>JAVGWX010000007.1:77928447-78528447 GCA_036924085.1 Ariolimax columbianus | reverse complement strand
GTGTATGTGGTTAGAGCATATGTGTTGTGTATGAGGTGAGAGCGCATGTGTTGTGTATACGGAGAAATCACATGTGTTGTGTATGTGGTTAGAGCATATGTGTTGTGTATGATATGACAGCACATGTGTTGTGTATGTGGTGAGAACACATGTGTCGTGTATGTGGTGAGAACACATGTGTCGTGTATGCGGTAAGAGCATTTGAATAGAATTAAGAGGTCATCCTCTACTCCATTCCCGCCTATGGCAGTATTTGGAACCCATCAAACGGTTATGATTAAGTGCATGTTTTTTTTTGTTGCTCTGGGTAAGAAGTTCTTGATTCTTGATGTCATTCGTTCAGAACATTCAACGGTTGTTGTAGACAAGTTGTGTGGATAAATGCCATTTTGGGCAATTACTTTGCTGCTTCTCCCCTGCACTTGGCACTACATACACAAAACTGTTATATATAATTGGCTTCGTGATTTTACTGTACTGCGGCTAGTTCCAAATGTTATTTAAGTAGACAAATGTGATTTATAGGTTGCAAATACTATTCGTTGCATCATACCTTTGAGCTATCTTATCGCACAGTTCCAATGTGTATATTTATAAAGTATAACTTTTCTTTCCACATGTATAAAGAGACAGATCAAGAATTAAAAAGTTGAACACCGGCAAACGCCAGACAAGACTCAATGGAGTCCCATCTGGGAAAAAGCCAAACATCCTGGTCGTGAACGACGAGGAAAGAGCTAAGAAGTTCCTGCGCAATGGAATTCGTAAAGGTGATTCAAGTAAACGTTCTGCAAAACCATCGAGCACACTTAGCGACAGCAGAGACGGTGGAGCAGACGTAGAGCAGAAGCAAAATGGTGGCCACGATGTGAGAGTGACTGTGGAACACAATCTGGTGGCGCATAACCTGAATGGGAAGCTTTCTGCCTTACACTACAACCGCGTGGACAAGGACTACTCGAATAATTCATTTGGGAAAATTACAGAAGCAGGTATGCAGGTCACGACTATCCAGGTAGAGAACGTGGCAGAGGATAGCAGTTTGTCTAAAGCAAACTTAAACAAGGGTGATCTGAGCAGTTCAGAGTTATCTGGCGCGACTTTTAACAATTCTGATGCCAGCCTTCCAGATAATCCTCACAAGAAACAACAAAAACAACGCCCTCCAAAACCTAAGAGAAGCCAAACCCGTACCAACCACAACAAACGAGCAGGTGTTAATGAAAACGAGAACAGCCTGAGCAGCAGCGGCGAGAACGTTGCTGGTAACGATGTGTCTCAGGACATGGTCACAAAGAGCAACTGTAATAACCGACTAAACCTCAGATCCCACAGTGCCAACTCAATCAGGAGATTGTCCCACTCTTCCACCAGTGATACAGACCATGACGTTAGTCAAGTGAGCCACGTGTCACCCAATCGTAGCCTTTCTCAGGACAACCTCTGTTACCCGGCTTGTCCTGTACACCTAAATAAAAACTGTATACAGTGTATGCAAGACGTCACCAATGTATTAGGTGGGCACACAAATGTCGCATTTGAGAAAAGTTTTGAAGAGATTAAAACAAACTCGTAATTGCATTGTACATGAGACAAGGAAATCATTCTACTTCTTCTTCTTCTTCCTCTCCGTCCCTTTCATCTTCTTCGTCTTCCTCTTTTTCTTGTTGTTCTTCTCATCGTATGTTCGTCTTCTTCTTCTGTTTCTTCTATTTCTCCTTCTTTACTACTTCTTCTTATTCTGTATCTACTCTTTCATCTTCTCATTCTTCCCTATACTCTACAACTGCTGTTTCATAAGTCAATCTGACCGACGTAGACAATCATCAATTTCCTGTCCCTGTGTTATTTATCAGTGATGTAGACATCTTCCATGCCATGATATTAAACTGTCCAGTATCTTCTACTTTTGTCGTCTTCTTTTTTTTTTGAGCATTTTTCATTTTGTGCCACAGTGTATTCTAACATGCCACTTCTCATAACACGCCTGTCTCACCATCATCAACAAGGGTTTTTTAGTGAAAATCTCAGCTAAAAGTGCAGTAATCTTGTATTTATTTATTTACCCAATAGTATAAATGTCCAGCCGCAATGCCATCTTAACCACAGAGCATAGAATAATGATGGCTTTGTTTGTTTGTTTATATGTTTGTTTGTTTTTAAAACGGGACAGTATTGGTTGAGAATGGTTTCTGCGGTTCTGATCTAAGACGAAAATGTAGTGAACTACGCTTGATCATATAAAAAAATGTAATGAATTACGCTTGATCTGAGCTACCAAAAACAGAGAACTACGCTTGATCTTAGCCACCAAAAACAGAGAACTATGCTTGATCTTAGCCACCAAAAACAGAGAACTACACTTGATCTTAGCCAACAAAAACAGAGAACTACGCTTGATCTTAGCCAACAAAAACAGTGAACTACGCTTGATCTTAGCCACCAAAAACAGTGAACTACGCTTGATCTTAGCCAACAAAAATAGTGAACTATGCTTGATCTTAGCTACCAAAAACAGAGAACTACGCTTGATCTTAGCCAACAAAAACAGAGAACTACTCTTGATCTTAGCCAATAAAAACAGTGAACTACGCTTGATCTTAGCCACCAAAAACAGTGAACTACGCTTGAGCCTAGCCAACAAAAACAGTGAACTACGCTTGATCTTAGCCACTGAAAACAGAGAACTACACTTGATCTGAGCCAACAAAAACAGTGAACTACGCTTGAGCCTAGTCAACAAAAACAGTGAACTACGCTTGAGCCTAGCCAACAAAAACAGAGAACTAGGCTTGATCTTAGTCACCAAAAACAGAGAACTACGCTTGATCTTGGCCAACAAAAACAGAGAACTACGCTTGATCATATAAAAAAAATGTAGTGAATTACCCTTGATCATAGCACAAAATGTATTAAACTACACTCTGTTCTTAGCAAACAATTTAGTGAATTACGTTCTGATCTAAGCATCCACAAAAAGTGAATTACGTTCTGAAATTAGCAAAAAATTAAGTGAATTTCGTTCTGAACTTAGCACAAAATATTCTGATCTTAGTCAAACAGACGTCCTCTTTACATCCTCTTACAGCCAACCATGATCAAACATTCATCATCCTGAAGGGAACATTAAGTTTGCTGCTCTCCACAATGCTGCACAAAGCACGGAATTCATTTGTAGGAGAAATAAAATGAAAGTAATTATCATGGCGGTTGTGGTATTTATCAATAATCTGTGAGTGACTTGTGTGAACTGCTTGCATAAAATCTGAACGGGAAAGGCGGGCAGAGAGGGAGTACAATCATAATTGGTGGAAGAGAGGTGTCTTCTTCTTCTTCTTCTTCTTCGTGCGCAGTCAGACAGTAACCATTATTTTTTCGAAAAAAGCGGCGGTCATCCTGAGGCTGTCGACACTGTCATAGAGCTTGTCTTGTGGTTCCACTGGTGATGGCCACATCTGCTCTCTCTGATCCTCGTATGTCGGGCAGTTCTGCAGCAGATGCTCAGCGGTCATTTTCCCGGTACCACACGGGCATTCGTCGGTACCACATATCTTCAATTTGTTGAATAGGTGGTACCTCAGTCTATTGTGGCCAGTGCGAAGTCTGAAGACCACGACCAGCTCTGGAAGAGAGGTGTCCAAGAAGTGGGCTTTAAAAATTAACCACTTCCATAAATACCACTCTATCGGCTTATCCGGCCTTCTCCAACTTCTTGCGCCCTCCTGGCCATGCCATTTCATCTCACCTGTGTCTCTCATTTGTAATCCGGCCACGAGGAGCTTGTGACGATTTCCTATGTGGTATTCAACTAAATACTTTCTTTAAACTCCTTTATGTGTTCAAATCCTTACTTCACTTGTTCTTCAAAGCCGAAAAAGCTTTGTATGCTGATGACTTAGCAATATGGCTGAGCAATGAAGAGATTGATATTGGAACACGAAGGCTAAATGGACACTTGGGAAGACTGAATAACTACTGATAAACATGGACACTAAAAATCATCTTTGAAAAGACAGTGAATACCATCTTCACCAAGAGCCACAAGGTTGCTAAACAAAATATAATTTTGAGATTAGAGAAACACCAATAGATTATAGAAGAAAAACCCACATATTTTTGAGTCATGCATAACCGAAAACTCAATCCCAAGAATCCAATCCAGAATGTGAAGTATAAAGCCGTGAGACGTCTACAGCATTTAAAGTAGCTTGTTAGTACATCATGGGTATCAGACAAGGATATGGATCCGACAAGGACACTTTGAGAGGCGTATACCTTGGTCATGTGCGCTCAGCAATAGAGTATAATAGTACACTCCTTACAACGTGTTCAAAATCTGACTTCAAATCCCTGGACAGGGTAACAAATAGTGCACTATGCTTCATTAGTGGAGCAATGAGGACAACACCAACGGTAGCTTGCAAAATCCACAGACAAGTGGAACCCTTTGAGATATGGAGGGATAAAGCAGTTATGGATGTATATGAGCGAAGTAACAGAATGAAACGGAATCGTCCCAACAGACTCCTTGTGGAAAACTGGCAGCCAAAAAGCAGATATCAACAAAAGGCTGTACTTCACCATGTTAATATAATCAAAGACAGATACCATCTACAAGAAAGAAGACAAGAGTAGCAAAGAGTATTAAAAAAAACCTACCTCCACAATCATTATTTAAAACACCAGAAATACGGCCAAATTAATAGATGATACAACCAGAAAATCAGATCCAAGTACTCTCATTCGAGCAGGTCAAAGAACTATTGATGTCTATCCCGATGAATGGATACATGGGTATACTGGTGGATCTGCGTTTAAAGTCATCAACAAAGCAGATTATGGCGTTTATAATATACCCGGACGGATGCTTGCTGGGAGGTTTGCTCCAACTATAAAGTTGAAATTACTGCACTTGAAGCCGCTTTGTGCCATCTGAGAATAGTTTTTAATGCCTTTACTTCAAAGTCCCAACACATTGTTATTTTCACAAATTACATGTCAGTTCTTCAAGCATTAGAAGTTGCTGATTATTGTAGACCTGACCGTATCCAAATATCTCTAGACATAGACCACATAATCACTTCTGGTGCTGTCAATATAGTTCTGCAGGGAATCATTGAACATTCAAACACACTGGGCAACGACAAGGCAGACAGACTAACAAAGGAGGGATTAAGACAGGAGCAGCCACACATCAACAACTTTAGAAACAGCTAAAAAACTCATAAGAACAGCAAACACATGAGCCATTAAAAATACAGGGAGGGAGGTCAACAGACATATGTCAAGCCTCAGTCCAAATGACTGTAAATCAATTTTCATGAAAATATCAGAGCACAATTTTCTGACTGAGAACTCAACACATCCGACAACAATCACCTGAACAGAATCCAACCACAACATACTCCTGAGTACCAGCTCTGTACACACCCATATGAAACCGTTGATCATCATCTCTTTGAGAGCTCAGTGCTCAATGATTTTAGGAAAATGCTTCTTCCTCCATGGCCAGATACATGGAAAACTTTGTATGGGCCTAGACAACAGCTGATAAACACGTGCAGATACTATTACATAGAATTGGGCCGAAAGGCAAGAGTCCAGATGCTGCTGGATCTTTAACAACAACAACTTATTCTTCTTTGATTCGCCAATTCATTACTAATGTTGTGCATTGTCCCTGGCGAAGGCCTTTCGTTTGGAACGTAGGTTTTATTTGTTGTTTCCGTTTTAGCCTTATTTGTCAATCTCTATTTCTTTTTACACATCATAATTATCCCTAGCGATGCTGGGTACCCCCCTGCCAGCATATATATATATACGCTTTGAGAGTAGTGTAGCTTCAAGTGTATTTTCTTGTTATGGATCCAGTCCTTCTGTCTCTCACCCTTTAGCCCAAAGCCACGTAATTGAGCTGTTAGTTGTTGTTAATTCCATACAAAGTGCTGCATTTATTTTGCCTCCAAAAATTTTTTAAAACATCGTTGAACATCAGGCACTCATGGGTGGTGATCGACAGCCACGTACGAGTGTTCGCACTGCTGGCGTATTTATATAGTCAATATCCCTGTTGTATCTTTCACAATAAGTCAAATTATTCCTACTGTATTACCTCACCGTTATCATTGCCGGGTAAGCCACACAAAAAGTTTCTCTTTACAAGTGCAGTTACAATCATTTAAATGCGTTTACCTAAAATTGCGCATGAGGAAATGCCACTGCATCCTTGGCGTATCTCCTGTCATGGTTGAATGAGCACGTTTCGGGTGCTCATCACAAAGGGTGATATAAATGTAATGTGTCATGCACAAAATGTAATCTGAATGTAATGTGTCCGGCACAAAATGTAATCTGAATGTAATGTGGCCGGCACAAAGGGTGATCTGAATGTAATTTGGCCGGCACAAAGGGTGATCTGAATGTAATATGTCTAGCACAAAAGGTGGTCCGAATATAATGGACATAAGTAACTGTATTGTATATGACTGTATAAACCATTATACAAGTATCACAGCAGTTAACCGTCACTTGCAGCGAGCAGCACACTATAAAAGAGCATGGTCATAAAACGTTAAATGGCAGCTACACTCTAACAACCGGTAGGTGTCTGATTAAACGACAAGATCTCTTCGCGTCAACCGTCTATGAACATAATGAGAGGTCCAGGCTCCACGCAGTGAAGATGATGTCTTTTCGATTTGACCTAACCATGTAGTGCGTGGGTGGTGGCTGGTGCTGTATCATGTTGGAGAGCGTCGTTTCCCAGCCTTGATCTGCATGCTCTGTTTTAAGATGGACGTTATCAGCATTTCGAGCCCCAAGTTCAAACTTGGTCTGTGACAATTTAGCGTTGTGAATGTGCTTCCAAAGATTGTCCGTTGGATGACTACATTATTTGAAACCCAGTCATACCAATTGATCACAGTCTCTGACTGGCTGCGCATGTGGAAGCCTTCAGTGTACTTCTGATCACTCTGCAAAATAACGCAAGTTTCGAAACAGTTCAACAGAATGAAGATAATACAGGTCATGTAAATCATTTGCTTGATTTTCAGTTAAAACATTTACTGGTTCCAGACTCGATGTAGGGGGTGGTCAATAGAGGCAGAAGCCGGGCGGACTCTTCGAATGATGTCCGAGTGGTTTCGTGCAATGGAGTTTTCTTTGTTGCCGAGGTAAACGGTCGTTCACCTTATTTCTCTATTCCCCTAGTCGGTGTGCGTGCACTATGTTTTTATTTTGCGCCTGTAGGCCCAGTACATCCGAATTCGGAATGCATTTTATGTAAGGGTCTGCTTTCTACTGTATTTTCTAAGGGCCGGTGCTGTGATGGGGAGCGAACCAAGCATCTTCGGGTTGTGAGCCGTGTAACTTAACCACTAGGCCACAACGCCCCATTCAGTAGAGTTGACATAGTTGTCATAGACAATAATTCCTTTCATTCCCTAACAACAGGTTGTCAGTAACAACGGTTGAACGAGTCGCGGCATGACCAAAAAGCATACTCCAAAATATGTGTGCCCGATGTTCTTACTTTGTAGTGACGCCACTGTTAAACCTACAATAACGAGTTGATGTTTAGTATCGATTCCAGTCATGAAAATGTATGGATTACTATTTTCGAGGTACAATAAACCAAAAATAGTTATCACGTGATCGCCCTATCCTGCGACTCTTACATCATGAAATGTGCTGATTTGCCAGTTTGTGGCCAAGCGGTTATTTAAATACAGTCTATATCATGTTGGAAAAATAAGTACATTCATTAAAAAAAAGGTAAACTGTAACTTAAGTGTTTAAGAGTTTCGCTATCCCTCGAACTCGGCGACTTGTTTGCAGTTCAGACTTTTTCTCTGAGCTTTCTTATCAGCGCTGCTCAAGAACAGATCAAATCAGACCTAAACTTATTTTAGAAGAGCAAGAAGTTAGGAACCTCACAAGTTTTTTAATGTCTCCGTTAGATTATAAGCAAACAATAGAGATTGCCAACAGGCATTCAGAAGAAGAATTTCAGTGGAATTGCAGAGATTAACTTAAATGAAAAACATATGGCAGAACACACACACAAATTACAAAAATACCGATCCCGAGAACGCATTTTTTCACTGGCAATGTACGAATGAGAGACACCCACAGACAATGTACGAGTGAGAGACATTCACTGACAATGTACAGGTGAGAGACATTCACTGACAATGTACGGATGAGAGACACCCACTGACAATGTACGGATGAGAGACATTCACTGACAATGTACGGATGAGAGACACCCACTGACAATGTACGGGTGAGAGACATTCACTGACAATGTACAGATGAGAGACATTCACTGACAATGTACAGGTGAGAGACATTCACTGACAATGTACAGATGAGAGACATTCACTGACAATGTACAGGTGAGAGACACCCACTGACAATGTACAGGTGAGAGACACCCACAGACAATGTACGGGTGAGAGACATTCACTGACAATGTACAGGTGAGAGACATTCACTGACAATGTATGGGTGAGAGACATTCACTGACAATGTACAGGTGAGAGACATTCACTGACAATGTACGGGTGAGAGACACCCACAGACAATGTACGGGTGAGAGACACCCACTGACAATGTACGAGTGAGAGATACCCACAGACAATGTACGGGTGAGAGACACCCACAGACAATGTACGGGTGAGAGACACCCACAGACAATGTATAGGTGAGAGACATTCACTGACAATGTACGGGTGAGAGACACCCACAGACAATGTATAAGTGAGAGACATTCACTGACAATGTATAAGTGAGAGATATTCACTGACAATGTACGGGTGAGAGACACCCACAGACAATATATGGGTGAGAGACATTCACTGATAATGTACGGATGAGAGACACCCACAGACAATGTATGGGTGAGAGACACCCACTGACAATGTACGGGTGAGAGACACCCACAGACAATGTATGGGTGAGAGACACCCACAGACAATGTACGGGTGAGAGACACCCACAGACAATGTATGGGTGAGAGACACCCACAGACAATGTATGGGTGAGAGACACCCACAGACAATGTACGGGTGAGAGACACCCACAGACAATGTATGGGTGAGAGACATTCACTGACAATGTACGGGTGAGAGACATTCACTGACAATGTACGGGTGAGAGACACCCACAGACAATGTATGGGTGAGAGACACCCACTGACAATGTACGAGTGAGAGACACCCACAGACAATCTATGGATGAGAGACATTCACTGACAATGTACGGGTGAGAGACATTCATTGACAATGTACGGGTGAGAGACACCCACAGACAATGTATGGGTGAGAGACACCCTCTGACAATGTACGGGTGAGAGACATTCACTGACAATGTACGGGTGAGAGACATTCACTGACAATGTATGGGTGAGAGACATTCACTGACAATGTACGGGTGAGAGACACCCACAGACATCATTCAACATTATTCAACATTATTATGCGATGCAAAAACATGGACTGAACAAACAGTCGGAGAACAAAATAGAAACCCTCGAAATGTGTTTATACAGAAGAATGTGTTACATTTCGTGGAAAACGAAACAAAATAATAGCGACACACTGTCGACAGTAGGCTTGGGCAGATACATTTTTAACAGACATTAAAATTAGGCAAGTCAAATATTTTGGACATAAAAATGCACGATACTTTATTGAAAACTTCTCTTTCTTCTTCTTCGTGCGCTGTCAACTTAAATTTGTTCGAAAAAAGCAGCTGTCATCCTGAGGCTGTCGACACTGCTATAGAGCTTGTCTAGTGTTGGCACTGGTGATGGCCACATGTGCTTTCTCTGGTCCTCGTACGTCGGGCAATTTTGCAGCAGATGTTCAGCGGTCATTTTCCCTGTACCACAGATACATTCGTCAGTGCCACCTATCTTCAGTTTATCTTTATTGAAAACAATCTGTATGGAAAGGTTGAAGGTAGGCGAATAAGAGGCAGGTAGCACAATAAGAGCAACATCGAAAGATGGACTAATGTCAGTCTGGATAGAGTGTTCCGTTCACACAAGCTATAGAGGAAATAGGAGGTGCATTGCAGTCAATCTTCGTTACGGAGACGGCACTTGAGTTGAATTGTTGGGTAACTCGTTGACGATATTGCGACAAGGGTATTTGAATACAGCAAACATTTATACATCTGTATGGACAAATTGCTATGTCAGTGCCGGTTGAAGTTAGTTGTAACATTTTAACGGTCTATACAACATGATGATACAACATATGTCAGCCTCAATTCACAACTGAATGTGTAAATTCGGTACGAGGTTCTGAAGGTGTAAATAATTCGGTACGGGGTTCTGAAGGTGTAAATTCGGTACAGGGTTCTGAAGGTGTAAATTCGGTACGGGGGTTATGATGGTGTAAACTCGGTACATGGGTTATGATGCAATTGAAGAAGAAATGTTCTATTCTCTTCTGGAGTTGAGAGCTCCTGGAATTGATGTCTTCAACTAAGTTGATGTATACTCTAAAAACACCAAACGCTGATTTAAATTAGAAATTTGTATTAGTGAGTCTGTCGGTGGAGCTCCAGTCAGTTCGGTTATGTTCGTGGCTTTTGGCTTTGGACAAAAAACAAAATGCAAAAATTGAAGTTACCCGCTGTATGATCCATCGTCAGTCACTGCTTGTAAAACAGTTGGCAGTTGAACTGGTGAGTATCATGAATGATGTAATCAAGTTAGGCAATGCTGTCAAAGGCCAAGCATTAAACACTTGGTTATTTCGTGGATGTGTGTGGATGGGGAGCCATGTTGATTCAGGCTTCCATTTTCATACATAAGTGAGATAGCTCTGATATCAGAACGAAACTAGAAATTTTTCTTCCTGATCAAAAACACGTCTTTGCAAATGAATTGAGAACCCCACTTCACGTGTGCGTCTTGCATATTTAGCAGAACATCTTTGGGCATGCCAAGTCATTGAACAAGGAGCTGCAACGGACAACATCAATGTCATTTTAACCAGAGAAAAGGTTCCAACATTTGAATCAACGGTTCCCAAGCCATGAGAGTTATAACAGGAGGCATGAAGTCAACGCCAATTGTAAAACTTGAAAAGATTACAAATCTGCAATCCATGAACGACAGAAGAGACTGCGCAGCCCAGCAGCAAGCAGAACAACTAAGAAGACTGACTGACGATCCAATGCATAAGAGACTAAATAATTTAGGAAATGGGAAACCAAAGCGGAGAAACTTTGCAAAATAGCCAAAGCAAAGATGAGCGAAGACCCTATGAACGCATTAACAACACCAAAGCCCATCCCTACTGTACGCAAACCTACCTGGAGGCAGCATATATTTCCAGAAGTGGTAGAAAATATACCAGGTATTGGAAACAAGAACAGCCAGACTGAAAAAAGAAAGAAGAGACATAACCCTGAGGTACATATCGAAAAACTACCCAAGCATGGACTGGACCCATGCATACACCGACGGCTCTGTAACAAACACAGAACAGCGGGGCAGGGGTATTCCTGAGCCTACCAAATGGTAGGAAAACAACACTATCAGTGGCAACTGGAAAATACTCAAGCAATTTCAGAGCGGAGGCAGAGGCACTGAGGGCTGCAGTAGAAGAAATGGTGGCATGCAATAAAAATGAAAGCCATATAGTCCTGCTTACAGATGCCCTGGCCGTAGTCACAGCACTAAAAAGCCAGAAAGATACTGAACTTAACTATGCCAGCAGTCCGCACCAAAAAGATTAGTGGTACAATGGGTTCCATCCCACTGTAACATCCAAGGCAACGAGGAGGCAGACATACTGGCAAAAGAAGGAGCAAGACTACCACAACCAGATACTAGTGTGACATACGAAAAGTCAAAAAGGCTTATTAGAGCTAGATATATGACCAAATGGGAAACAGAACATACTGTCTACACAAAAAACGATGCCTATTGCCAGTTGAACAGAAGAGTGCAGGTCGTGGTCTTCAGACTTCGCACTGGCCACAATAGACTGAGGTACCACCTATTCAATAAATTGAAGATAGGTGGCACTGACGAATGGTCGTGCGGTACTGGGAAAATGACCGCTGAAAATTTGCTGCAAAACTGCCCGACATACGAGGATCAGAGAAAGCACATGTGGCCATTACCAGTGGCAACACTAGACAAGCTCTATGGCAGTGTCGACAGCCTCAGGATGACCGCTGCTTTTTTCGAAAAAATAAAGGTTGACGTCTGACAGCGTACGAAGAAGAAGAAGAAGAATCAAAGGTTCCGTACTTGAAAAACAAAGTGGAACAACACAAGATAGCCTACTTTCCAAAGGCAGTAGAGTCTTTGGAAGATTGTAAAGATCTCAGTCTTTGTGACATCAAGAAGTCGGAAGATATCTCACCAACTTAATAACAAGCAGTTTTCTGATTATTTTCCAGAGCTTGATTTACATGTCACCGTGCTGTCAATTAATGTAAATACCTTTCCCAGTCAACTTGCTACCAGTTGAATGTAAATCGCTTTAATAATTAACTTTCTTTCAGTTGGATGTAAATCGCTTCAACTTTCTGCCAGTTGGATGCAAATCCCTTCAACAGTCAAATTGATGTCAGTTGAATGTAAATCCGTCAACTTTCTGTCAGTTGGATGTACATCACTTTAACGGTGAACTTGCTGAAGTTACTGAAGAGCATAAATGATTGACAGAAGCATCCCTGGAACTTCGTCCCAACAGCATAACACGCTTGTAATATCCGGATAACTATGTCTCATCTTTTTTAATGTCAAAAACTGCAAACGTTTTTGTAATTACACATGTGAACGCGACAAAATTGCTGCGCTTTTTGCAACAGCCTACCTTTAAGAAACAAGGATTTTCCACCCTTATGAACTTGAAAACAAAGTTCAGACATCGATTGTACTTCGAAAACAGCATCCAAATTGATTTGACATTTTGAAAAAAAGGAGGCTGGAGTTACAGGCTTGACAAGAAAGGGGGCTGAGGGCTGGGGGAAATATAATTTAACAGAAATAGGTTTTGGGTAATACCAATAAAAACATCACAGACTCTGGTACAAATAAACGTGTTCAACATTTTTTGTCCCAAATGTTTTCGCTACTGACACAAGAATTGAATAGAGAGATGGTCAGTTTGGTATAGTTTCTGCTACTGACACAAGACTTGCATAGAGAGACGATCAGTTCGGTATAGTTTCTGCTACTGACACAAGAATTGCATAGAGAGACGATCAGTTCGGTATAGTTTCTGCTACTGATACAAGAATTGCATAGAGAGACGGTCAGTTTGGTATAGTTTCTGCTACTGACACAAGACTTGCATAGAGAGACGATCAGTTTGGTATAGTTTCTGCTACTGACACAAGACGTGCATAGAGAGACGACCAGTTTGGTATAGTTTCTGCTACTGACACAAGACTTGCATAGAGAGACGATCAGTTTGGTATAGTTTCTGCTACTGACACAAGAATTGCATAGAGAGACGATCAGTTCGGTATAGTTTCTGCTACTGACGCAAGACTTGCATAGAGAGACGATCAGTTCGGTATAGTTTCTGCTACTGACGCAAGACTTGCATAGAGAGACGGTCAGTTTGATATAGTCCCTAATGTTCTATAATTGCTACCATGAGATGCAGTAAGTGTTTTTGTCTTAGTTTCAGATGTTCGGTGTTTAAAATGTTTGTGTCAACAAGAATCCTTCCTTCTAGCTTCTTCTTTCCCTTTTGTCTTTCACTTTTCACTTTTCTGTTGTCCATGCATTTTCTATTCCTTACTTAGTAAGTGAACGTCTAATTAGATGCCTGGGTGGTTAGTCACTGAGAAGGTCTCGATTTCAATCCCATGTACGTCAGATACACTCAGCTGTAAACAGGTACATGGTTTACTGTTAGAGAAAAAAAAACAGAGATTAGTTACCTCACCTTTTTTTTTCCTTCGCCTTATTTTTCTAATCCCCAAAGTGGTGTGCTTTGCCCTGTGTTTTTTTTTGCGCCTGTCGGCCCAGTGCATCCGACTTCAGCATGCATTTTATGTAAGGGTCTGTTTCCTCCTGCATTTTCTAAGGGTTTGCTTCCCCGAGGTAATGGCCGATGCTGTGATGGGGATCGAACCCAGCACCTTCGGATTGTGAGCCGAGCCACTTAACCACTAGGCCACGCCGTCCTCAGTTACCTCACCTAACAATGGGAGACCTATAAAGAAAAGGACGTTTCTAGTTCTAAATCTCCAACGACAATATATGCTTTGAAACTATCTTTGACCTAATTTTGGAAGTGGGCGTTCAGAGCGTTTTGTCTGTTATTTTAGTTGTCATTAATCTCTTAATCCTGATTAATTGTCATATTTGTTCATTTTATTTATGAGTAGTCCATTGTAATCTTACCATTCTCCCACGGATTCCAATGTTTGTGCACAATTCATCACTGTCAAAGTTTCGAGCCCAGAATGCAACTTGAATTCAGCGTCCCACAGCACGACTCTATAGCTTACTTCAAATGACAGAGACTTATTTATTGTATTTTTTTTTTTCCATATTAATTTTCAAGCTGTTTGGTTTAATAAGGTTTTTTAGTTACGTTATCTATCCTTTTTCGAGAAGAAGGGAGGGGGGGGGGGCGCTTGGCTAGCGTTGCGATGATACACAGACATACAGACCCGGATTCCCAACCCTACCCTCAAACCTCTTCCCTCCCCCGTCCTCCGTCCATCCCACCTCATCGCCTCGCCATTAAGCTAGGTTTCTACAATAGGAACTCTATAGTGGTGGGTATAGTGAGAAGATCACAACATTACAGTCAGGAGAGCCAAGGCGGGCGGTCTTTAGTACCACCAGCGATATAAGAAGGGTAATATTAACTTGATACCAGACAAACATCATTAAGAGTGTAGAACGAATAACAGGTAGGTTCGGACAACAACGGCAGCAACAACATTATCTTCTACTAAGATTCAGGCAGGAGGAATGTGTCTCACCATTAGTCCGCTTTCTATTTGTCTTTTATCTTACGTTTAATTTGTTTTATCTCTTGTTATTACCAATGTTCAAGTTTTAGAAATGTTTAGATTCAGTTTTCTTTAGCTTTTCTTTTCTAGCCTGTATTATCTCTTGCCTTATTTTGTGGGTCATAAGATACTACTTGGTGGACAGCATACATGTTTGACCACCCTGGTCTAAAAAATATGATAACTTTAAAGCACAATAGGGTATCTAAAGACGCTAGATAGCATATCTAAATACATGGTTTATGGGTAGATAACTGTGAGTTCATTGAATGTGCTTGTTCATAAGTATTTCTTTTTAAATGGAGGCTGGGAGGAGAAGCATAATTTACAAACAACAATACACAATATGCAGAACAAGAAACAAAAAAATGGTAATGAGAAATTCAGTTTATAATAAAATGTTAAAAGTCACATTACTGCATTGCTTTATGTAAATAAGTGGATAGAATAGAGTGTATCGCGACTAGGGACACACAACTGGTCAGTATGTCAGGAGATACAAACTCTCTAACCTGTCTGACACTCAGAGAGTACGTGTGACGTGAGAGACAAGTTCTCTTACTATACTGACACTCAGCCGGACGTCTGTAGATCAGTAGCTGATTTAAGTTATGAAATGCAGATCATATCTGCAAGACTGTAAAAGTTATGAAATGCAGATCATATCTGCAAGATTGTAAAAGTTATGAAATACAGATCATATCACAAATTTAAAAACACAAAAAAATTAAAAACTACTGCAGTCTGCACTTGATTCATTTAACAAACTAAGAATATGTCATACAAATGAATGTACCTTCAGCACTAACAAAATGACTGTTGAGCATCTGCTACAAAATTGTCCAACGTGCGAGGAACAGAGAAAGCGGGTGTGGCCATCTCCGATCTCAATCCTCAAAAAGCTCTATGGAGGCACCAACAGTTTCAGGCAAGCCACTGCGACCTGTTGATTTAGTCAGGCTGACGTCTAAAAGCGTGCGAAGAAGAAGATGATGATGATGAAGAAGAAGAAGAAGAAGAAGAAGAAGAAGAAGAAGAAGAAGAAGAAGAAGAAGAAGAAGAAGAAGAAGAAGAAGAAGAACAACAACAACAACAACACCAACAAGAAAAAGAAGAAAAAAGAAGTGATCCATTTGTGTTTTGTCTGTACTTGAAGTTGTCCATTTATGTTTTGTTTGGAATTTGAAGTTGTCCATTTATGTTTTGTTTTAACTTAACTTAACGTTTTTATACTGGTTTGGAAGTCTATGCAGAGTCTCTAAGCAACGAGTTTCATTTACATTTCTTTGCTCTAAAAGCTATGTGTACCCCATCTATTCGTAAATGCATTAATTGTCCCTGCCTCCACTTCGTTCTGTGGCAATGCATTCCAAGCATTCACCACTCTCTGATTAAAAAAATATTTCCTAATATCTAATCTGGACCTTTCTTTAGTTAATTTATAGTTATGCTCTCTGTTCTTGTAGGTGGCTGTATTTTGGAAAACGTGTTATAGTCTAATGTATCCGTTCCTTTGATTATCTTATAAACCTGTATTGTCACCTCGAATTCTTCTCTTTTCTAGACACTGTAGGCCGGTTTTTCTGTGTCTTTCCTCATAACTGCAATTCTGGAATCCCACTATGTTTTTGTTTTTTTGTATAATTTCCAGTATTTTTATATCCTCTCTATGATAAAGACTCCACACCTGTACACAGTATTCCAATATAGGTCTACTAATGCTTTATACAGTTTGACTATCACTTCCTTGTTTCTACCTTTAATATATCTTTTTATCTTTCCTAACATTGCATTTGCCTTTTTCACTGCTACCTGGACTTGCTCACTCACTTTAACTGTATGATTTATTATAGCACCTAGATCCCTTTCCCTTTCTATCATTCCAATAATGTTATCGTCAATTCTGTAACTAAGTGGATGACTGTATATTTATGTACATTAAATGTCATTTGCGAATTTTGTAATCACTCATCCCATATCAATGTTCAAATCGTTTATATATTTCAAGAACAAAATTGGTCCTAAAACTGAGCCCTGTGGCACTCCACTGTTTACTTCACACCCCTCAGAGTACTTCTTATTTATGCCCACTGTCTGTCTATTTCCGGTTAACCAATTTGCAATCCATTCGGCAACTTCCCCATCTATTTCATGTGATTTTAACTTTCTAAATAACCTTAGCAAAATCTAGATAAATAACATCCACTAGCTCCCCTTTATTTATCGTTTTAGTAACCTCCTCTATGAATTCTAACAGTTTTTTTTTAAGTCTCCCTCCATGCTGACTATTTCTGATTAGATTAAACTTGTCTATATGCATTACAATGTTCTCTTTGATTATTGACTCTAACAATTTACAGACTATGCTTCTTAAACTTACCAATATATAATTTGCTGGATCTGATTTTTTGCTCTTTTTTTTAATAAGGGGGGATCACTCCTGCATCTTTCCAATCCCCTGGTACAAACGCTATCGCAAGTATTTGAGAACATAATAAAGCCAATAGTTTTGCTAGCAGGTCTCTAATTTTAAACAGCAATTTTGGATGAATACCATCTTGTCCCGGACATTTATCCACTTTCAGCCTCTCCAATTTTTTTTAAACTATTTCTTCCGTAATACAGATAGATTTTCTCTGTAAAATATATATTGGCCCTGGGATCTTTGAGCAGTCCTCACAGTAGACTGTGCCAAAGTACTGATTGAGTAGATTAGCTGCCTCTCACTTATTATTTTCCTGTGCTATCTATGAGAGGATCTAGTTTGTCTTTCGTTCTTTGTTTATTTCTATCATAAGAAAATAAGCTTTTACTACCAACCTTGATCTTATTAGCAAGTTTTTATTCCAAGTCTATTTTTGCTGCTTTATTCGCTTTCTGAGCTATGTTTTGCTTGTCCAAATATTTTAAATATGTTTCTTTTGATTTACCTGCTTCTATATATTTTTTTACATCCTTTATTTTAAGCTCTTCTACATGAAACTACAAATCTAGTTATCCACTTTTTACGCTTATGGTTTACCTGCCTACATGGAACACATTCTTCTTTTAGCTTTTCTAGATCTTTTTTGAAACTCCCACGTCTAAACTTGAAATTGTCCATTTGTGTTTTGTCTGTACTTGAAGTTGTCCATTTATGTTTTGTCTGTACTTGAAATTGTCCATTTATGTTTTGTCTGTACTTGAAGTTGTCCATTTATGTTTTGTCAGTACTTGAAGTTGTCCATTTATGTTTTGTCTGTACTTGAAATTGTCCATATATGTTTTGTCTGTACTTGAAGTTGTCCATTTATGTTTTGTCAGTAATTGAAGTTGTCCATTTATATTTTTTCTGTTCTTGAAACGGTCTCTTTGTGTTATGTTGCGCTTGAAGATGTCCATTTGTATTTTTGTTTTTGTTTTTTTGTCTGTGCTTGAAGTGGCTCCTACCTGTTTTACCAGCCAATGCAGTCAGTATATGTTTTACCCGCCCAGGAACTGACCCGAATCTGTTTTGTCAGCCCATGAACTGACCCGAATCTGCTTTGTCAGTCCATGAACTAACCCACATCTGTTGTGTCAGCCCATGAACTGACCCAAATCTGTTTTGTCAGCACATGAACTGACCCGAATCTGTTTTGTCAGCCCATGAAGTGTTCCCTGGCTGCTTTAACATCTTATGAAGTTGTCTGTACCTGTTCTCACAGCCATGAAGTTGTCTGTACCTGTTCTGACAGCCATGAAGTTGTTTGTACCTGTTTTGACAGCCATGAAGTTGTTTGTACCTGTTTTGACAGCCATGAAGTTGTTTGTACATGTTCTGACAGCCATGAAGTTGGTTGTACCTGTTTTGACAGCCATAAAGTTGTTTGTACCTGTTCTGACAGGCATAAATTCGTTTGTACATGTTCTGACAGCTATAAAGTTGTGTACCTGTTTTGACAGCCATGAAGTTGTTTGTACATGTTCTGACAGCCATGAAGTTGTTTGTACCTGTTTTGACAGCCATGAAGTTGTTTGTACATGTTCTGACAGCCATGAAGTTGTTTGTACCTGTTCTGACAGCTATGAAGTTGTCTGTCATATCTTTATAATCATGGCTATCGTCACTTGCTATCAAGAAGAATATATTCAGTAGATATCAACGTATTTACTCCTTGAACAACAATACCTGCTCAAACATTGAGTACATGGATTCTCTCACAACAAGCTAACGTTACTCCTCTTCGTGTACTTCCAGTCCAGCTATTGAAACGTAGATACGACGCTGCATTTGGTCAATTACCCATTGAAGAAAACAATGCACTGGTGGTTTTGAAGCAATGGTTTCTGCATGATGAGATTGCACAATCCTCTAAGTCGCTTTTTACGACATGCTAGTATGGTGACAGTGGACCTGTTTTTGTCATCCCGGACCGCGCTAGATGAAACGTTACTTGGGCGCGCGCTTTCATGTGTATATTTTATTTACCGGTGTTTTACTTTTAAAGGAGTGCTTTCATTTTGATGGTTAAATGGGAGCGAAGAGTAATCAGGGCTAGGTGAAACTACAAACCAAGACACCCACCTCACGTTTTCGTTAGTTCTCCTGAAAACAGATTGTGGGTGGGAAGTGACACTCTAATCGTTATAGTGGTTAGCTTACTTTGGAACCTCGTGCTGCACTGCAGCCAGTAGAGCCTCGAACCATCTTTTCAATTACATCTCGTGATGTAAGAAGAGCCACTGCAACCCCTCTACCAAGGAAATGTCAACAAGAATTAAGTCAATTCAGATCTCGATGAATTAATTTATAGGCCAGTTCTTTGATTTTGAAGAAAGTTCGATGGGACTGGGGCGCAAGAGAGGATGAAGCAGAAGTGTGTACAACCAACGAGCTGTACGAACCACCAGTATCCAGACCAAACGCCATTTAGTGAGAGAGACTGAGCACCTATGGGTATGCCCGGAGTGCAATGAATTCGATTTCTAGGAACAGAACATAACAGCCGAACAAACACTGATGGACGAAAAGAGTTGTTTTTTTTTATGGAAACATTTTCAAATTTACTATTCTTCTTCTTCTTCTTCTTCTTCTTCTTCTTCTTCTTCTTCGTACGCAGTCAGACAGTAACCATTATTTTTTCGAAAAAAGCGGCGGTCATCCTGAGGCTGTCGCCACTGCCATAGCGCTTTTCTTGCAGTTCCACTGGTGATGGCCACATCTGCTCTCTCTGATCCTCGTATGTCGGGCAGTTCTGCAGCAGATGTTCAGCGGTCATTTTACCAGTACCGCACGGGCATTCGTCGGTACACCCTATCTTCAATTTGTTGAATAGGTGGTACCTCAGTCTATTGTGGCCAGTGCGAAGTCTAAAGACAACGACCTGCTCTCTTCGGTTCAACTGGTAATAGGCATCGTTTTTGGTGTAACCAGTATGTTCGGTTTCCCATTTGGTCATGTATCTGGCTTTGATAAGCCGTTTTGACTATTCGTACGTCATACTAATATATGTTTGTGGTAGTCTTGCACCTTCTTTTGCCAGTCTGTCTGCCTCCTCGTTGCCTTGGATGTTGCAGTGTGATGGGACCCACTGTACCACTACTCTTTTTGGTGCGGACTGCTGGCACAGTTTGCAGAGTGCTGCTCTTAAGTCATTAAGCTCAGTGTTTTTCTGGCTTTTTAGCGCTGTGACTACGGCTAGAGCATCTGTAAGCAGGACTATATGGCTTTCATTTTCACTGTGTGTCACCATTTCTTCCACTGCCGCCCTCAGTGCCTCTGCCTCCGCTCTGAAATTGCTTGTGTACTTACCAGTAGCGAATGACAGTGTTATTTTTCTGAAATTTGGTAGGTTCAGGAATGCTCCTGCCCCTCCGTTTTGTGTAGTGTTTGTTACAGAACCGTCGGTGTATGCATGGGTCCAGTCCATGCTTGGGTAGCTTTTCGATATGAAGCTTAGGGTAGTATCTCTCCTTTCTTTTTCAGTCTGGCAGTTTTTGTTTCCAATACCTGGTATATTTTCTACCACCTCTGGAAATATATCCTGCCTCCAGGTAGGTTTTCGTACAGTAGTGATGGATTTTGGTGTTGTTAGTGCGTTTATGGGATCTTCGTGCATCTTTGCTTTGCTATTTCTGCAAAGTTTCTCCGCTTTAGTTTCCCATTTCCAAAATTGTGTAGTCTCTGGTGCATAGGATGGTCAGTCAGTCTTCGGAGTTTCTCTGACTGCAGCTGGGCTCTGCAGTCTCTTCTATCGGTCATGGATTGCAGTTTTGTAATCTTTTCAAGTTCTACAATTGGCGTTGACTTCATGCCTCCTGTTATAACTCTCATGGCTTGGTTTTGAAGTTTGCTAACTTTATCGAAGTTCGCCTTTGCTGCTGTTGTCCATGCCGCAATGCCATACTCGAGAACTGGTCTCACTCTTCCAGTGTACAGTTTCTTTAGTATGCCTTCGTCTGCTCCCCAGCTTGTGCCAGCAAGTTTCCTCATGATTGCCATTCTATCCCTGGCTCTCATTCGGTTTCTCTCAATCTGACTTTTCCATGTCATGCGCCGATCAAATGTGACTCCCAGATAGGTTGGGTTGTCGTTTGGCTGCAGGAATTTGCCATTTAGACTTAATTTGGTATTTTGGGGTTTTAATGAAAGCGAGAATATTGTGCATGTGGTTTTCTCCTCGTTTATTTTGACCAGCCATGAGTTCGCCCACTCTTCCAGCGATGGTAGGGCCTGCTGCATCCGATTTCTTGCTATGGTGAGATTCTTTTCAGAGGTCCACATAGCCAGATCGTCTGCAAACATTGAGCTATGGACTCTCCTTGGTATATTCTCTGTAATGTCGTTTATATATACCAGGAAGAGTGTGGGTGACAGTACTCCCCCTTGGGGTACTCCCTGCTCGAGTGTCACCTTTTTGCTCATCTACCCTTGTACTTGGACTCTGGCCGTTCTTTGTTTGAGGTAGTGGTTGATCCACTTGTACATTTTCCCACAAACATCACTTCTTCTTAGCTTGACTCTACGTCCGTCTTTCCAGACGTTGTCAAATGCATTTTCCAGATCCACCCAAACAGCTACTGTGTGTTTCTGTGCCTGGTAGGCATCTTCTATCTCCTGGGCTATGAGGATGACCTGGTCCTCAGTGGATCTGTGCTGTCTAAAGCCGGCTTGCTGTGGAATTGGTATTCGTTTTTCTTCCAGATGCCACATCAGTCTGGTGTTTATCATACGTTCCATCATCTTGCCGACACAGCTCAGTAGGCTGATGGGCCTGTATCCATTTGGATCTGTTTTGTCCTTTCCTGTTTTTGGTACTGGTACCAGTATTGCGTCTTTCCATGCCTGGGGTACAATTCCCCTTTTCCAGCTTTGGTTCAGGACCGATAGCAGTTTCCTTTTCGAAATTTACTATTCGAGCTTTCAGAAATATAGAATTTGGTTTTGTTGCTTTACAGTTTCCTTCAACGAGCTTACAGAAATATAGAATTTGGTTTCGTTGCTTTACAGTTTCCTTCAACGAGCTTTCAGAAATATAGAATTAGACTTCGTTGCTTTACAGTTTCCTTCAACGAGCTTACAGAAATATAGAATTTGGTTTCGTTGCTTTACAGTTTTCTTCAACGAGCTTACAGAAATGTAGAATTAGACTTCGTGGCGTTGCAGTTTCAAATTAGGTTATTAGATCGTGTCTAAATTCATTTCTAATACCCATCCGCGCGCAAACACACACACTCGTCTGTGCGTGTGTTTGTGTGTGCGTACCTTTGTGTCTGCGCTCCTGCATTTGTACGTGTCTTTGAGTGTGTGTGTGTGGGTGTATGTGCGCGTGTGAGTGTGTGTGAGTGTGTGTGTGTGTGTGGTATGTGAGTGTGTGACTGAGTGTGTGTGAGTGTGTGTGAGTGAGTGTGTGTGTGTGTTTATGCGAGTGTGTGTGTACACACCAAGTTACATCAAATAAATAAACAATAGCGCACAGATGACAGATTAATCATGCAGTTTTCTTAGATTACAAAACACATCGACCACTAAAAAGGCACGCACGTTCATTTCTCCCACGTGATGAAATACTTACCCGCTTAATGTAAATTGCTTCTATTTGGAGGTGGGAGGGGGAAGTGGAGAGATTCATAATCAACTGTCTCCCCGAGCAGAATCTGATCGCATATCACATAATGCTATTGGATAACTGAATGTTCTGACAAACCAATGTCAGGGAATAGAGCGAATGTTTGAATGAAGATGGCGGTATTCCCCTCGAGAGTTGACACAAGAATGTCTCCGAATATCTACAGTTATCTCTCTGACACTAATAGCGGTGTCATAAATATCGACAGAATGGCAAATTAGCCGTAGGGCTATGGGGAGAATCACAGACTTCAGCACACACTTCACAGAATGTTGGGTACGAAGTTATGTTGCAGAATCGCTAGCAAGTGAAGAATATAGAGTTATATAAGTATATAGAAGTATTTATAGAATGGGTTTATGTAACTCAAAACGTGTACACACGCAGACATGCAATATAGTTTGGTGTCAAAGTCAACGACAAAAGCACCTAACTACAGACCTCTCATGATATCTACAGACCTCTAATGACATCTACAGACCTCTCATGAAATCTACAGACCTGTAATGACATCTACAGACCTCTAATGACATCTACAGACCTCTCATGGCATATACTTACCTCTCATGGTATATATAAACCTCTCATGACATTTACAGACCTCTCATGACATCTACAGACTTCACATGACCTGTAATTACCGCTCTTAACAAATACATACCTCTCATGACATCTACAGATCTCTCATACCATCTACAAACCTACCATGGCATCTGCAGACCTGACATGACATCTACATATATCTCATGACATCAACATACCTCTTATGATATCTACTTACCTCTCATGACATTTACAGACCTCTCATGACATCTACCAATCCCCAATGGCATCTACAGTCCTCTCAAAACATATACAGACCTCTCATGACATCTATATACCTCTAATGACATCTACAGACCTCTCAGGGTATATACAGACATCTCTTGACATCTACCGACCTCTCATTATATCTACAGACGTCTCATGATCACAACCGACCTTTCATGACATCTACAGACATATCATGATATCTACATACATCTCATGACATCTAAAGATTTCCCACGAAATATTTAGACCTCTTGATATCTAAAGATCTCTCATGACATCTGTAGATTTCTAATTAGCACGCACTTTAAGCGAAATGCAGTCCCGTCACGGACAGGAGGAGGAGGCGTTAAAGTCTTTATTGTACCCCACATCAGCTACAGATTACGTGGAATGGATAGTTTTCTTCCCTATTGCCTTTTCTACCCAACAGTAAGACATGTATCGACTTACATCTATTATATTATATTCTCAATCACTAGCGAAAGGGATTGTTCCAGGGGATTGGAAAGATGCAGGAGCGATCCAGTTATTCAAAAAAGGCAGAAAATCGGATTCAGCAAATTATAGACCGGTGAGTTTAACGAGCGTAGTCCGTAAACTGTTAGAGTCAATAATCAAAGAAAACATTGTAATGCGTTTAGACAAGTTTAATCTAATCTGAAATAGTCAGCATGGGTTTATTAGAGGAGATCGCGATCAGCAAATCTTTTAGAATTCATGGAGGAGGTTACTAAAATGATAGATATAGAGGATCCAGTGGATGTTATTTATCTAGATTATTTAGGAAGTTAAAATCACATGGAATAGGTGGGAAAGTTGCCAATTGGATAGAAAATTGGTTAAGTATAAGGAGGTAGAGAGTGGGCATAAATAAGGAGTACTCTGAGTGGTGTGAAGTGAAATGTGGAGTGCCGCATCGCTCGGTTTTGTGACCAATTTTGTTTTTGATATATATATGTAAACGATTTGGACATTGATATTAGATTCATGATTGCAAAATACGCGGATGACACATAACTTTGGAGTAATGTCTGATCTAAAGCGCATGAGCTGCAGTGGTCAGTGACCCATAGCTGACTGTTAGCATCAGGGCAAGCGAACCAGAGCTGCCAAGACCCTTCTACACCTCCACGCGGTGATCATGGATAATAGGCTGCAATAGAGCAGACTGACTAGGGAGAAGGGATCGAAAAAGGAATGCTAACCCGGTACTAAAAAAATGCTTGCTGAAGTCGGATGTGTTTGACCGACAAGCTGTAAACTACAACACAACGCATTCCGTTCTCTTGACTACATTCTACTACTTAAGCCCTTTCAGGGTTTGGTAGAGGGAGATTGAGAACGAACGAAGCCAAGCCAAGACCCCGGCATAACAGACGAGAATATAAGGTGCCGATGCACAGCGAGAAGTTGCGATGCATGCCAAACCATCTGATGCATGCCAAACCATCCCATGCAGGCCAAACCATCCCATGCAGACCAAACCATCCCATGCAGGCCAAACACAAAAATCCAGGGGAAACAGGTTAAAAAGGACTAACTTCATACACACATCACAACAAATACATAACTGTCACAGAGACCTCCTCCCAGGCAAAAGCACAGGAATGGAGATGCTGGCAGGCTATGAGGAGCCAAACCACTATCTAGACACAGTTTCAATTAACACAGAGGTGCTCGGAATAGAAAAGAAAGATCATCAGGCCACAACCCCCTACGCCCCCCCCCCCCCCCCCGCTCTACCTAAGAGCCAAGGCTCAAGAGATGATTGAAGGCAAATACAGCCCCAAAGAATGGACACATGTGTATATAGATGGATCTGCAGAAGGGGGGGCCAAATATGGTGATGGGGGCATCAAGACAAAATAACGGAAAGATAACCCAAAAGTCCTTTCTAACAGGGAAAACTTCTTCTAGCCTGAGGGCAAAATCAATGGTACTTTTCCAAGCACTGAAAATTGTCACCAAATTGGAAGCTCGCACACACGCCAGGATAGTGATCTTATAGTCTATAAAGCACTACTCGAATCGGTAAAGAACACGACAAATTATGACATAACACATACAATCAGAACGGAGCTAAATGCCATACAAACGATTTCAAAGATCACACTCAAATGGATCCCCTATCATTGTGGAATTACGGGAAACGAGAGAGCCGGTGCACTATCCAAAGCAGTTGGAAAATCGAACAATACACCCATAAAGTGCCATATAAGGAGGCTAAAACCATCATTCACAGCCAGTAAAAAATAAAATGGGAGAAAGAAATGGGAGTGGGTAACAGTTCAGACCCAATCCACTATCTACATAGATACCAGCAAACTGCAATCTTCCACATGCGAACGGGCCACAACAAACTACTGGGCCACCTATATCGGATCAAAATCTCCCAAACAAATGAATATCCATGTGGGACAGGAGTCCATGTGGGACAGGAGTCCAGACCCCTGAACACGTACTTCAAGAATGCCAGACCTGGCAAGACGGAGCAGAACTGAGGCAAAAACTATGGGGTCACTTCTCGGACCTGGAACAGACCTGGAAAGGACTGTGGACTCATCCTGGCGATAGGACTGAAGATTTAGCATAATAAAAAAAAACCAGGAAACAGAAAAAGTACAAAGACCGTGTTCCTGCAAGTGTCACAGAGTGTACAACCAGGGATTTTGTTTTAACCCGATATATATATATATATATATATATATATATATATTAAACAGGCACCTTTCCGAGGTTTTGAAACCGTGTCGCCGTTGTCAGGTGACCAGTGTTCTAAATGCTCGATCTATGCTTCGTGCATGTTATAAAACATATATAACAATTTATTTTTCCTTCAGCATTGATATGTTCTCTGTTACGTTAATTTCATGTTTAATACCCTTATTATCCTTTTCTTTTTTCTTCTGAATATTTCTGAGCTTAAAGAACTGTACACAACGAGAGCTGCCAAAGTAAACCGGAAAAAAATGTTCAAGTACCTTTCAAAGCCAAGGCAGAGACCTTAAAAACGGCAGCAGAAGTTCTATTGACAGATGAAAACACAGATATATAAATTGTATTCATAACAGACGTGTTGTCAGTGGCTGCGGTAGTGAAGAGCAAAACAAAATAGTTGTAATACAGTGGATTTCATCTCATTGTGGCATGCATGGTGATGATAAGGCTGACATATTGTCAAGGAAGGGTAGAAAGCTATCTCAACCTGACACATGTAAAACATATGAAGACGCTAAGAGGTTCACGAGGTGTGGAAACAGGAACAAGGGGGAGAGAAACAAGAGCACACAGGTCAACAACAAAATGACGCATATTGCCAGCTCAGTAGAGAGGACCAGGTGGTAACCTGTAGACTAAACACAGGCCATAGCAGATTTAGATAGCATCAACAAACTAAGGATAAGAAATGCAGATGAATGTGTCTGCGTCACTGACGAAATGGCTGCTGAACATCTGCTTCAAAGATGTCCATCATACGACGAACAGAGAAAGCACATATGGACATCACCAATATGATTCATGAACAAGCTCTATGTAGATACGGTCAGCCTTAGGCTAAACACTGCTTTCTTTAGATATATTCAAGTTGATGTCTGAAAGCTGACGACGAAGAATAAGAAGACCTTCGAATTTATAAATATTTCAATTTAGTCTCTATAGTTGAATATCCTTATTCTCAAACTGGTAAAATTGTTTGTTGTATATTTTAACAAGGCTTAAATGGCCTCATATGACCTACTTGACGCATGTTTTGGGAGATATGTTGTATTGCAAAACTTACAATGGCAGATAAGCATGTCGTAAGACCTGCAAGATAGAAACACAACCAATTGTTATTATTCGACAAATTATCTATAAAACCAAAATCAATCGATACACTCCATTTTCCTAGCCTCTACATTTATGGAATTATACTAGACTTACAAATACCAACACAAAAAAACTTGTCAAACGATTATTGTGTATTTCATGTTGCGGTTTACTGTAAAACTAGGAGCTTGTCACGTTTTCCTTACATGACAATAATATCCTAAATTTGTCAAACGGCAATACAGCATTATATAAATGTGTGTGTGTGTGTGTGTTCGTAGGTCTTAAATTTTGAGCAACGGCTGGCGGCTAAATAAAGAAAACTAACCATCATGATTATTTTTTATGACTTTGGTTTATTGTCTATTTTGAGAATGCACCTTCCATTTTTAGGGACATGCCGAAACTGTGACGAACTATTCGACGATAAAAACACTGCCACCGACCCACGGACGTCAATAACCGTTGTCAATTATCTGTCCATGTTGTAAATTGACCTAGCTGCTCTGCTTTTTGAATTCTTTTGCTCTACTCTTGTCTCTTGAATATCATTGACATCATTCCCCTGCGTTTCTTGTCTTTCTTTTACTTGACGATCTTTCAGACGCCATCCTGAAAATATTTTAAAAAACTATAATTGTTCTGTGGTTGTTGATGTCTCCTTAGAGTTGATCATGGAAATCATGAACCAGAGCTACGGCTCAGTGCAATTTATGGCCAGGTGAAATGTAAGAAGTTTGTTGTTGCGCTTATAGGCACCATCAGGCGAGATGGTTACTTACGTTTTTGCTAGTCATTGACCAAGGAACCAAGAAAATATTGTTTGTCCAGGAATTTATATGGTCATGATCATGTCTGCTTTCTCTGGTAATTCCGTGTTGAGTATTTTAGTGTCAGGTGTTTAGCACATTAGACTCAGACGTTGAGTATTTTAGTGTCAGATGTTTAGCACATTAGACTCAGACGTTGATTATTTTAGTGTCAGATGTTTAGCACATCAAACTCAGACGTTGATTATTTTAGTGTCAGGTGTTTGGCACATTAGACTCAGACGTTGATTATTTTAGTGTCAGGTGTTTAGCACATTAGACTCAGACGTTGATTATTTTAGTGTCAGGTGTTTAGCACATTAGACTCAGACGTTGATTATTTTAGTGTCAGATGTTTAGCACATCAAACTCAGATGTTGAGTATTTTAGTGTCAGGTGTTTAGCACATTAGACTCAGACGTTGATTATTTTAGTGTCAGATGTTTAGCACATCAAACTCAGACGTTGAGTATTTTAGTGTCAGGTGTTTGGCACATTAGACTCAGACGTTGATTATTTTAGTGTCAGGTGTTTAGCACATTAGACTCAGACGTTGATTATTTTAGTGTCAGGAGTTTAGCACATTAGACTCAGACGTTGATTATTTTAGTGTCAGATGTTTAGCACATCAAACTCAGATGTTGAGTATTTTAGTGTCAGGTGTTTAGCACATTAGACTCAGACGTTGATTATTTTAGTGTCAGATGTTTAGCACATTAGACTCAGACGTTGATTATTTTAGTGTCAGATGATTAGCACATCAAACTCAGACGTTGAGTATTTTAGTGTCAGGTGCTTAGCACATTAGACTCAGACGTTGATTATTTTAGTGTCAGATGTCGAGCACTTAAGTGTCAGACGTTAAGCAAGCGGGGCAATAGACATAATCTATTTGGGACAGAAGTAGCTTTTTTTAATAAAAACTAATTTGGACATGATGATCACGAATATTAATCTAAAAATCGCAAATCAGCTCTTGATTTCAAAATAGTAGGGTAAGGCATAGGTTTCCGTTGGAAATGAATGGGATACACATGAAGTTCGATGTGCCAAGGGCTGCATTCCCCATGAGTGCCAATTGGATGAATAATTATGTAGCAGTTACTACAACCATGTCTCCTTCTTGTCCTCATTCACGGTATAGCTTATGTGAGTGCAGACGAATAATTCATGATGGTTCGTGTCTATGTAAACAGTGATGATTGTTTCTGTAGTAAAATTTGTTGTTCTCAGACAGGACTTTTAGTTATATGGGGGTCATGTCTGACTACATATCTCTGACATCGCTGCCATCTTTGCTTGAGATGAGTAACTATTATTATTGTTAACCCAGATACTGCTAGGGTGTGTGAAATAGTTTGTTTACCTAATTCACATTCCCTTCGATATTTCACTTTTCATTTGTAATATTATAATAATCTGTATTTTGTTTTGTTTCCCTACATATAAATCGCCTCAGCCTGTGTATGCGTTGCAGTGTCTTCTTGGTGCCTGTTTGCATCTACACCTTAGATAGGTATGACATGACTTTTTGATTTGAAGTTTTTTTTAAAACACTATTGCCTTTCTCATGTTGTTTAATATTATTGGCCTTGTGAGGATGCAGCAGGATTATGTACAACCAGCGAGCTGCGGGAACTATCAGTACATATACCCGTCGCCATTTTCTTAGAAAAATTGAGCACATTTTGAATCATTGATTTTTAACCAAAACGCTAAACGATTGTATTGATTGTACACCTACATGTACACCTACATTTATCTTGCCACTTTCCTAACACTGGTGAAACATTATACTTTAAAAACACATTAAACTCTCAGAATGTTCTAATATAGAAATGCTAGGAACACTTTTATATGCATTTAATTTTACACGTAAAAAAAGACACTTTTGCCATCAGTCTTGATCTTTTGAGTCAGTTCTTTTCTGTTTAACTTTGTTGCTTTAATCACTTTCTAAGTTGTGTTTTGCTTAACTACAACTGTGTACAAGTTCCCATTTCAGCAGACAAGCGACAATCACCTGAAGTTCACGAGTGTCTCAAACTATCAAAGTTTACTTTCGTATCAGGGTACACCAAGGTATCATAGTGCCACAAATTGTCACAATACTTCAAGGTGCCAGAACTGATCAAAGTGTCACTGTGTCTCAAGGTAACACAAGTGATCAAGGCATGAATGTACACTAAGGTATCGCAATTAATCAAGTTATCAGAATCGACCAAAGTATTCTAGTATACTAAGGTATCGCAATTAATCAAGTTATCAGAATCGACCAAAGTATTCTAGTATACTAAGGTATCGCAATTAATCAAGTTATCAGAATCGACCAAAGTATTCTAGTATATCAAGGTATCCCAATTAATCAAGTTATCAGAACTGACCAAAGTATTCTAGTATATAAAGGTATCCCAATTAATCAAGTTATCAGAATCGACCAAAGTATTCTAGTATACTAAGGTATCCCAATTAATCAAGTTATCAGAATCGACCAAAGTATTCTAGTATATAAAGGTATCGCAATTGATCAAGTTATCAGAACTGACCAAATTATTACAGTACACTAAGACATAAGTAACATACACAGATTGCTATGAGGACACAGAGCTGGTAGCCAATGTTCAAAGCATCTGGTGTACCAGAACACATGATCAATAATACACATTTGCATTCAAATCTACTTCTTCACCCTTATAGCTGACGTGTGTAGGCCATCATCTAATTCAAGCAGATTGCTTTATTTCTCCAGTTATTTTCAGCTTCTCTCCATTTAACGGTATCGGCTTTTAGGTCTCTTCCCTGTGTGTTATTTGGTCTTCCTCGTCTCTTTTCGACAGGGGCTCCATTCCATTCTATGAATTATTAAATGTTGAGACGGTACCTCATAGTTACCTAGCTAATTAAAAGAATGTGCACTGCCCAAAAAGGACAACAGCCCAACTACCGAACCCATCTATGTGTATCCCATGTGTAGCATGGCCTGTTGTGCTAGGATAGGACTTAGCATGCACGTGGTTGACATGTTGCAACACAATTCTGATGCTATCGCCATCTTGGTTTACAAAGGGCAACTATTAGCTAGCAAAACTAGAAGCTACAGCACTAGAGCAGTATTTCAAGTCTGCTCTGCTACTGGACTTAATCAGTACACGCATTACGGCTACATACGTAATGTAACACCTTGCATGACTTTATCGGCGTGATTCATGTTGTCTTCGTTGTTAAAGGCGTCCTTCGGCAGACTTAACCGCTGGTCGGGAATTCAGTTTTAGAGACTGTTGTATACTAAGGCACAACCTGTGTCAGGTGGGATGGCTAGTTTCCTTCCTCCCTTAACCGTAAGTCAGGTACTCATTTACAGCTGTGTCGACGTGGAGTGTGGTGTGAACCCACAAAAAGTGACTGCTCTACCACTACACTTCTTCTTCTTCTTCTGCGTTCGTTCTCAATCTCCCACTACCAAGCCCTAAACAGCGCTTTGTAAGTAGCAGGATGTAGTCCGAAGAACGGAATGCGTTGTGTCGTTAGTTTACAGCTTGACTGCGATATTTGCACGTTTCGGTCTGACACATCCGTTTTCGGCAGGACCACTACACTAATTCATTGTTGTGTATTAATTCTTCTTCTTCTTTGCGTTCAGGATCTTTTGGTCATGCTATATCTGCAGGCCAGTCGCCATGATGAAGTCTGTAGTCTTCACCAGGTCAGAGCGGCTGCCCCACAGCTTTTGTCTCAGCTCCGCACCCTCTGGCCAGGTCTGGCATCTATTTCCCTATAGATTGGGCATTCCTGTAGAATATGCTCAGGGTTCCGGCATCCTGTTCCACATGGGCACTCATCAGTGTGTGAGATCTTCAGTCGATAAAGATGTTCTAGTAGTCTGCAGTGTCCAGTTCTCAGGCGAAATAAGGTAGTTTGTTGATTTCTTTTGAGTTGGTGAATTGGGTCTGGTGTACTGCTTATGTTTCTGTCTTCTCTCTATTGGTGTATATACTGATTTCTGATGATGTTCTTGATTTCTCTGTATGGTACTCGATGATTAAATTGTGGTGTATTAATAATTGATCTTCTGAGTCTTCTTCTTTATCAGTTTGCACCATGACAAGTGTGTTTAGTTGTGCAGCATTAACTTAGAGTTGACTGCATTTCTGTACCTTTCGGCCAACACTTCTGGTTTCAGCATGGTACATTTTAAATCCTGGTTTGCCTTCCCTCTTCGATATCTATTGTCTCGGTCGGGGTGTTTCCAGGGCTCCCTTGTTCAATGACCCTGACGTGAGCAGCCAGTTCTGAGTCGTTGGCTCATGCCATTTGTCCACCGAGTCACGTGCCACTTTTAGTCGTCTGTACGTGAGCAGCCAGTTATGAGTCGTTGCTTGATGCCATTTGTCTACAGGCATGTGTCACTTTAGTCGTCTGTACGTGAGCAGCCAGTTATGAGTCGTTGCCTGATGCCATTTGTCCACTGAGTCATGTGCCACTTTTAGTCGTCTGTACGTGAGCAGCCAGTTATGAATCGTTGCCTGATGCCATTTGTCCACCGAGTCACGTGCCACTTTTAGTCGTCTGTACGTGAGCAGCCAGTTATGAGTCGTTGCCTGATGCCATTTGTCTACAGTCATGTGTCACTTTAGTCGTCTGTACGTGAGGAGCCAGTTATGAGTCGTTGCCTGATGCCATTTGTCCACCGAGTCACGTGCCACTTTTAGTCGTCTGTACGTGAGCAGCCAGTTATGAGTCGTTGCCTGATGCCATTTGTCCACAGAGTCACGTGCCACTTTTAGTCGTCTGTACGTGAGCAGCCAGTTATGAGTCGTTGCCTGATGCCATTTGTCCACTGAGTCACATGCCACTTTTAGTCATCTGTACGTGAGCAGCCAGTTATGAGTCGTTGCCTGATGCCATTTGTCCACTTAGTCACGTGCCACTTTTAGTCGTCTGTACGTGAGCAGCCAGTTATGAGTCGTTGCCTGATGCCATTTGTCCACCGAGTCACGTGCCACTTTTAGTCGTCTGTACGTGAGCAGCCAGTTATGAGTCGTTGCCTGATGCCATTTGTCCACCGAGTCACGTGCCACTTTTAGTCATCTGTACCATTGGAAAAGACTCATCTCCCGTGTATCAACCTTGTCATTAGCCCTTCAAGGACAGCGAGTATGGCATACCAGAACGTATCTCATGGATGACAGCCAATTTAATCTGACAGACTGAATGCAAAAACTAAAATGTGGAGGATACGATATGAACACTCTTATTTGCGAAAGACTGGTCTCTGAACAGTAGCTCAGAAAAAAATATGCAGGAAGGCATGAACCGATTCTCTGATGTTTGTGACAACTTTGGCTTGAACATTAGCGTAAAGACAACTTAGGTCATGTAACAACCAGCCTCAGGTAAATGGTAATAATAGCCAATGGTTACAATGAGGGGACAGAAATTAGAAGCGGTGGAAAAATTTGCCTAACTCGGAAACACACAGTCTAGATCAGTGATTATCACGGATGAGCTACTCCACAGCTGAGCCACCTCACTGACGAGAGTACCATCATTGTCGTCTCACAGACCAAACGAGAAAAAGAACTGTAAGGATTTGGAATGATGGCATGGTAAATTAGAAGCAGTGGAAAATGTTGCGTGACTCGGAAGCATGCAGTCGAGATCAGTGATTATTGCCGATGAGCTACTAATAGAATAGCAAAGGCCATCACAGCTTTTGGTTGAATGTACGCAACAGTGTGGGGACGTGGAGGAATCAGGATAACGACTAAGCAGAAAGTCAACCGTGCCACCATTCTCACCACTCTGCTCTACACATGCGAGAGCTGGGCTTTCTACAGAGATGCCAGAAGGTTAGACCACTTCCACATGACTTGTCTGAGACGCATACTGTATATGTGCTGGCAGTACCATATCACAAATAACGAAGTCCTATCCAGAACCATCATGCAGACATTCGTGCTCTTTTGTAGGAAGTTCAACTGAGATGGGTTGGTCACCTTGCTCGAAATCTAAGTGAATGGTTCTGTATAGCGAGGTGAGTGAAGAAAGTAGCCACTGTGACGTCCAAATAAAAACCATTACACAACAGTCTGAAGGAGATTCTTATATACTGTCATTTAGACATTAGCACCTGGAAAAATCTGGCTCAAAATTGTTCAGCCTAGAAAAGTGCAGTCAAAAAGGGCATCACAATCAGCTAGGTCCTTCGTGTGGAGACAACCTGGGATATATGTGTAATCGGTGAAGACATTCGCGTATAGACAGCACAGGATAGCTGTGCAATCAGCAAGGACCTCTGTGGGAAGACAGCACAGGATAGATGTACAATCAGCAAGGACCTCTGTGTGAAGACAGCACAGGATAGCTGTGCAATCAGCAAGGACCTCTGTGTGAAGACAGCACAGGATAGACGTACAATCAGCAAGGGCATCTGTGTGAAGACAGCACAAGATAGACGTACAATCAGCGAGGACCTCTTTGTGCAGACATCACAGGATAAACGTGCAATCAGCGAAGACCTTTGTGTGGAGACATTACAGGACAGGCGTGCAATCAGCGAGGACCTTTGTGTGGAGACAGCCCAGGATAGATGTGCAACCAGCGAGGGCCTCTGTGTGGAGAAATCAAAGGACAGACGTGCAATCAGCAAGGACCTCTGTGTGGAGACAGCCCATGATAGACGTGCCATCAGCTAGGACCTCTTTGTGGAGACAGCACAGGATAGATGTGCAATCAGCGAGGACCTCTTTGTGGAGACAGCCCAGGATAGATGTGCAATCAGCGAGGACCTCTTTGTGGAGACAGCACAGGATAGATGTGCAATCAGCGAGGACCTCTTTGTGGAGACAGCCCAGGATAGATGTGCAATCAGCTAGGATCTCTTTGTGGAGACAGCCCAGGATAGATGTGCAATCAGCGAGGACCTCTTTGTGCAGACATCACAGGATAGATGTGCAATCAGTGAAGACCTTTGTGTGGAGACATTACAGGACAGACGTGCAATCAGCGAGGACCTTTGTGTGGAGACAGCCCAGGATAGATGTGCAACCAGCGAGGGCCTCTGTGTGGAGAAATCAAAGGACAGACGTGCAATCAGCCAGGACCTCTGTGTGGAGACAGCCCATGGTAGACGTGCAATCAGCTAGGACCTCTTTGTGGAGACAGCACAGGATAGATGTGCAATCAGTGAGGACCTCTTTGTGGAGACAGCCCAGGATAGATGTGCAATCAGCGAGGACCTCTTTGTGGAGACAGCACAGGATAGATGTGCAATCAGTTAGGATCTCTTTGTGGAGACAGCCCAGGATAGATGTGCAATCAGCGAGGACCTCTTTGTGGAGACAGCACAGGATAGATGTGCAATCAGCGAGAACCTTAGAGTAGAGAAAGCCCGGGAAAGGCACGTGATCAGAAAGTCTAGATCAAAGGGATTACCAGTAGCAGCTGCAGACCATGGTTGTGAGTCAAACCAAAATATTTTCTGGGCTTGTATTGGCTTGCTCAGTCTTGAGTCAAAGATGCAGTATGACACATTATGATGTTGGCATCTATGCCGGCAGTAGCATAGCTACCTGCAGGGTCTCCCAAGTTGAACAGGTCCAAGAGCAGGGACCAGACTAAGAAAAGTTACCTAAGACAGAATGGGGATAGTCAAGGGATAAGAATGGTTAACATGACAGAAACACCTAATGAAATCTGATGGACCACGTGTCTAATGAAACAGTTCAAAGCAATTTGGCTAAAGAAGTGAGTGAATTAAGAACAAAATAGAGAACATCAGTAAGTCAATTATTTTAATTAAAGCTATCCACACTGAGTGAAATGTTAAAGTCATGAGTTGGACAGTCGGCTAGAAAACAACAGTGCCACTAACGTAAAACTTCATCAAAATGACAATTTATTTTAATTGATATGTGTGATAACTTGAAGTCAAAAACAGCAGCAGACATTCATTCACCTAAACCACATCAAACCATAATTATTGTAATTGATATATTTGAATATTTTATATTCAAAAGTACATCTCTCACTTACATAAACCACATCAAATCATAATTAATGTGATATATGTGAATATTTGAAGCTCAAAACTATACCCCTCATTCACATAAACCACATCAAACCGTAATTATTGTAATTGTTACGTGTGAATATTTGAAGTTAAAAACAACAGCAAGTACGTAATCACATTAACTACATCAAATCACAATTACTTGAAATGATACGTGTTCATTTTTAGGTCTTCTGAACCCATACAAAAAAAATTTTCTTTTTCATTCCCTATTTATAATATTTGAGTCAATGTTTGTACAGTTTCCTTTCAAACGCTGTAAGCTATTCACAAACAGCATGGTGTACTGTCAGTCATAAGTTGGAGACCCTTCTGCTCTAGAAGGAATATACAACACCATTACTCATGTAAACTAACTATATCCAATCAGTTTGACTGATTGCCATTGAAGTTAGAACCACATACAATTATCATCTATCTATCATCAGCCCATTTGTATCGTTAGACATCGTGGGGAGGTGTGACCTCCTTTGTTTCACATTTTTTGGCAGGCGAAAATCTGCTGGTGACTTGCCAGATCAAGGTCAATCCCAGTATCTGTTACCAAGATTAGTAGCCCCTGGAATATACTTTTTGGGACTGGTGGTGGTGGAAGCATAGATTAGAACACAGTAGTCTGTCAGGCGCCATCTATGCCGCTCCGCTAACCCCATAACAAGACCTGATGTTATATCCACAGTGTCCCCTTTTTGGAACATTTTATCTGTGGGGCGAAAATCTCTAGATTAATTTGAGTAGATTTTTAACTTGAATTTTGTTGCCGCTGTTAAGCCTACTCTTTTCTATTTCCAACTGCCAAAGGATTTTTAACGTTCGCACTATTGAATACAGGTGTTTGATCTCACTACTCAGAGATCATGGGAAATTTTTATCGGATGATCCACGTGAAAAATCCCAGTCTCTACCGTGATTTGAACCCCCGACCTCTAGCACCTAAGGTGAACACCTTACCTAGAGACCACTGGTTCTCCCACAATCATCATCATCAGGTCAGGCAGTCCAGAGACTGGTGGTGAAGTCTTCTGATCATGTCATGCCACTGTCCTCTGTTAATCAGTCCGAATGCGTGTTGAAGTCTTCTGATCATGTCCAGCCATGGTCCTCTTTTAGTCAGTCCTGAGACTGGTGGTGAAGTCTTCTGATCATGTGATGCCACTGTTCTGTTAGTCAGTCCAGAGATGTGTTGAAGTCTTCTGGTCATGTCCAGCGATGGTCCTCTTTTAGTCAGTCCTGAGACTGGTGTTGAAGTCTTCTGATCATGTCCCGCCACTGTCCTGTTAGTCAGTCCAGAGATGTGTTGAAGTCTTCTGGTCATGTCCAGCCATGGTCCTCTTTTAGTCAGTCCTGAGACTGGTGTTGAAGTCATCTGATCATGTGATGCCACTGTTCTCTTCCTTGGAGATCTCTTCAGCTCAGCATAAGTCTGCAACCCTTCATTCTTGCAAGACTGTGTGATATAATTGTTTCTTGGGTGCCCCATTCCTCTTTTCCCCTAAATTTTGCCTTCTAGTATTTTCAATGAGAGGCATCCATGTCTTATTGTTATGTTTTGGGTATATTCTGGTATTTAATTTCTGTTACTGTTAAAAAGGATAAAATATTCTTGGAAGCATTTGAAAAGGGTTGGTATTGTTGAATGGAAAGAGTTAGACAGAAAGAAGATCCAATGGCAATGTCCTCACTGAGGTAGGCATACAAAGACAAACATTGAAAATGATACAGAAACGAAGATTGAGTTGGCTGGGACACAGGATGTGACATGAAAGTCTTCTACAAAAGATTTTAGAGGACAAGATCCAGGATAAAAGAGGAAAGCTGTGACCAAGACTCACATTTACATCTCAGGCATGCAGAAACAAAGTACGGACCTATGCTGAAATGAAGATAGCTGCAGAGGATATGGTCAAATGAAGAGACATATTCAGACAACCGTATAACCAGCCTCAGAACTGATCAACCAGATGATAATTGTTATCTGTTAATATTGAAACAACACTAGTCATACATGTAAAGCATATCAAATTCTATGTGTCTGATGGACTGACAAAAATAACAAATCATCTGTGAATGCCTCACCAAGATATAAACTGTGAACTATTTTAACACAAGACAGTTAATATTTGGGTTTATTTATTGATTACCTGTACAAGAAAGTGCATTTACAAAAGAAAACATATCAAAGAAAATACAGTAATGAACAAGCCAAAATGTCCAAATTTAAAATTGACAATAAATGCATATTTCAAATTCCACAACCTCCTCAATTCATTGATTTACTAAATATTTTTTAACATTTTCAAATTTAAAATAGAGAAGAAAAAAAGTTGAGTAAACATTTTGATATTGTAAAATCTGATTGCTTGGCCAAGATGGACAGAACAGGAGTGACACAGCTCTTGTGCTGTGAACACCAAATATGAATCCCTATATTCGCTGTCAGCTGCCTCGTCACAACATGTGTTTTCACAAGAGAAATGTATAAAAGAAGAGCCAGGTGGATTATCAACCAAGAATGACTATGGTCATAGTGTAATTGGAGAAATACCAGAAACATGCTTACAATAAATACTATGGAGATGTATGGTGGATTCAGAATAACATATAGGGATCTGTTGAGTTCCATGCCATCGATTTCAGTCACTGTCAGATGTTCCATCATTGTCAAGTGTTCCATCGCTGTCAGATGTTCCATCATTGTTAAGTGTTTCGTCACTGTCAGATGTTCCATCATTGTCAAATGTTTCGTCACTGTCAGATGTTCCATCATTGTCAAATGTTTCGTCACTGTCAGATGTTCCATCATTGTCAAATGTTTCGTCACTGTCAGATGTTCCATCACTGTCAAGTGTTCCGTCGCTGTCAGATGTTCCATCATTGTCAAATGTTTCGTCACTGTCAGATGTTCCATCATTGTCAAGTGTTTCGTCACTGTCAGATGTTCCATCATTGTCAAGTGTTCCATCACTGTCAGATTCTCCATCATTGTCAAATGTTTCGTCACTGTCAGATATTCCGTCACGTTTTTCCTACACTTTTACTCATACCAAGTGGCTATTACATTTTGCTCCCTTACAGGAAATCTGTAACAAATCAAAGATGCTTTATTGCAGATGTGGTTTCTGTATCAATTCAGTTTCTAGCCCCATGCACAGCCTTCTTTAGTCACCTAGTAAGACATGCTTGGATGGTTTATTTCAGTTCATGTCCGCATTGTAGGATGACTGCAGTGGCTGGATCTCCAGTGTACTCTATCTTTTGCCACAATGGTGCAATCTGGAAGGCTTTTTCCAGTCCATCTAATGATGTTATAACATCGTCTGCCTCTTTGATGACTACCTTCCAATTCACCCTTTAGTATGGTCTCCAACAAAGAGGTGTGTGTTGCTGTATGGCCAAAATATCTTGTCTAACCTTGATTCCAGTCATTAATTCTCATTTCATCCCCATCGTTTTCATATATCCCCATATTTGTTTTCTTCTCTTTCCATGAAATGCAACCTAATCTTCTATATACCCACATTTCAAGCCCCTTGGATGGCTATAGTGGCCTTAATCTTTCTTCTCCGAGGACAACTCAAGTGATTACCACCTCAAACAATGAATTATTGAAACTCTCTTCCTCACGCTTGTATAACACATTCAGTATTACATTATTATATGACATTATCAACGCTGTGAGTGCCTCAGTGCAAAGAATAGTTCCACTGCAAGCTTCCAAATATGTAGTGTAATGATAATAAAAATAGTTGTGCATGGAACTAGCTACTTATCCTGTAAAATAAATTGTTACAGAAACCACTTCAGCAATGCCTAAAAAGTGTTATGTTGTTACAGTCTCTCTCTCTGTGTGTTGTGTGTATTTTATATATATATATCAATCAATGACCTCCTGCTGGATGATGTCACTACAACAGAACAACAGATGAATTGATGATTGACAGATTGTAGGAGTGTGACCTAAAATGTGGAATTGACTATTGACAGACTGCAGGAGTTTGAGATTTTTGCCTAGAAGATGGGGATTGAGAGCAGCGAGCTAAAGAATACACAGTATGCATACCAACTTAGATTTTCTGGGAGTGACTCAGTACCCACGGCTCTTCCCACATGCAATAATGTTGATTCTATGTAACAAAGTATTCGGCAGACACGAATTAATGCACATTACGGGGGAAATAACTTGTACTGGATAACAGCAAATCTATCAATATAACTAGAGACTAGAATCCACACAGGATGAGAAGAGTAGGGAGACAAAGAAGAGAAGAGACTAAGAAGAGTAAGGAGACAAAGAAGAGTAGGGAGACAAAGAGTAGGGAGACAAAGAAAAGGAAACAAAGAGTAGGGAGACAAAGAAGAGTGGAGGAAACAAAGAAGAGTGGAGGAAACAAAGAAGAGTGGGGAGACAAAGAAGAGTAAAAGAAGAGTGGGGGAGATGAAGAGTGGAGGAGACAAAAAAAAGAGTGGGGGAGACAAAGTAGTGTTGGGAGACAAAGAAGAGTGTAGGAGACAAAGAAGTGTGAGGAGACAAAGAAGAGTGGGAGACACAAAGAAGAGTGGGCAGGACAGAGGACCTGGAGATGAAATATAAAAGACGAAGGCAATTCACCATCAATGGACTTAAAGAAGGTGGTATAATGAATAGTTGGACTTCAATGCTCTGTGGGGAAGGAATAGCATGGATGAGTAAATGAAGCTCAAGCCACAAACAAAGTTAAGTATATTACAAATTTGATTCAGGACCCAACGAGCATGGCTGGCTGGAGGAAGATTCATGAAATAGCAGCAAAATATGACTGAAGTAGTCATCTGTATCTGGTCCATTGTGATTTCGTTATGACAAGGGCAACTGAGGTGCACGAGTCCATGCAGCAGAGTGGTAGAATGCTAGCTTCTATAGGCAAAGGTACTGGGTTCTACCCCTGTTATCGATTTTTTTCATTTTCCAACAACTATTTACTATTGGACTAGGTTTGCTGTTTGAGAAGGAAAGGACTGAAAATATTTCATTCATATATTTTTATGCTTCATTTTTTTCCATTTTCCAAAAAACTATTTACTATCACTTCTACATTTGTTTGCTTTTGCTTCAATATTTCCACATACAGAAGAGCTGGTAAACAAAATGTCAAAGGATTTGAGAGCCTCAATTCTTTCCTACAATTACTTGTTTACTGTTTATGAATTATACAGTAATGAAGAATATATATGAGGGGCACTTATGTCAAACCGGAACTTTTTTTGTGAGCAAAATAAACATTTTTTCAAGTAGTCAAAATGCCATCTATTTTTCTATTTAATCTCAACATTTATTCACTTATCCCAGCATTTAAGTAATGCTTGAAAAGCTTCAGTGTAGAAAGATTTGTCAGTTTGTCTGAACCAGTCCATGGCAGCCTATTTCACTTCATCATCAGTGCTGAAATGCTGACCTCCCGGGAATTCTTTTAAAGGTTCAAACAGGTGAAAATCGCTTCGAGCGAGGTCTGGGCTCTAAGATGGATGTGGCAATACCTCCCAGTCGAGTTACTGCAGATAGCACATAGTGCGGTGAATCATTAAGGTCGAGCGTTATCTTGTAGGAGTAGGACGCCCTTTCTGAACCATTTTTTCCGCAGATGGTTATGCAAATCACTCAAAATGCTTATGTACTGTTCACTGTTGATAGTGACACCACAGGGTAGAAAGTCAACATGAATGATGCCAAATCTGTCCCAGAAAACACATGATCAATTTACCTGCAGACTCAATTGTCCGAAATTGTGTGGGTGGAGGTGTACGGATAGACGACCTCTAAAATGTTTGCACCATTCAAATGTCTTACAGAGGCTGAGTTTCTCATCTCCGTATTATGATTGCAGTCTTCTGTAAATTTCCAAAAGTTTCACACCTTCTTTCACAAGAAATGTTATCATAACACGCTGTTCCTTACAAGCACTAACAGTGTTGTACACCATTTTTATTTATCTGTCACGTAACTGGCCCATGGCAAGTGGGCCACCTAGCAGTAATAAGACAAGTGTCCCTAACCAATGATAGTTGTTCCAGCACGATATAACTCATTCAAGTAGAACTGGAACAAGAAGTATCGGATTACCCTAGATAATGAATTATTCTTACTTGGAATGGCTGTTAATACCTATCCTCATTATTGATGACTATGTCTCAAAGATACCAGATGTTTATCATTTGTTTCAGCATATACTCCATGTGCTGAATGTTAGCATTTGATATGTCATACAAGCTATTTATAAACTTGCACTGTTTATGCTGTCTGCAACACACTATCTGTAATTCTGGTATTCAATCAAGCCAAGGAAGTGTCTGATGCCAGGTAGTCTGTCCTTGTTGTCTCTCATCTGTTGAAGAATGGATTTGGTACAATAGAAGCCAAATCCTGCCGAAGACGGATGTGTCGGACCGAAAGGTGCAAATATCGCAGTCAAACTGTAAACTACCGACACAACGCAAATCCGTTCTCTGGACTACATCCTGCTACTTGCAAAGCCCTGTTCAGGGCTAGGTAGCGGGAGATTGAGAATGAACGCAGAAGAAACCAAATAAAATCATCCTGCTGCTACCCTACATGGAATCTCACAATTTATCTGGGATGGGAAGGGGTAGGGAGGTGTGTGTGTGTGTGTCTCGGCCATGGTAAATGTACAAGTTCATGTTTTCAGCGAGATAATTTCCTAACTTCAGTTCCCCACTAGGGCATTAAGTGTTCAGTATGTGCTGGGATTTATTTCTATTGATGAAGAGGCTTACTGCTTCACTTTAGTTCATTTAGACATTGCTCAGCCTCTCTGACATAGTGACTGGGGATGACTATGTCATCAGAAAATCTTAGATCATTGAGCAATTCTCCGTCTATGTTGATATCGGTATTTTCTCAATTTAGTTTTCTAAAGACTGTTTATTTGTTACACCAATTCTTGTTCACATTCAGCTAATAAAACTGGGTCAGCTTCTTACTGTTTACTTTAGTTACATTGATGTTTTATCATATCATTCCTTCTATATTGTATACATTGTTTCTGTGCAGTTGTTAAATAAGCAATGTAACAACATGGAACATTGTCTGACTCCTCTTTGTTTCACTCTTAGTATATTTCACTATCATATATTCTTTCTCATAATACTCATTATATCACTAACCCATAATTTTATCAAACAATATTTTTTTTTTTAAATTACTATCGGTTATCATTATCGCACTCTACTTTCTATATTCCTGTCACATTTCCTTGTCTCACAATTATTTCTATATTACTATCACATATCCTGATTTCACAATACCTTCTATATTACTATCACATATCCTGATTTCACAATACCTTCTATATTACTATCACATATCCTGATTTCACAATACCTTCTATATTACTATCACATATCCTGATTTCACAATACCTTCTATATTACTATCACATATCCTGATTTCACAATACCTTCTATATTACTATCACATATCCTGATTTCACAATACCTTCTATATTACTATCACATATCCTGATTTCACAATACCTTCTATATTACTATCACATATCCTGATTTCACAATACCTTCTATATTACTATCACATATCCTGATTTCACAATACCTTCTATATTACTATCACATATCCTGATTTCACAATACCTTCTATATTACTATCACATATCCTGATTTCACAATACCTTCTATATTACTATCACATATCCTGATTTCACAATACCTTCTATATTACTATCACATATCCTGATTTCACAATACCTTCTATATTACTATCACATATCCTGATTTCACAATACCTTCTATATTACTATCACATATCCTGATTTCACAATACCTTCTATATTACTATCACATATCCTGATTTCACAATACCTTCTATATTACTATCACATATCCTGATTTCACAATACCTTCTATATTACTATCACATATCCTGATTTCACAATACCTTCTATATTACTATCACATATCCTGATTTCACAATACCTTCTATATTACTATCACATATCCTGATTTCACAATACCTTCTATATTACTATCACATATCCTGATTTCACAATACCTTCTATATTACTATCACATATCCTGATTTCACAATACCTTCTATATTACTATCACATATCCTGATTTCACAATACCTTCTATATTACTATCACATATCCTGATTTCACAATACCTTCTATATTACTATCACATATCCTGATTTCACAATACCTTCTATATTACTATCACATATCCTGATTTCACAATACCTTCTATATTACTATCACATATCCTGATTTCACAATACCTTCTATATTACTATCACATATCCTGATTTCACAATATTTTTTTATATTACTATCATATTTCCGTGTCTCATTATACTTATTATATTACCTTCACATATCCGTGTCACCTCTTTTTATAATCACCATGACATATTTTTGTCTCACAATACCTTTTTTTTTATTACTATGACATATCATTGTCGCACTCTACATTTTATATTATGATCAAATATCGTTATCTCACTCATTTTGTATCCCTATCACTGTCCGGTTTCTTTTTTTTTTAAATATTACTACCAAGTATCATTGTCTTACTCCTGTTTGTATATCATTATCACATATCATTGTCTCATTCCTTTTTTTATATCACTATCAGATATTCATGTTTCACCCGACTTTTTATGTCATTATTTTATGAGTGATTTGAACCATGTATACGACAAGAGTGGGGTGGGGTCACAATAGTGTAGAGGCAAGATGCACATTTCTCAAGTAACAAACGAAAGCGTGAAATGGTGGGTGTTTCAAACGAAGCAACTTTCAAGCGTCTTCTGGTCTCAAGGAAGGTGATATTGCCGCCTCATCCTTAAGATGGATGATAAACTTAGAGGCAGTATGTATACTGTGCACTTTAAAGAATTATTGACAGTAGAAAATGGAAAAGAGCAGGCTGTTAGCCATTGCCCAGAGCAAATATTTGTTACGGTAATGAAATTCATACTCACGAAGGCCCACATGAAGGCCCATAAAAAGAATAGTGACTAAGTGAAATGACAAGAACAGTTAGAAAACCTGGCAACAACTAACAAATTGAAATGTAAACAAAGGAAAAGTCATTGGTTGATTTGTCTTTTGGCTACAGGTGAAGCAGAGGGCCACCATTACAGCTGGCCACTTTACAGGAAGCCTGTATCCAAATATTTGCAGTGACGGTTTCAACAATAATTGTTTACCTGCTGAGGTGGCTTAAGTGGAAGACAGGAAATGAACGATTGTATATTTTTTTACAAATTACATGAGGGAAAAAAAGACCTAGAATATTCAAAACATACTAAGAAACAGGTAGAAATGGAAGTAAGAAAGAGTATTACAGTGTTACAATGAGCCCATTCTGTTATGTGGTTGTGAATCTTAGATAGTGAACAAATGACGAGAAAAATTACTTACAGCAACAGAAATGTGATTTTTGATATGAAAGATGCGCATAAAATGGGTAACAAGGAAATCAAATATCAAAATATTACAACAACAACAACAAAACAAACAAACCAAAACAGTATTTAAAGATCACTGTTAGCAAAAATAAACCAACAACAGGTTCAATTCACTGGTCATATACATCAACACGAGGGTCTGGACAACCTTTGGAGATTATGGCTCATGCTTATTAGCTGTACATACTACCACACATTTCAACAATTTCTGAATACAACTGATCTGACCGGTGTCATTTTACAGTGTGAGACACATCATTCAGTTTGGCATATGGGGAACAACTCTATAAGTCGCAAATGCAAGGATTTTTTACATACTATCATTCTACATTATGAGCATTGAAATAATTTAACTAAAAATATTTTTGCTGAATGAAAGGGGGAAAAAGAAAAGTAAGACTTTAACATGCCCAGTAAGAGGTGGCTAATGAGGGTGCAGCTATCCCATCCTGTAAAAACTACATGCTATTAAAACTTGAATAGATATGTGGGATCAAGATGCTGAGCAGCACATGAGCTGCAGTAGTTAGCGACCCATAGCTGCCAAGACCCTTCTACACCTCCACGCGGTGATCCTGGATAACAGGCTGCAGTAGGGCAGACTGGCTAAGAAGAAGGGATTGAAGAGGGAATGCTAACCCGGTACTCAAAAAATGTTTGCTGAAGTCAGATGTGTTGGACCGTTCTCTGGACTACATTCTGCTACTTAAGCCCTTTCAGGGTTTGGTAGCGGGAGATTGAGAACGAACGAAGAAGAAGAAGAAGAATAGATATGGCCAGGTTAACTGCACATATTTGTTAGAGGCATGTGTTCCATAGGAAGATTAACTGATGATTAGTAGACAAATTATCTCTGATCACAAAATATTAGAATAAACTTCTTTACTGAATATCTTATAAATTTATTTAATGGTGGTGTTTATAATAAACTGCGCAATAATATCTCAAAAACAGAGGCTGTCATGTTACTTTCTTTTCTAACACAAGCTATTGCTGGAGCAAATGGGAACGAGACAAATTGGTGTGTGATAGCCAGACTTTAAAACATCCCTAGACTACCCCAGCAATGGGAAAAATGTACGACAGTTGCTGTTGATAGCCAGCTAACTCAAGGTTCATTGAGGATGTCCAGTCCACTATTATGATATCCACTGCCCATGAAACAATGATTAATAGAATTCACATATCCCACATTATGACTGCTGAAAGTGCTAGTTCACACAATCACAAAAGTGATGAAACTATGGTTAGTAGAACTGTTAGATACCCCATTGGGACTGCTAAAAGTGCATGCACATATGATCTAAGTGATGAAACTATGATTAGTTGAATTGTTAGATGTGCTGATGTACTAAAAAAATCAGGTTCATCATTTCTTTATGATGACAACTGTACAATGACACATGAAAACTGTATTTCTGGAAATAGCAAAAGTTGGACAAACATGAAGTAAAAGGAAAATGGTAATCCAATAGCAGAGATGGCCATTAGGTAAAACATATTAGACTTTATTGTACATGGTCTCATCTTATTGTCGTTTGAGGGAATCACTAACCGTACAAGCATTTTGTAAAGAGTGACATATTGAGAGTTGTGCATGGGGGTTGCCAGGATTTTCATGCAATACCATTGCTATTGCAAATACTCAGATGCAGGCTTCATGCAAAGGGGCGGACAAGCTACACTTGGAGCTCATAGACAAATCAATCAAATGTAGCAGTGACACAACTAGCCGACACACTGAGTCAGTGTTGTAGTCAGAACAAAACATTCTGCCACTTGGGTGCTCAATCATAGAATTAGGGGGACTCAGTGGTTTCAGGGTAAGGTGTCTGCCTCAGGTGTCAAAGGTCGTGGGTTCAAATCACGGTGGAGACTTGATTTTTTTCACGTGGATCTTCTGGTAAAAATTCCCCTGATATCTGGGTAGTGAGATGAGACTCCCGTGTTCAGTGTCGAGCACGTTAAAAATTTAATTGGCAGTTGGAAATCAAAAAGAGTAGGCTTAACAGCCGCTGCCCGAACAAAAAACCAAGTTAAAAATCTACCCAAGTTATTTGTACATTTCATCAGGTGGTTTGTTAAGAGTAGCTATAAATGGTACCTAACTGGCTGCGGGTCTACTTAGCTCTAGTGTTTGGAGTCTATTAAGATGAATTAGCACATCGGTTAAACCACCCTCCAAGAATCTGGTTGTATACAGACTCTGTAGAGTCTTCTAAACCAGTATAAAGACATTAAGTTAATTCATCTTCAAAACATTGAAGAAGGATTAATTTAATTGAAAACAAGTGCATGAGGGACTAGTGATGTTTGGTAGGGAAAATGTAAGAATGAATTCACACCTTGAATGAATTAAATCATGATATCTGTTTACATGTCAACAAAAGCACTAGAGAATATAGTTTTAACCCATTAGAACTGCATGCACAAGATCCTCTTAGAAACCACAAATTAAAGTCACAATAATCACATCAGTTGTTTGTTAATCATGGCAGAGAATTAATCATTGCTTACAGGAAGCACATATGAAAATAAAATATCTGGTATGATAGTCAAGTTATCCAGCAATGTACATGTTCTACTATTTCTATTTAGGAAACACCTTTCTACAATACTTTCCTACCAAAGTACCATACCTACTCAATAAGAACTCCATCTATCTATTATGTATACTATATCTGACTGTAAATACCTTTCTGTAGCACATACATACACTTTTAAGATATAGTATACAGCATATCCTCTCCATAACACATACCCTCTCTAAAACACATACCCTCTCTAAAACATACTATCTATAACCCAGACTTTATCTATAACACATACTCTCTCTCTAATACATATCAGGCAATACAATTCCTTACCTCTTTCTAACATTTATACCTTATAATTAGGGGAACTGAGACGCTAGTCCTGTCAGGCACTAAATACTGACCAGGATGTCGTGTCAGGATCAACAACCTGACCAAAACCACAATCTCTTCCATGTAGCGTTCTCTGGAAACAGGCTGTTTTCAAGGCAGCCTGGCTGACGAGATGTGGATTGATGTGATCCCCGTAGTAGTGAGCACCACGCAGATGAAGTCAAGCATAGTACAACCGCCAGGAGGACCGCTGTCCACCTTCATCAGTACGCTCAGGATGTGAGGAAAGCTACTACAACCCACCACTTAACGTCCTTTTCAGAGTAAACTTACCCATTGTGGACATTAAATACCAGCCCTATCATTACTAATTTTATATATATATATATATCCTTTAGCACTCCATGGTCAAGTGCTACTCGACTTACAAAAACAGTGTACGGAAAAAAAAAATTTTTTTGGAACACTCCCAACAGCCATTTTTTACTGCTGAATACATCCTCCATTTATACACGATATTTTGCCGGTTAAAGTATCGTATGTTCGATTGCAAATGGCTTTTTTTTAATTTTTAATTTGTATACGCCGTTTGGAGCAAGCCGATTTTTGCGAAACGGGAAGTAGGTTGTTGGGAAAGATCTTTATCGAGTAGATCTGTTTATTTTGTTTGTTTAAATGAAAGAACTACGTTTGAATTGGAAACTAACAGTTGTGTCAATATTGTAAACACAGTATCGATACGTTGTTGTGGTTTCCATGGTTTTCTATCGAAGCGACTAGGCCTAGTGGTCGAGTCCAAATTTTTCCCGAGATTTTCATAAATTTTCAACTTCATCTTTTTGTACCTCAAAAACTAACAAACACACAACAAAAACAATAACACCCACATATTCGTTATGCTATTGTGTGTCTACACGCAAGAAAATCATATTTATTGACAAACAAACATAAAAGTTTTTGAAATTCGACTACCATAGCGACAAATTCAGAAAATTAATTCGGTCAAATTTTTTTCCAAAAAAATGTGGCGTGCTAAAGGATATATACCTTTTTCTTCAACATATGCCCTGTCATTAAAACAAATCTCTTTTTACAATAAACACTCTCTCTACAACATATTACTTCTCTTTATATAATACACTCTCCCCCCATATGAATAATAAAACATTCAAAGAAGCAAATTCTCAGATTATGGTGATTTAAGCAAATAAATACAACATCAAGGAGCGTGTGACCAAATGGTTTCGATCCTTGCCTGCTGAAAAGGAGAGTAGTGGATCAAATCCCAGGTAAGGCATATGTTGTTTTTCTATTAGGTGTGAAATAAACAAACATAGCCAGCAGCACACGACATGGCAACAGCAGTCACCTGTAGCCCTCAGCCTTTAAAACCCCTCGACTACCCCAGCAAAGGGAATAAAGTCAAAGAACAGTAATAATATTGACAGCAATAACCCTACGTCTAGGTGTTTTAGCTGAATCCAGCCAGCAAGAATGTTATGAGGAAGACCAAACCTGAACAGATGCACTTATCAAAGAACTATGACAGTGACATGACTCAAATTTGTAAGTGATACATTCATCAAGCAAATACTTGGAAATAATAGGTCATGGTCATCCCATAGTACTGCTGTGAATGAAGTTTTTTTTTATATGGAAAGAGCTCTCTTTTTTGGTGACATTAGGAAACCAGTTCCATTTCTAAATGCTTGCTTTCTCTGACTGACCATCAGGTAAGTCCACAGGGGTGACTGGGAAATATAACCAGTCAGTTTTCTTCTTCTGTGTTAGTCTTGAAATAAGATGACGTGACGTAGTATTGTAGTTTATAGTGATGATGCAATATCTGGGTTTTTCAGCTCGACACATCCAGTTTCAGGACTCCATTTATGAAAACTTTCTTTCAGCCAGACTACACAAGCGCAGTCAGTTTCTTAGAGGTGGAATAGTGTTTTGTCAGCTATGGTCAATTTTGAAGTGAGACGAGAAGTCTTAACTGCTCTGCCACTTATCACACAAAGCCAATGTTGACAAACAATGTATATATAAAACACCCGTTTCACATTGAAGCCTTCACCACGTAAAACCTGAGGTGAATTGTTACAATCCACAGGTATGACCGGGTTTCAAATGACGAAGTCACCCGATGGACAGGCCTCAAGAGCACACACAAACCATTCTAATCCTTTGCCATTTGGACCTAATTGGACATGTTGATGCCGCCCACTTTGCAGAGTATGTCCCTGCCCACCAGCTGTTAAAGTGGGCCATGGACACCAAGGATGGAAAGCACCATGGTCTCACCCTCATGGCCATCCACCTGGTTAGGTCAAATCGGAAAGATATCATCCTCTTTCCATGTGGCCTGGGACTCAGCCACCCATCATGCTCATGGACGTTTGGTGCAACGGGCCCATATCACCTGAGTGAACTTCCTACCTATCTTTCCCATTTCAGGCTGAAAAGCATGCCAGGACACAATCAATATAATAAAATCAATCTGACACTGTGGCGATAATTCTGAATATCTATTTTAGTTATCCCAGCCGATAACAACATCAAGCTCCTACTCATATACTACCCTTTACGTCTTTGATATGGTTGGATGGCTTGAATACTTTTATGATCCTGTGATATGTCAGTGGGAGTTGGGAAAACTAAGTGAGCTCAATGAACCTCTGTTTTGGTGGTCAGTACAGTATAAAAACTGCAACAGAAACTGACAAAACTGGACAGTTTCTGGAAGATCCTTTGCATATAGATGGAGCACAAAAAACTGGCTCAAAATAAGAATCGAAAATGGAACCAAAACTGCTAAGTGATGTCGTATTATCAGTAATCTCTAAGCAACAATGAATGTCAACACATCTTCAGTTACTGCTCTCCTTTTTCTCTCCTCTTTGAACATCTCCAGAGAAATGCATTTGTCCAAATCTATTAGAGCACTTTTTCTATATACAAATCTTCCAATGATGAAGTCAAATTAGAGTACCACATAATATCTGGTGAATAGGATGTCAGAACAACCATTACCTCATGGACTGAGCTGAAGAAGATTGTCCAGAACAGAAATCAATGGTGAATTTCATGGGCAACAAATGTGTGATGGTTTTCTGTATGGATTTCACTAAGCATCAGTGTTGTTTGTAGTTTATAAGAAGAGCAGTTTAAATCTTCAAAATAGAAAACATCAAAGAAAGTAATGACACCTTATCTGAACATACATTAAAATGTTACCTGTGTTCCCCTCATGGAAAAAAATTAAATTCAGAACAAGGAAAAATTAATCTCTAAAGATAATATGTAAAAAAGTTTAAAGAAAAAAAAAGGAGAAAGAAACAATAATAAAAATGTCAACTACATCAAATAATTTCCTTATCTAGAATAAAACATTAAAAAACAAATATAGGCACCAGGACAAAATAATCACAACCAAATTACATACCACACACAAACAAAAATAGCTACAAAATAATTACATTATTCTGTTTTATGCTCCTCCTGTAATGTTTCCCAGTAAAAGCAATGTATCCTTGGACTCCTTTGAAGTTATTTAGTACAAGGTAAAAGACAAATTTGGAGCAAAAACAAGTTCACTTCAAACAAGGGCTTAACATTTGTTAAAATAATAGTTTAGAGAATGATACACACACAAAAAATAATTTTTAAGAAAATGTTACAAACAGTAACACCATTAGTCACGAGAAAGCAAACAATTTACAAAACAAGTAATATACATTTGATGATTTCAGCAAAACAAGTAATATACATTTGATGATTTCAGCAAAACAAGCACAGGAAGAAGTGTAAAAAGTTTGAACATGAAATTAAAATAATGTCAACTGTCAGCTAGAATATATAAATGTGCGTAATAGGATGAATGAAAACTCTCCTATATACGAGGCGTGTGCAAATGAAACCGTACCTAACTGCACCAATTGAGCATACGTACAATACGCATGATGACGTCACTTCTGATATAAACAGCACATACCAAAATTTCATTATCCTCTGACTCATAATTTCCTAAGCAGACCGTTGAAAACATGCGGGTGTGATACGGAATCCGTCCAGAGTTGATCAGCAAGCAGCGATTCGGTTTCTAACAGCTGAAATATGTCGACCAGTTGACATTCATCGCAGAATGCAGGCAGTGTAGGGTGACAAAAGTAAATGTGTTGAAGACAACATTGAAGAACTGGATAACGATGTATAAAGAAGGATGTGAGTTAACGAAAGATGTTCCGAGACCAGGTCAGGCGCATATTGTTGCGTTAGAAGAGACATCACCAAAATTGATGCAGCAATTCAGGTGGACCGTCGCCGAAGCTTATGTTCGTCACACTTGTGTCACCACACACTGCCTGCATTCTGCGATGAATGTCAACTGGCTGACATCCTTCAGCTGTTAGAAACCAAATCACCGCTCGCTGATCAACGCTGGACGGATTCCGTATCACACCCGCCATGTTTTCAACGGTCTGCTTAGAAAACTATGAGTAAGAGGATAATGAAATTTTGCGAACTTGACGGTTGGTGCGTGCTGTTTACATCAGAAGTGACGCCATCATGCGCATCATACGTATGTTTACTTGGTGCAGCTAGGTCCGGTTTCATTTGAATACGCTTCACATTGAAAAAATGTGTAATAAATTAATAAATTCTACTAATAATTAAAAAAACAAGTAACACAATGTTAATGGATTCAGAAAAATGAAGGTAAAGGAGAAAACGAAGGACAAGGAACAATAAAGAGAAAGGAACTAATGTAAAATGCATAAATGCTAAACTAAAATTATGTCAGCATTTAACTAGATAGTGCATGTCATTGGATGAATGAGAACTCTATTTTATAGAGAACTCTATTTTATAGAGAACTCACAACTTCTTCAAATTCGCTGATCATCTTATTTGACAACACCTACAAGAAAGCTATGAAACAGTCAGAAAATGTGATACAGCTGAGACAAGTGACCCTCTGTTTCATCCCTCCAACAACATATACTATTAACTTATGGAGCCTACGCAAACTGGGATATGTGAGACATGGGATCCTTAGCAAATGTACTGGCTCAGTCTTAGTCAAGAGAGGGAATCATCTTGTTGAAAATGAGTCAGAAACGGATAATGCAAAGACATGTAATCGCCCCAGCTCTACTTGGAGGTTTTATATACACAAAGTCTGGCAGTGACTACCATTGTTAGAACAGATGTTTTTAAATCATAGAAATTAATGCTGGTTTCCTTAACATGTTCTGCATGGACTTCCGTGAGGGGAAGATATGAGTATATATAGAAATGTCACACCAAAAAATGATGTGAAAACAAATGCCAAAATATTGAAATTCACATAAAATTTGTAACTGAAAACAAAATAATGATTGACATAAAAATTATTACAAGTCACACAAAAAACAACATGAAGTTTACTACATTTGAACATTTCCTTTTTAAACCTTAGCTAAATAATTTTCTAAATTTTAATTCCATAGCTTGTTGGTAAGCAAACTACACAGGAAATGACTTATTTCTAGCAGAAGACAATAATAAGATGGTTTTAAAAACAAGATTAGGTATTCCCAAACCTCAGAATGCCATCAGTGATAAAGTGCTAAAGACTTGATTGTACTAGGTCTGACCTTATTCTGAGGTGGGGTGAAGTGGCCAGTTTGCTTCCTCTTTGTCTTGGATTCCTTTTTTCTGAGGTGGGGTGAAGTAGCCAGTTCCCTTCCTCTTTGTCTTGATTCCTTTTTTCTGAAGTGGGGTGAGTAGCCACTTTCCTTCCTCATTGTTTTGGATTCCTTTTTTCTGAGGTGGGGTGAAGTAGCCAGTTCCCTTCCTCTTTGTCTTGATTCCTTTTTTCTGAAGTGGGGCGAGTAGCCACTTTCCTTCCTCATTGTTTTGGATTCCTTTTTTCTGAGGTGGGGTGAAGTAGCCAGTTCTCTTCCTCTTTGTCTTGGATTCCTTTTTACTGAGGTGGGGCGAGTAGCCACTTTCCTTCCTCATTGTTTTGGATTCCTTTTTTCTGAGGTGGGGTGAAGTAGCCAGTTCTCTTCCTCTTTGTCTTGGATTCCTTTTTACTGAGGTGGGGTAAGTAGCAACTTTCCTTCCTCTTTGTCTTGGATTCCCTAACGCTCATTTAGAGCTAGGTAGACTGCAGTGTGCTGTGATCATGGGTTGAAACCCAGTCACTTTTCAGCTAAAGACAAGCACTGTAGCTGTTCTATCACTCAATAAGGTTGTGAGCGAAGAGAAACATCAGGGTCAGATGAAACATACTCCTCAGGCACCAAATTAATGTCTGCATTGGATTCCTTCGAAACAAGCTGTTTCACAGTAGTCTAGCCAATGAGGTGGGGGATTGACTTTGCCTTGCTCATATTTGTGAGTTTACTAAGGAGTCTTGCATTGCACTACAACCAGGAGGACTGCAGTCCACCTCATCAAGTATACCTCAGGATGTAAGAAGAGCCACTGTAACTCATCACCAAAGTAACATCAAGAGTTGAATCAACTCAGTACAAGTACTTCCACAAGTACAACACCCAATAAGGTATAAGTAGCTAGCTTACAGAACATCACTTCTTACAACCATCAACCAATTTGGTTGTTATAAGTTTCTTGGTAGGTCTGGAGGAGTATGGTAGGTTGCCATTACTTTCCATTTGTGGAGAAGCGATTGTGCCAAGAAAATATCCTATGTCTGCCAAACTGGACACGATGGGATTCATAACAGGTGCATTGGGATTGTGAAACTGACATTCCCCTCCTAGGCCACTCTGTCTCCTATAAGGTAGCACTGCCAGCAAAAATGTTTACACGTTTTTAGTCAAATACAATGCGATGTAACAGTTTTCATAGATGTTTGGCTCAACTGAAGACTACACAGTACTCATCCCAGGTGTCCCACATTACGCATAATAATTTGGTGAGATGAGCAGGTCGGTTAAGATGACCAGCTGGTCATCTGTGAACATCCGTTTGTGGTCATGCCAGTTGTCATGATGAGTACGTCTGAAGTTGGACAAAGTCTTGGTAACTGTTGTCTGGTTACAAAAGAGAAATCCGTGAAGTTAATACAATAAAGCTTTGTCTTATCATTCAATTATATATACATGTGTCAATGCATTCAATTATATCTACATGTGTCAATGCATTCAATTATATCTACATGTGTCAATGCATTCAATTATATCTACATGTGTCAATGCATTCAATTATATCTACATGTGTCAATGCATTCAATTATATCTACATGTGTCAATGCATTCAATTATATCTACATGTGTCAATGCATTCAATTATATCTACATGTGTCAATGCATTCAATTACATCTACATGTGTCAATGCATTCAATTATATTTACACGTGTCAATGCATTCAATTATATCTACATGTGTCAATGCATTCAATTACATTTACATGTGTCAATGCATTCAATTATATCTACATGTGTCAATGCATTCAATTACATCTACATGTGTCAATGCATTCAGTTATATCTACATGTGTCAATGCATTCAATTATATCTACATGTGTCAATGCATTTAATTATATCTACATGTGTCAATGCATTCTGCCATAATCATCATGTCCATTACTGCAACTGCATCTTGTCATAATTCATTAGAAGTACCCAGGTAGAAAGTAATAAGGTCACTGTAACCTTCCATGCACGGAGTAAAAGGCAATGAAAGAAGGTTGAGCATGAGGCCAGTAATCAGTTAAGTGACACGGTTCACACCCGAAGGTGCTGGGCTCGATCCCCATAACAGCACCGGCCGTTACCACGGGGGGAAGGAAACCCTTAGAAAATGCAGGAAGAAGCAGGCCCTTACATAATATGCATGACAAAGTCGGATGCACTAGGCTGACAGGCAAAAAATAAAAACATAGTGCAACGTACACCACCTTGGGGAATGGAGAAATAAGGCGAACAAAAAACAACAATAAAATATGTGCTTGTCTACACAGATCTGCTCTGAGAAATCTAGGTGACTAAACATAAGAATATCATCATCATCAAGTGGCATCTTCGCAACGGAGGTTGATGAAAATGGATTTCCAGCTGTCTGTCTCGCGCTAGACTGGTACATGCAGTCAAACTGTGTTCCGACCACATCCTGATGTTGTCTGTCCTTCTGTACCTCTGTCACCCTTTGGCTCTCTTGCCCTCTACGCTGCCCTCCAAAATTACCTTGATATAACCAAAATATTTTATTTTTAGGTTTTTTATTTCTTTCAGAAGTATGTTTCATCTGGAGTTGTTCCAGAACCACACTATTGGTTTTTCTATCTTTTCAAGAAACTCGTCCAAGTCTTCTCAATACCCACATATCAAAGGGGCCTTTATATATTTCTCCATTTTCTTTGTAGAGTCAGAATATACTTCTGTAATAATTGAAGCAACTGCAGACTTTTCTTCCATGTAAATCTGTTTGAATGTTGTAATAACTACAGAGAATATGTAAATCTGTTTGAATGTTGTAATAACTACAGAGAATATGTAAATCTGTTTGAATGTTGTAAAAACTACAGAAAATATGTAAATCTGTTTGAATGTTGTAATAACTAGAGAATATGTAAATCTGTTTGAATGTTGTAATAACTACAGAGAATATTCCAACCCCCTTGTTACAAACTGCTGAGAATATTGCAAACTGCTGAGCATGTTACAATCTTATGAGTATGTTATAATATGTTACAATTCGATGAAATGTAATAATCTGATGACAATATTACAATCTATTTAAAATGTTAAACCTGTTCAGAATGTTATAATCTGATGAGAAATGTTACAATCTGATGAGAATGTTAACTAAAACTACAAGATAAATTAGCAACACAAAAATGAAAAAGACAAACTGGAAACACACGAAGAAGAAGAAAATCATAAAGTGGAAATAATTTACTTTCTGAGATATTTCCATAAGCATATTAAGTAACAATCCATGAAATGTCACACAGAAGGTTAGTGAATAAAAACAACGTCACTAAACACAAGAAGACAATATTTATACACGAAGAAGAAGAAAATCATAAAGTGGAAATAATATACTTTCTGAGATATTTCCATAAGCATATTAAGTGACAATCCATGAAATGTCACACAGAAGGTTAGTGAATAAAAACAAAGTCACTAAACACAGGAAGACAATATTTATGGATGCACCAGGAACAACAAGACATATATATTTTGGCTGAACACCGTTACCAACCAAGTGTTGCTTACCTAGAGCAACCATGACAATATGCATGTCATCATGGCTGGTTAACACTGGAATTTAATTGGCTATATCTCAAGAAGACACCCATACATCATCACCAGAATTGCTAAACTATGGATCCCATAATAACTACGAAAGAGAGATCAAATTAAATTCCAGAATAAAGGTGAAAGCAAGACCAACCTCAATACCAGAATAGAGGTGAAAGAAAGTTCTTCTTCTTCTTCGTTCATTCTCAATCTCCCACTACCAAACCCTGAAAGGGCTTAAGTAGCAGAATGTAGTCCAGAGAACGGAATGCACTGTGTCGTAGTCTACAGCTTGGCTGCGATATTTGCACCTTTTGGTCCAACACATCCTACTTCAGCAAGCATTTTTTGAGTACCAGGTTAGCAATCCCTCTTCGATCCCTTCTCCTTAGCCAGTCTGCCCTGATGCAGCCTGTTTTCCAGGATCACCGCGTGAAGGTGTTGAAGGGTCTTGGAAGCGATGGTTCGCTGGCCCTGACGCTAGCAGTCAGCTATGGGTCGCTGACCACTGCAGCTCTTGCGCTGCTCAGCATCTTGATCCCGAAAGAAAGATCAACCTCAATCCCAAAATAAAGACAAAAGAGAGATCAACCATAAACCAATCTGTGGACTCAAATGGAGGATGACCACAAACCAAGTAAAGTCGAGGTAGTTTATTCATTCCTTGAAAGCGGCCATCACGTCAACAACGATTAACCAATGATCTAAGAAGATACAAACTGAACGAACTGTCTACAGAAGGTCTTGTTGTCCAGCAGACATTTGCTTGTGTGGAGTCTCAGGAGGAAAACAGCAAAAGAAGAGCAAGTATACGGTCAAGATTTGAATAAACTGATACTTACTCCAATTGGCTGTGGGTCATTGACATGCACACTGAGGTCAACAAGAACCTGTGGTATAAACTCTGGCACATCATATGGATATGCCTGAACACACGCACTCAACCCCAACACGCCTGCATGTCGCTGGATGAGTCGCTGTAGAGATACTGGTTCTAGAGGTGTCAGATTTCTGCGTGCCTTAACTTTTGTGCTGCGCAGGCGCTCAAAGTGATCCTGAAACATACCATTTTGGTTTTAGTGATGCCAGAACAGGGATTTGCAAATAGCAGGATGTGGTCCGGAGAACGGAATGCGTTGTGTCGCTAGTTTACAGCTTGACTGCGATATTTGCACCTTTCGGTCTGACATCCGCCTTCGGCAGCAAGAATGTTCTAAAAGACACTCTAATAAACCAGATTCAGTTACTTCATTTAGTCACCACTTCTACCCCTAGGGGGATATATAGGTCTTTCTAATACTTGCTATTGAGTGTGCAACAAACAAGAGGTTGGTCTATTGTGTTTTTTGCCTCCTTTTAGACACTATTTGGCAGAAATTTCGCTAACTTTAGAATTTTTGCCCACACAGTGACTAACAACCTGCTCTTTTCGATTTCCAACTGCCAAGGTTTCTTTTCTTTGCACAGTGTGTACACTGAGCCACAGAGTTTATCGTCAGTCTCAGAAAGGACTAAGTGCAGATCTTACCTCCTTTGAAACTAGAGGATGTTTGAAACTCGCAGGATTCAAACCACCAACCGTTTTGTGCTTTCATTTACATCTTGAGATTTCAGTTTAAGTGCCATCTCTGCATCAAAGGTCAGCTGCAATGGATCTCCAGTGTACTCTTCTCTTGCTGTAATGGTGCAATAAGACTTTTTCCGGTACATCTCCTAATGTTATTCACCCACCTAAAACGTTGTCTGCCTGTTGAATGATTGTCTTTCCCTCTACCCTCTAGTATGTTCTTCAACAAGGAGTATGTCTTGTTATAAGGATAAAACCCTGATTTTGGTTATTAATTCTCTTTTCGCCCCCAACTTTTTCAATACCTCCACATTTCTTTTCTTCTTTTTTCATGAAATGTTACCCAATCTTTCATATACCCATGTTTCAAAGGCTTCAAAACTCTTTTCCAACTTGTTATTCATTGATTATGTTTCTGCGAAATTAAGAAGTGACAAGTATACCTGATAATTCTCATTTTCAAATTATGATTTATCTGTTTGGATGTCAGTAGGTGTCTCATCTTGAGAGACAACATATTAAAAAAAAAAAAAAATTATTAGGAAAAAGGTATGTTTTAAATAGAAATGTACACTAACCTTGGTAAATCACAATTTTGATTAGCTCAGATTGGATACAGCACAAAAAAATAAATAAAAAAAGCTTAATATTTTTCATTAAAGTTGTCTAATTGAGATGAAAAATTAGATTAGATTTAAAAGTAATCATTCAATAGCAGCTTACAGCAACTTGTACATTTAGTATTTTAACATTATTTGGGAGTCCGGTGACAAAATAAAGAAATGTTGCGACAAAATAAAAAATACTGCAAGTCCAGCAATATGTTAAACAGCTGCAGGTTACACAGTAGAATGAGCAATAAGCATTGAATAGTTTTGACAAAATTAGCAAACTTCAAAACCACGCCATGAGAGTTATAACAGGAGGCATGAACTCAACGCCAATTGTAGAACTTGAAAAGATAACAAATCTGCAGTCCATGGCCGACAGAAGAGACTGCAGAGCCCAGCAGCAAGCAGAGAAAATCAGAAGACTGACAGACCATCCAATGCATAAGAGACTAAATAATTTTGGAAATGGGAAACTAAAGCGGAGAAACTTTGCAGAAATAGCCAAAGCAAAGATGAGCGAAGACCCTATGAACGCATTAACAACACCAAAGCCCATCCCTACTGTACGAAAACCTACCTGGAGGCAGCATATATTTCCAGAGGTGGTAGAAAATATACCAGGTATTGGAAACAAGAACAGGCAGACTGAAAAAGAAAGAAGAGACATAACCCTGAAGTACATAACGAAAAACTACCCAAGCATGTACTGGACCCATGCATACACCGACCGTTCTGTAACAAACACAACACAGAACGGAGGGGCAGGGGTATTCCTGAGCCTACCAAATGGCAGAAAAATAACACTGTCAGTGGCAACTGGAAAATACTCAAGCAATTTCAGAGCGGAGGCAGAGGCACTGAGGGCTGCAGTAGAAGAAATGGTGACAGGCAAAAGAAATGAAAGCCATATAGTCCTGTTTAGAGATGCCCTGGCCCTAGTCACAGCACTAAAAAGCCAGAAAAATACTGAACTTAATGATTTAAGAGCAGTACTCTGTCAACTATGCCAGCAGTCCGCACCATAAAGAGTAGTGGTACAGTGGGTTCCATCCCACTGTAACATCCAAGGCAACGAGGAGGCAGACAAACTGGCAAAAGAAGGTGCAAGACTACCACAACCAGATACCAGTGTGACCTACGAAGAGTCAAATGGGTTATTAGAGCTAGATACATGACCAAATGGGAAACAGAACATACTGGCTACACAAAAAGCGATGCCTATTACCAGTTGAACAGAAGAGAGCAGGTCGTGGTCTTCAGACTGTGCACAGGCCACAAGAGACTGAGGTACCACCTATTCAATAAATTGAAGATAGGTGGCACTGATGAATGCTCATGTGGTACCGGGAAAATAACCGCTGAACATTTGCTGCAAAACTGCCCGACATACGAGGATCAGAGAAAGCAGATGTGGCCATCACCAGTGGCAACACTAGTCAAGCTCTATGGCAGTGTGGACAGCCTCAGGATGACTGCTGCTTTTTTCGAAAAAATACAGGTTGACGTCTGACAGCGTACGAAGAAGAAGAATAGTTTTTTGTGATATTCATTTCATTGCTTATACAAGTCCAGACTTTGTTAGAGAATACTAACCATAACCCCAAATTTTAATTAGAAAATTCACTAATTTAGCATATCTTAAACTTAATGTCTTTATACTGGATTAGAAGTCTCTGCAGAGTCTGTGTACAACCAGTTTTATTTACATTTTCTTGCTCTAAAATCTACGGGCATCCAATCTATTCTTAAATGCATTGATTGTCCTTGCCTCTACTACTTCCTGTGGCAATGTATTCCAAGCATTCATCACTTTCTAACTAAAAAATATTTCCTAACATATAATCACGACCTTCCTTTAGTTAATTTGTAGCTATGCCCTCTTGTTTTTGTAGGAGGTTGTATTTTGAAAAACTTGTTATTGTCTATTTTATCCATACCATCAATTATCTTATGAACCTGTATTAAGTCATCTCAGATTCTTCTCTTCTCTAGACATTGTAGGCTGGTTTTTCCGAGTCTTTCCTCATAACTGTAATTCTGGAATCCCACTATCAGTTTTGTCGCTCTTCTTTGTATCCTTTCCAGCATGTTTATATCTCCTCTACAATAAAGACTCCACACACCTGTACACAGTACTTCAACCTAGGTCTTAACTAATGCTTTATACAGTTTGAGTATCCCTTCCTTACTTCTATGTTTAATATTTCTTTTTATCATACCTAACATTGCATTTCCCTTTTTCACTGCTACCTGAACTTGCTCACTGACTTTACCTGTATGATCTATTATAGTCCCTAGCTCCCTTTCCTTTTCTATCATTCTAATACTGTTCTTGCGAATTTTATAATTATGGATTACATATTGGATCTACTCATGTGGATGACTGTACAATTTTCCAGCTCACAGACCATTTGAATTTTATCTAAATCCAATCTCAATATATCCACTTCTCAATAGCCGACTATTCCGGGAACTTTTTGAAGCTACCTCATATATCCACTTCTGCTTTAGATGAGACACTACTGCATAGTTTTTGTGTCATCTGCAATTTTTGCAATCATGGATCCGATATCAATATATATATATATATAAAGAACAAAATTTGTCCCAAAACCGAGTCCTGTGGCACTCCACTTTTTACTTCATACCACTCAGAGTACTCATTTATGCCCACTCTCTGCCTTCTTCCTGTTAACCAATTTTCAATCCATTTGACAACTTCCCCACCTGCAGTCTCAAACACTGTCACTCAACGACAACATACCCCAGAAAAATAGAACAATAAAAAACGCAGTACTAAATGCCTGATAACTTGTATTTGTCTCTCAAATAAATGTGTCCAACTCTATCAAAATAAAGAATACAATTTTCAGTGGCTATAAGAGGATCAGTTTTTTTTCCATCAAACATTTTATTTTAGCAATTTACACTTGCAGAGGGTTCTAATATGTGCCTCACAAACATTAAATTGTTTGTGGCATTCAAAGAAGCCTACACGTCTGCTCAGGGCTACCATCCCCAGGCATGGAGTTTGCAACAACTCTACTCTAGTACAGGTGTGGAGTCCTTTTTGTAGAGGAGATATAAACATGCTGGAAAGGATACAAAGAAGAGCGACAAAACTGATAGTGGGATTCCAGAATTACAGTTATAAGGAAAGACTCAGGCAACAGATTTTATATCTTTAAATTTTAATAATGCTCAGTATGTGATAAGCAGACTAGACAATAATATTCAAGACTCGTGCATTAACCTTACGCACGCTACATAATTTATGAAAAAAATTTGACCTAATTAATTTTCTTAATTAGTCGCCGTGGTAGTCGTCTTTCAAAATTTGTAACTTTTATGTTTGTTTGTCAATAAATATGATTTTCTGGCGTGTAGATACACAATAGCATAACGAACATGTGGGTGTTATTGTTTTTGTTGTATGTTTGTTAGTTTTTGAGATTTAAAAAGATGAAGTTGAAAATTTATGAAAATCTCGGGAAAAATTTGGACTCGACCACTAGGCCTAGTCGCTTCGATAGAAAACCATGGAAACCACAACAACGTATAGATACTGTGTTTACAATATCGCCACAACTGTTAGTTTCCAATTCAAACGTAGTTCTTTCGTTTAAACAAACAAAATAAACAGATCTACGCGATAAAAATCTTTCTCAACAACCTACTTCCCCTTTCGCAAAAAGTCGGCTTGCTCCAAACGGCGTATACAAAATTAAAACTGTTCAAAAGCCATTTGTAATCGCACATAAGATACTTTAACCGGCAAAATATCGTGTATATATGGAGGACGTACTCAGCAGTAAAAAATGGCTGTCAGGAGTGACTCCGTTCAAAAAAAAAAAAATTTTTTCCGCACACCGTTTTTGCAGGCCGAGCTGGTTAGAAGAGATCGGACATTGGAGTGCTACAGGTTAAGTCATGACTTTTAACATACCAACATTTCCTTGTTTAACTCCACATAGTTACAATGTATCATTCCACTCAGTGTTATTGCTGCCATCTCTCGAACCTAAAGAGAGGAAAAAAAAATCCAACAAACACATAGCAAATCTCTTTCATCAAAATATACTCTCTTTGGCATGTCAGAATGTTGTTTTCAAAAAAGAACAGACATGACCAAATAATGTCAGAAGCAGTGTATGATTTCTTTTACAGTGATTGGATATTCTGCTTTGACTTTTCACAAGATCTTTCACCAAATAGGAATGGAGTCCATAAATAATCTTTATCAAATAGAATTTTGATATTTGTGAACAAAACTAAAGCAAATAACGAATGAATGTATCTATGTGTCCAAGTGTGGGCGTACATGTGATCTTAATTCTCTCAGTTCAGCTGTTTGCAAAATCTTTTCTCTTCGCTCTGTCCACTGAAATGGGTGATTTGCGCTGTGATTTGGATTAAAGTGAGGAAGATTTGTTCTTCTTCTTCTTCATCGTACGCAGTCAGACATCAACCTTAATGTTTTCGAAAAAAGCAGCCGTCATCCTGAGGCTGTCGACACTGCCATAGAGCTTGTCTAGTGTTGTCACTGGTGATGGCCACATCTGCTCTCTCTGATCCTCGTATGTCGGGCAGTTTTGCAGCAAATGTTCAGCGGTCATTTTCCCGATACCCCACGGGCATTCGTCAGTGCCACCTATCTTCAATTTGTTGAATAGGTGGTACCTAAGTCTATTGTGGCCAGTGCGAAGTCTGAAGACCACGACCTGCTCTCTTCTGTTCAACTGCCGTTTTGACTCTTCGTATGTCATACTAGTATGTGGTTGTGGTAGTGTTGCACCTTCTTTTGCCAGTCTGTCTGCCTCCTCGTTGCCTTGGATGTTGCAGTGGGATGTAACCCACTGTACCACTACCCTTTTTGATGCGGACTGCTGTTCAATTTGTCTGCCTCATCTTAAGATGCATCATATATCTGCATGTGTACATTCTCTCTTATCTTTCATCCCCACAGATCCAAGCGTTCACTGTGGAGACTCCTGCTACGTTACTTTACTCTGTCAGGTCAGGTCATCCCGTAACCGGTAAGGTCGTTGGGGCACACATGAAGACATCCTCACATGAAGACATCCTCACAACTCCACGCCATCCCTCTCTGTCAGAAGCCGCTGCCTGTGACTCTTCTGATCGGAGACTGGTCCATTCTTTTATGTTGTCTTCCCATCTCTTTTTGGGCCGGCCTCTTCGTCGTCTGCCATGCACCTTCTCGTGGAGGATTGTGTTTGCAAGACCATTTGATCTCGATATGTGACCGTACCAAGTGAGTTTCCTTCTTTTGACAGTTGCCAAGAGATCTTCGAAAGGCCCTATTGCCGTCGTAATTCTATTTCGGATTTCCTCGTTTGTAACTCGATCTTTGTACGTGACGTTTAAAAGTCTTCGGAAACATCTCATCTCCAAGGCCTGTATCTTTCGTTGAAGGTCAGCTGTAACTCTCCATGTCTCACACGCATAGAGTAAAATTGACAGGACCAGTGTACGCATTATTCTGATTTTCGTGCGTAGTGCTAACCGTTTATCTTGCCAGATTTTGTTAAGCCGTGCAAGCGCCTCTATTGTCTGTGCTATTCTGGCCAATACTTCACATTTTGATCCTTCATCACTGACAATCGACCCAAGATATTTAAAACGGTCAACTACTTCGAGTTCTTGACCGTTTGCTGTTATCTTGCTGTTGAAACCCGTAGCGTTGTTTGTCATTAGTTTTGTCTTTCCAGCGTTTATCTCCATACCATAGTCAAGAGCTGTTTCATCGAGCCTTCTGACCCATTCCTGGAGTTCTGCTTCTGAACCCGCCAACCCGTCGATATCATCTGCAAAACGAAGGTTAGTAATCGTTCGGCCCCCATCTTGATAGTACCAACGTGACCTCCAAGTGCCTCACTCATAATTCCTTCAAGGAATATATTGAAAAGAGTTGGAGAGAGTGTACACCCCTGTCTCACACCAACTGATGTGCGAAACCAGTCTCCTCGCCTCCCATTCACAAGAACTGCACTAGACGCCTTGTTATACAGGTGTTCAAGGACCGTTATAATATTTCCGTTGATATTATACATCCTCATGGTTGCCCAAAGCGCTTTATGCCATACCCTATCAAACGCCTGTATGTGTACGTATTTTTATCCTTCATCCCCACAGATCAGTGCATTCACTGTGGAGACTATAGACTATAGATATGTTCTCTTTGCCAATGTATGAGAACATTCTCTCTGATATTTCGTCTCCACATATCCGAGCATTCACCGTGAAGACTATAGATATGATCTCTCTTCGATCATAAAATGGCCACAATTTCACTCCAAAAAGCACAAATGCAATGTACCTTGAGTATAGTGAGCCAGCCTTCTAGATCTGCTTTCAAAATCGAATCCATTCAAATCTACTCTGCTCTGTTTTTTATGGACCCCTTTTCGCCCCCACAAACTACATTGCTCACTCTGAGCCAACCGGACATCTGTCAATCATCTTTGGCCCCTTCCCCTGTGAAAGCCTAACAGTCACTCTGTGATTCTCTCCTCTTAGCCAACGAAGGGGCGTTAACTAGTAACCACTTTGCCTCTCGTTTTCCTGACTTGCTTCCACTTTGACTATGGCGTTGTTTTAATCCTAGTTTTCCCCAACATAGTGAGAATAAACTGTTATTTCTTCCCTCTATGCTTTTCCTGGTCTGTGGTCTTGTTATATACTCCCTGATACATAACACTGTTACATACTTCTACTTAACAATTTCACTTTACCTCTTTCTACACACAAAAATATGAGAAAAAGATCAAGCATAAGACCACAACTTGAACCATTACCAACCTCTAACTGTTCATCGCAAAGTAGGTGTAACAACATGGTCTGTATTGTCCTTTTGTGATACTCAGACTGGAGTAAAAAGAAGTTACCAAACACCATCTGCTGCATGTAGTTGAGGATGTTGGCTCTAGCATGCCATGACTTCAAACCAGCCACCTGTCAAATTAAAATAAAGCTCAGGATCAACTTTAATTCAATATTAAGCATCAATACAGAAAGACCAAGACATTCATGGAAGAGGGAGCAGGATGCAAACATCAAGGCAGCAGGCAAAAACTGGTTCAAATGGCTCATGATAGGAGAACTCGGTAAGTGTTTGTTAAGGACCTATGCTCCACAAGTAGTGGTCAGGTTTTTTATTAACTGATTTGATCAATAGATTAATTATTTATTTGACCCGCTGTACAAATGATTAGTACTCAACAATTATTAGCTAAAAATCAAGCAAGAAACGATAATGGCAGATTCAATATGTATGCCAGTAAACATAAAATAGAGCCTACACAATTCTTGGACATAGCTTTCCTGTTAAAAAGCCATATACAGCAGTGTCCACCTGTGTCTCAGAATCGGTGAAAAAGGGAAAGACAAAAAAAGGAGAAACATTTACGATTTTGTGATCTATTTCAACTCATACCCACTGGCATATGCAAAGAGGTGATTCTTCTTCTTCTGATACCAGAGTATAAGAATTGTTGACTTTTTCATTGCTTCTAGAGCTCTCTTTTTTCGGGGGACGGTATGGTCTAGTGATTAAGTGACACGGCTCACAAGTAGTGGGTTCGCTCCCCATCACAGCACCGGCCGTTACCCCAGAGAAGCAAACCCTTAGCAAATGCTGGAGGAAGCAGACCCTTACATAAAATGCACGCTGAAGTCAAATGCACTGCACCAACAGATGCAAAATAAAAACATAGTGCAACGCACACTGCCTAGGGGAATAGAGAAATTAGGTGAACTGTCTTTGAAAACCAAAAGGCAACTCCACATTCTGCATACTCTTGATCCGTGCTAATAGCGAGTTGTGCAAAGCCATGAGTTGAAGAGTCTTCTGGGAGAAATGAATATCTATAAACAAAAAAATATTGCAGTTATTTCTGCGTTCAACAGAACATGGTCCATGGTCCAATCATTACAGCGCTAGGTTTTTCCTGTGGCTTTTCTGTTGAGTTTGAAACACAGGCCATGTCCATCCTCTCAGGGTATTTCATCTTGTCACAGCATGAGTTTTTTTCAGACCGCAATGGCTCCCGGGTCGACCCAGCCTTAAATGGGTACCGGTTCAGTCCGGGAAGTAAAAGCGGCGAGGGAGAGGAGATGGCTACCATCCTCATATAGCCGAGCCTTTGAAATGTGAGATCGCTAACACCTCACACCCCTACGGCAGTAATGCTATGGGATACTTTACTTTTACACAGCATGCACTTAGAAAGACTTTTTGACTCTAAGCTCACACGAGTCAGATGAGGAGAGTATAACAGGAGGCATGAAGTCAACGCCAATTGTAGAACTTGAAAAGATTACAAAACTGCAATCCATGACCGATAGAAGAGACTGCAGAGCCCAGCTGCAGTCAGAGAAACTCCGAAGACTGACTGACCATCCAATGCACCAGAGACTAAACAATTTGGGAAATGGGAAACTAAAGCGGAGAAACTTTGCAGAAATAGCCAAAGCAAAGATGCACGAAGATCCCATAAACGCACTAACAACACCAAAACCCATCACTACTGTACAAAAACCTACCTGGAGGCAGGATATATTTCCAGAGGTGGTAGAAAATATACCAGGTATTGGAAACAAAAACTGCCAGACTGAAAAAGAAAGGAGAGATACTACCCTAAGCTTTATATCGAAAAGCTACCCAAGCATGGACTGGACCCATGCATACACCGACGGTTCTGTAACAAACACTACACAGAACGGAGGGGCAGGAGCATTCCTGAACCTACCAAATGGCAGAAAAATAACACTGTCATTCGCTACTGGCAAGTACACAAGCAACTTCAGAGCGGAGGCAGAGGCACTGAGGGCGGCAGTGGAAGAAATGGTGACACACAAAGAAAATGAAAGCCATATAGTCCTGTTTACAGATGCTCTCGCCGTAGTCACAGCGATAAAAAGCCAGAAAAACACTGAGCTTAATGACTTAAGAGCAGCACTCTGCCAACTGTGCCAACAGTCCGCACCAAAAAGGGTAGTGGTACAGTGGGTCCCATCACACTGCAACATCCAAGGCAACGAGGAGGCAGACAGACTGGCAAAAGAAGGTGCAAGACTACCACAAACAGATACTAGTATGACGTACGAAGAGTCAAAACGGCTTATCAAAGCCAGATACATGACCAAATGGGAAACCGAACATACTGGTTACACCAAAAACGATGCCTATTACCAGTTGAACAGAAGAGAGCAGGTCGTTGTCTTAAGACTTCGCACTGGCCACAATAGACTGAGGTACCACCTATTTAACAAATTAAAGATAGGTGGTACCGACGAATGCCCGTCCGGTACCGGTAAAATGACCGCTGAACATCTGCTGCAGAACTGCCCGACATACGAGGATCAGAGAGAGCAGATGTGGCCATCACCAGTGGAACTGCAAGACAAGCTCTATGGCAGTGTCGACAGCCTCAGGATGACCGCCGCATTTTTCGAAAAAATAATGGTTACTGTCTGACTGCGTACGAAGAAGAAGATGAGGAGAGGCATCTTGTGGCTTCACTGTCATTCAAGGGACATCTGTAAATGTGCAGGGCTAAATTACTGTACTCTGGTTCTGTGCTGTCCCAAAGAATGACTATTTCTGCACAGACCAACCTTTTAACTCTCATCCCAGATTAGTGGGATATCCATTGCTGGGTAAATTTTCATGAAACTAGTCAGGTCAAACTATGGTTAAGAAACGAGAGGTTGCCAACCCACACATAATGTGCAAAGCTGGGAAGTCAACATGTCACACTACACCGGTAACGAGTATGTTGGCCTACTGTGACCTGTTTACTAGGCAATATGAGGACCAAAATATTGTCTGTTTTCTTCTTCTTTGTTCGTTTTCAATCTCCCGCTACCAAGCCCTGAACAGGACTTTGGAAGTAGCAGAATGTAGTCCGGAGAACGAAATGCGTTGTGTCACTAGTTTACAGCTTTACTGCGATATTTGCACGTTCGGTCCGACAAATCTGTCTTCGGCAGGCATGATACATCAATAGGAGGTATTTCATGCATCTTAGTTATTGACCTAAACCTGAAACTCCAACACAAGCATTGCGGGTTTATACATCTCTATAACATCCAATAAACACCTCTTATTAACGAACTATGATGCTTACCTCTTTAATAGTATTCAAGGCCACCTCAATGCAATCTTCTGGCACAAGAACTTGTGACAGATTGAGCATCACACTCTTACAATCCCCTCTCAAATCTTCATCATTTGCCTCACTCTGTAGATTCTCAATCTGATACAGAAGAAAGGTAGACAAAGATGACCAAAGCTTTTACACACTACCCACTATGGCTATTGTACATAAAGCTATCCATAAGATTTTTTAAATGCATATTTTAAGCACGCAAAAAAATGTATTTCCCAAACAACAAAATAAGAAAGAAGTAATAGACACTCCAGAAATCTAGGTGATGAATGTACCTCACTGTAAGAAAGATACAAGTTAGGAGAAACTGTCAACTCAATTCACTAGTCCACTTTTCGGCTCAGTGCATGTTTTTGAAGTGTTTTAAATATATTTATCTTAGTTGATTGATGTGCCTACATCATTTACAATGTAACTAGCCTTGGAGTATGCCCTTGTTTCCATCATCCTAAACAACACCTTGTGGTACACACACTTCAGAACAGTGATTAAAGCTAGTAAAGTTAACTGGCAGCACAGAACTCCACAGCAAAACATTATCACCAAGATAAATGATTACTCTAATACATACACTGACATCAGTCAATCAACGCTTTTGTTTCCAGAACTTCCTTAGACACACAGGCAATAAATAGAATGTCTCCAAACTGCCATTTTCAAGTTTGAAATTTCCTAAAGTTCATCTTATCTATATTTCTGTAAAGTTGGTGGTCTGACTGTAATACTACATTTAGCTGCTCATAATTCGCTTTCATGATATGTTTGTCAGACGGTCGCTGGGCTCTTTGCAGATGTCGTCTGCATGCTTTCACATCTCGCTAGCAGAATAATCATAATGAGTAAGTAAATCGAGGAGCTGCAGGTTGAATGGTTTGGATGTTGGTCTTTCACCAAAGAGGACATGTTTTCTAAACCTTGGTTAGACATTAGTTTGTTTCTATTGGAGGTGAAATAAAACTGAAGTCTGTATAGGGAGTGGCGACTGCGTGGGCAAGTGTGACCTTTATTACTCAGCACTGTACATCATTCTGGTGGACATACATCATCCTGGTGGACATACATCATCCTGGTGGACATACATCATTCTGGTGGACATACATCATTCTGGTGGACAAACATCATTCTGGTGGACATACATCATTCTCGTGGACATACATCATTCTGGTGGACAAACATCATTCTGGTGGACAAACATCATTCTGGTGGACAAACATCATTCTGGTGGACATACATCATCCTGGTGGACATACATCATTCTGGTGGACATACATCATTCTGATCGACATGCATCATCCTGGTGGACATACATCATCCTGGTGGACATACATCATCCTGGTGGACATACATCATTCTGGTGGACATACATCATCCTGATGGACATACATCATTCTGGTGGACATACATCATCCTGGTGGACCTCAGCAATGGGGATATTTTTTTATTTTTTTTTTGCGTTCGCCTTATTTATCTATTCCCCAAGGCGTGTGTGCGTTACACTGTGGTTTTTATTTTGCGCCTGTCGGCCCAGTGCATCCGACTTCAGCATGCATTTTATGTAAGGGTCTGCTTCCTCCTGCATTTTCTAAGGGTTTGCTTCCCCGGGGTAACGGCCGGTGCTGTGATGGGGATCGAACCCAGCACCTTCTGGTTGTGAGCCGTGCCACTTAACCACGCCGTCCCCCAATGGGGATATAAACACTATCATTTTTTGTTCATTGGTAAGTATACCTCCAGTGTGGATCTCATGTTCCCTTATTGAAAAGGAATGAATTGGACCACAGTACCTCATGTTGTTAAAGGTGACCAATGAGGGTTGTATACAGGGCTTGCAACCTATCATGTCAAACAAAGTGTTAAAGAGACCCCATCTGCAAGAGAAAATTGTCATGCTTTGGCACAAGCTTCCTTCAAAACCAACAACAGACATGGCTCAGTGTTCGCACTAAAGTGATATAGGAAGGATGGTGATAATGATGACACAGGCACATGAATGAATGGTTTTCTCCTTACTAAGAGTATAGTAATGAACTTACTATTGGTAACAGTTTAAACACTTCTTTAGGGCAGGGACTTAAGCTCCTCAAAAAGCAGGTCATCACCCACTGGACAACTGTGGAAGATGGTTTTACAATTTCATCAGAATTGTTCTTTAAGTATCTCGTCCCTCCCCTCCCCAGATAAAGAATGAAAAGATTAGGGAGATAAAGAAAAGATTAGTCAGATGAACAGAAGATTAGTGTGAAAGAAAAGATATCAGACATTATGAATGCAGAAAATAATCAATGGGTGGAAATATTTTGAGACACCCAGTCTGTGACAATTATACTGTGACCTTTGCCCATAAAGTTTTTCAATGATACTATATTGACCTTTAAGGCTGACCATTTCTGAACAAACAAAATTGTTATCTGCAAAGATTTAAAAAATCTACTAAACATATAAACACAAAAAGTGAGCACTTGAGAACAGAAAAAAACACATGACTTTTAAAAACCACATAGAAAAGTTTCAATTAGAACATAAATTATATATTACCTGCAGCATTCCTAATTGGCTAGATCTGGTTATACTGCTTTAAAAAAACTAAACCCCAGTACATAAGCATTTTAAGTTTAATAAATGAAACATTTTCTCTAGTTTGAGTAGAAGAAAGTTCTCACTTGTTTTACAAAGTCTGACTGCTGTCTTTTTCTCCTCAGAGTCATCACTGATCCTCAGCTCAACATCCATGGCTTCAGTGGCTGTTGATGCTGCAGAGTAATGTAAATATTACTTAACTCGGGCAGGCTAGCTACACAATCTAGAATAACTATTTTTACAATTTCTTCAGAAATTTGATGTCACTCAACACAGAAGTATACTATATACATTTGAACATTTACTTACTTAGTTTTTCTCTACATTGTTGGTTTTCATAAATATTATTAACAACATTGTTGGTTTTCACAAAATATTATTAACTACATTGTTGGTTTTCACAAAATTTTATTAACTACATTGTTGGTTTTCATATATTATTATCAACATTGTTGGTTTTCACAAAATATTATTAACTACATTATTGGTTCTCATAAATATTATTAACTACATTGTTGGTTTTCATAAATATTATTAACTACATTGTTGGTTTTCATAAATATTATTAACAACATTGTTGGTTTTCACAAAAAATTATTAACTACATTGTTGGTTTCCATAAATATTATTAATAACGTTGTTAGTTTTAATTCAATATTATTAACAACATTGTTGGTTCTCATAAATATTATTAACTACATTGTTGGTTTTCATAAATATTTTAACTACATTGTTGGTTCTCATAAATATTATTAACTACATTGTTGGTTTTCATAAATATTATTAACTACATTGTTGGTTTTCATAAATATTATTAACAACATTGTTGGATTTCACAAAATATGAATAACTACATTGTTGGTTTTCATAAATATTATTAATAACGTTGTTAGTTTTAATTCAATATTAACAACAACGTTGGTTCTCATAAATATTATTAACTACATTGTTGGTTTTCATAAATATTATTAACAATATTGTTGGTTTTCACAAAATATTATTAACTACATTGTTGGTTTTTATAAATATTATTAATAACATTGTTGATTTTCATAAATATTATCAACATTGTTGGTTTTCATAAATATTATTAACAATATTGTTGGTTTTCACAAAATATTATTAACTACATTGTTGGATTTCACAAAATATGAATAACTACATTGTTGGTTTTCATAAATATTATTAATAACGTTGTTAGTTTTAATTCAATATTAACAACAACGTTGGTTCTCATAAATATTATTAACTACATTGTTGGTTTTCATAAATATTATTAACAATATTGTTGGTTTTCATAAAATATTATTAACTACATTGTTGGCTTTTATAAATATTTTTATAACATTGTTGATTTTCATAAATATTATCAACATTGTTGGTTTTCATAAATATTATTAACAATATTGTTGGTTTTCACAAAATATTATTAACTACATTGTTGGTTTTTAAAAATATTATTAATAACATTGTTGATTTTCATAAATATTATCAACATTGTTGGTTTTCATAAATATTATTAACAATATTGTTGGTTTTCATAAATATTATTAACAGATTAGAAAAAATGTATTATCCATTTTTTTAAACTGATCTAAATAAAGTGTATCTTTAAAACATGTATAATATATCACATTTAAACATTTTGAAAATGTTTTTGTTTACAAATCAGTGCAAATGAAATGTTTACGTACGCCCGTCTTCTGCTGGTTTCACAAAGTCCCTGAACTGCTCCAACTCAGGTAGGACAGATTTGATAATGTCTTCTCGTCTTGGGGACCTCGTTTCACTTTGGTCAGTAATCTTGAAGTCAATGTGGAGACAGGAGCTGAGGAGCCTGTGTGTTTCATACATGAATTTAACTGGTTAAGCATCATATGTCTTTTAATAACTTTCATTGCCTCACTTAATAAAACAAATGCAATTATGAACATTGCTTTCTTACATTCATAAAGTGTATATCTTCTAAAGCGGTGCTACTCAATATGGGTCAAATGACCGTCTAGGACAGTGCTCTTTAACCTGGAAGGTACCAGAATAATTACATACTGTATTAAAAACATTAACAATATACAGACTCAGTCGTCAATTGCGGCATTTTTTTCAATTTAGATTTTAGTGGGCGAAAGGAAAATTTACCCTCACGAAAGGGGGGTGTCAGATATAAAACAGTTGAAGAACACTGCTCTAGAAGATCATTGAATACTTTTTTGGGTCTAGATGTAAAGAAAGCTAATAGTCACGAGGATGGCAGGATACCACAGAGACAAATGGAACACAGAATAGGGGGCCAAGCACTAATAAAGGTTAAGAAATACTCTTCAAGAGTATAATGCTAACATTTAGTGTTGTCCAATATCAGATCAGTGATTGTTCTTAGATCATAGATTCTTGGTCAATGATTAACAAAACAATCACCCGTTGTCACCTTTAAGGGTAGTAACACACTCCCTCCACCTCACCCGGTCTGTGACCATCCTTTGTATGGTGCCCCAGCTCTGGTTCATAATCTTTATTTTCAATTCAATGATTCTTCACCAAGTTGTCTTATATCCGATTCTTCAACTTCATTATTTTTTCCTAGTAATACAATTACATTGCTCCAAGTGTTTTATCAGAGTGTTCTGTCTACTCTTGTTCTTTTGCAAAACAGAAATAATACCAGAGAAATTACACTTTCCAACAGGAGAACTAAAATACAGTTTCAACATTTGGAGGATCAGTAAAGAGAACTTACGACCCTATCCTATCTCTGACATTCTTGTAGTTGTGAGCCATATGAGGTCTCAGGTAGCTGACAACAGCATGCAGATATCCTGGGATTCTCCACTCTTGTTGTACAATGGCTTGCTGGAGCATGTACAGACGTCTGAGAAGACAAATCAAACAAGAAACTGATCACTTGAAGGGGGAATAAATATAAAGCAAAATGAAGAGAAAAATAGTATTCAGGAAAACAAAAATGAAAAAAAAATGAAATGAAAAAAACAAAACAAGAATGATCAAACAGGCATACAGAAAGAACGAATGAAATCCAAGGCTAAATGAAGCAAATAAAAAGTATTCAGCAAAAATGATAAACAAAGCCACAAGGAAATGGTATGAGAAGAAAATGAAAACCAAGTAACAAGGAAACCAAGTGTAAAAAGTGGATAGCTAGTCTGTAGTTAAATGTTGAAAAGCTAAAAATAAAGAATGGAAAAGAATATATAGCGACAGGTAAATCAAAAGAAACGTTTAAAATATTTGGACAAGCAAAACTTAGATCAGAAAGTGAATAAAACAGCAAAAATAGACAAAAGCTTCTTTTCTATGTTAAAAATAAACAGAAAATGAAAGACAAAGTAGGCGCTCTCAAAGATAGAACAGGAAAAATAATAAGTGAGAATATGGATGCTGCAAATCTACTCAATCAGTACTTTGGCAAAGTCTACACAAAAACAAGACTGCTCCAAGATTCCAGAGCTCATATATATTTTCCAACGGGACATGGACACATTGGTATTAAAGTCAATCTGTATTACGGAGGGAATGGTTGAAAAAAAGTTGGAGGGGTTGAAAGTTGATAAATGTCTGGGTCAAGATAGTATTCATTAAAAATTTATGTTTTAAATTAGATATCTGTTAGCAAAACCATTGGCTATATTATGTTCTCAATCGCTTGCTTGCAAAGGAGATTATTTCAGGGGATTGGAAAGGTAGCAGTGAAAAAAGGCAAATGCAATGCTAGTATGAGAAAATATAGGAGCATGGAAGTGATAATCAAACTGTATAAAGTATTAGTTATACCTAGATTTAAAGTACTGTGTACAGGTGTGGAGTCCTTATCATTTAGAGGGGATATAAACACGCTGGAAAGGATACAAAGAAGAGCCACAAAACTGATAGTGGGATTCCAGAATTATAGTTATGAGGAAAGACCGGCCTACAGTATCTAGAAAACAAAAAGAAGAATTCCAGGTGATTTAATACAAGTATAAATTAAACTTTAACAAGTTTTTTCAAAATACAGTCGCTTACAAAACAAGAGGGCACAGCTACAAATTAATTTTTAGTCCAGATTAGATATCAGGGAATATTTAATTATTTAGAGAATGGTGAATGCTTAGAATGTATTGTCACAGGAAATAGTGTAGGCAGGGTCAATTATTGAATAAAAGAATAGATTAGATATGCATAGGTATTTTTAGTCAAGTGAATGTAAAAAATAACTGGTTGTGTGCAGACTCTGCAGAGTCTTTAAGGTTAAGTTAAGTTACAAAAATGGTATTCAAAAAAAAGGAAAACAAAAACAAAAACCAAGAATAAATGAATCCAGAAAATGGTATTTAGAAAAAGAAAAAAATTAAGTCTCACTACAAATTTGTTTCAAAAAAATTAAAACAGTGCCTGCCAAACTACCGGTGCTCCAACGTTTTTTAAAACCCCCTGCTTTAGAATATATGAAGGTACAGACATTGCAATTGGAAATGAAATGGTAAAGATTTTGTTGTACTAGGCATCATCTTTTTATGAGATAGAATTATCAGTACTTATCCTTGCTGCTTTTCCTTCCCTAACATGTAGTCAGACACCAATTTACAGTTGGGTTGACTGAAGTGCGCCAATAACGAAGACTGAATCTTATACATTTGCCCTGAGAAGCAAGTGTTAAACCAGTCTGCTACTCAGACGAGCCTAGGAAATATATTTCTGCTAAATGTGCTAAGATGTGAGAGCCATAAACAACATACGCAGAGTCTCCAAATGCTCCACCTTCTCCACAGAGAGGGTTCCTCAACAACAATCTGTACAACCACTGAAGCTTGCGGGGATCGCGGTTCTCCTGTAGGATTTAAGCAATAATAAGTCTCTGGTCTCAGTAAAAAGGTCAGTTACATTATCATTAGAAATTTCACTGGAAACCAAATAATTTACAAAATACTCGTTCAGATTTAACAGCTAAACAAAACAATGAAAGACTACAATCAAATGATCAATATTTTGTAATCAAATTCGTTAAACCTTACAACTAAAAACTGTGACAACAGAACAATGAGGGGGGCACCGTCCCCAAGATGAAGCAGTGAATGCAGTGGTCGTTGATCAGGTTGCATTCTTGAGACAACCAAACCATTGTATTTTCTGTCTTGATATGTATTCAGTACATGGTTCTCACATATTTCTAATGTCATAATTTCTTTTTTGATCTCTCCTGATGACATCAATGACTCTTCGTAGACTTTTCATCTCACAAGTTGTTATCAAGCCGATGTTCAGGTGTTTAAGTAGAACTGACAGTTGATAAGTCACAGCATAGGCCTTTTAACATCTTGTTTCCATTTCTCTATCAAGCCTTCTATCTTATATAAATGTAACTATGAAGTCAATATCGTCCATGTTTCAGAATGAAGGAAGGACGCAATAAACAGCATGGCACAGAGAAGAGACCTTGATACAGTATATAGAATAAACCTACACAGATGTACAGAAAGAAGTTGCCCCAGTCTGAAACTGTTTCCACTGTGAAGTTACTGAGTGTTGACTCCAGAAGTGGCGTGATCCATGACCAGAGGCTCTCAAGCTGCAAGGAAAACATAACATGAATGTCAATAATTATCTGCCATGCTGTAGTGGGTTTCACTTTGTCATACTAAGCAATATCTATTAAATGAACAGAACACACTATTTCTGTATCAAAGTTGTCTGTAGACTCATATTGTTGTGGCATCTTTCGTTGATGTTTTACTTGAATAGGTAGCTTGAAATTAACCTTCATATGTTTACTTCCCACTTCTATCATTGCATTGACTTGGCCATTTGCCTATTACTTCCCTTGAACTGCAGTTTTCAGTAAACTGGTCCTGCTGAAATCGAACCGAAAGGTGCAAATATCGCAGTCAAGCTGTAAACCATGACACAACAGATTCCGTTCTCCGGACCACATTCTGCTACTTGCAAAGCCCTTTTCATGGCTTGGTCGCAGGAGATTGAGAACGAACGTAGAAGTAAAGTGGTACATTCCTGAATATATTTCTTATATATTTCTGCCTTACTTGACATTATTTTGTCTTTGTTTGCATTGTTTCTTAAGGTGGGGTGTGTTGTAATGTGTTTTACGCCTTATGGCCCAGTACATCAAACTTCAGCACACATATTTTAAATTGACTTGCATCCCATAAGTGTACTACCTTGCTGAATCCAAAATACACTTGCATGTTTGTGAGCCACATCACTAGCCAATAAACTATGCAGTGTCCCACTTTCTATTACAATTTCAGTAGTTCTAAAAAAAATTATTTCACTGTTCTTTTTTCTCTTCCGAGTTCGTTCTTAATCTCTGGCTACCGAGCCCCGAACAGGGCTTTGCAAGCAGCAGGATGTAGTCCGGGGAATGGATTGCGTTGTGTCGCTAGTTTACAGCTTGACTGCGAGATTTGAACCTGCCGGTCTGACGACATTCGTCTTCGGCAGATTTCACTGTAATAACTAGCCATCCAATCAGAATATCTTTAAATATGCTTTTACAGCAATTACTTTATTGTAAAGCAAAAATGATTGCAAGCTGGCTGATCCATGAATTTAATTAATCAATTTATAATATTAACAGCTGAACATTTTTATTAACATTTTTTATACTGATGGTTAAAGTATCCCTGTCTCAACAGTATGTTTCATATTGATGGTTAAAATATCCCAGTGTCTCAATTATATGTTTCATACTGATGGTTAAATAAAACAAAACATACAAAGAAACCTGACAATACAAATGAAACCCCAGGTAATGCACACTGTAGATATGATATGACTAAAACCATTGTGTTCTGTTCATGTGTGTCAGAACCCAACTACACACTTTAATTCAGCTTACTTATGTTGTTACTTAGAATCTTGTGCCATACTCATACTCTACTGCTGTACTGGCATATAAAGGAGATGTAGAGTGTTGTTGGAGGTGGACATTTCTTGTTCATTGAAAATATTTATATGTAAAAAGTTCAGCTTGTGTGTGACAAAATTAATATGATATCTATTTTTTGGTTGAGAATTTTGTATTTGGACTAACAAATGTATTTTATTAATAGTATATGAAGATTTTCCTAACCAACCTTTTGATATGGCCAGAGCTTAGATCCAGCTATGATCCCTGCTAGTACTTCCATGGCACATCTCTGGCTGCTAGCATGCTTGTCATGACTCATGTCCTTGATCAGTCGTTCTATGTGAGGCTTGAACTTGGCCAAGAATGTGTCACCATAGTTTCTGAACAAATTCTATGATAGGAATACAAACAACTCTTTATTTTATGTTTTTCTACAAAATTTTGAGTTATTTGTGGGGACAAAGATGCAGCACAACTGGCTGCTTGCATCAGGGTAAGCGAATCAGATGTGACAAAGACCTTATTCCGCTCCCAAGTGGCGGCCCAGGAAACATGTTGCACTAGTGTAGCCTGGATAAAAGAATAAAGATGGCAGTGGGAAGGCAAACTTAGCACCCAAAAAAGTCAGCTGAAACTAGATGTGTCACAGCATCCTTTTCAAGATGGACGTCCCAGAAGAAGAGTTATTCATGATCTGCCTTTTGTGTTGACATTTTAGGAAAAAACTCTTCTAGACCTTATGCAAGTAATTTATTATCATTTATTTCATACTTACTCTTCTTGTACTTGCTGTTTCATTTCTGTTTTCTTTTCTTTTCTTTCCACATGAAGCACTGAGTGACCAACACAGAACACCCCCCCCCCCCCCCCCCCACCCAAAAAAAATTTGTATTGGTGATGTTTGAGAGTCATTGGTGAGGATATTTGAGAGTCATTGGTGAGGATGTCTGAAGATAGACGACGAGGAAGAAAGATTTACATGATGATGTTGCTAGCCTCATTCACAATCGTCCTTGGTCACTTTTTACAATATGAGTTGAAAGTTACAGTGGCTATATTCTTTCCTCCCAAAATACCACTCTGTTTTAATTAAAAAAACATTTTTCCTGACACAAACAAAATGTAATTTGTCAAACCTATTTCATTTTGTAATGTAGCAGTTATTTAGCGGGTATGAAAACTTGGTTCTTGTCACAATACTAACATTATTTTAACCATTTCCTGTCCATTCATTTACTTTGTAATGTCCAACCTCGCCCATGTGTTACCTGGCCAAAAGTGAAGCAGAGAACAGCAACATTGTAACTTGCTGTAAGAAGTGACTAAGGAGGGTTGGGCATGCGACCAGCTGTAGAAAAAGAAGACATCTACAGCCCATTGTAGATGACGAATGATATCTTAAAGAAGAAGAAATGGAAAATTGCACTTCATTGCACCATATGTGTTCAGTCTCTGTCGAAGACGGATGCGTTGTACCGAAAGGTGCAAATATCGCAGTCAAACTGTAAACTAGTGACAACGCAACTCATTCTCCGGACTACATCCTGCTACTTGCAAAGCCCTGTTCTTGGCTTGGTAGCAGTAAATTGAGAATAAATGCAGAAGAAGAAAAAGTGTTCAGTAATTTTCCTTGCAGAAAGTGCATGAATTCTGCAGCTCCTGTGGCAGTTCTGAAATTTGTCCCTAACTTCAACACTGGGTCGAATGAGAGAGGAAGTCATACCATGAAAAAATCCACAACATGCCTGATATGTTAAACTGAGCAACGCCATAATTTGAACCTGCTAACTTGGGATTGTTAACCAAACTCTAAACTCCTAGGCCACATGGGATGTACATATAATACAAAAATGTGCTTCTTTCAATCTATAAGTCTTCATCTTCTTCTTCTTCTTCGTACGCTGTCAGACGTCAACTTGTATTTGTTCGAAGAAAGCAGCTGTCATCCTGAGGCTGTCGACACTGCCATAGAGCTTGTCTAGTGTTGCTACTGGTGATGGCCACATCTGCTTTCTCTGGTCCTTGTATGTCGGGCAATTTTGTAGCAGATGTTCAGCAGTCATTTTCCCTGTACCACAGGTGCATTCGTCAGTGCCACCTATCTTCAGTTTATTGAATAGGTGGTACCTCAGTCTGTTGTGGCCTGTGCGGAGTCTGAAGACCACGACCTGCTCTCTTCTGTTCAACTGGTAATAAGCATCATTTTTTGTGTAGCCAGTATGTTCTGTTTCCCATTTGGCCATGTATCTGGCCCTAATAAACCTTTTGGACTCTTCGTAGATCACACTAGAATCTGGTTGTGGTAGTCTTGCACCTTCTTTTGCCAGTCTGTCTGCCTCCTCGTTGCCTTGAATGTTACAGTGGGATGGAACCCACTGTACCACTACTCTTTTTGGTGCGGACTGCTGGCATAGTTGACAGAGTACTGCTCTTAAATCATTAAGTTCTGTATTTTTCTGGCTTTTTAGTGCTGTAACTATGGCCAGGGCATCTGTAAACAGGACTATCTGGCTTTCATTGCTTTCGCCTGTCAGCATTGCTTTTACTGCAGCCTTCAGTGCCTCTGCCTCCGCTCTGAAATTGCTTGAGTATTTTCCAGTTGCCACTGACAGTGTTATTTTTCTACCATTTGTTAGGCTCAGGAATACCCCTGCCTAAGGTGCAGTCAATTTGCAAGTAAACAAAGGGAGTGATGCAGCAGCTGGACAAAGTAGTGAAACCAACGACTCTGCTCAAGCCTGACCAGCTGATCAGGAAAGAAATGGTCAATGACAACCCCAGAACCAACAGCCCAGACTCCCACGGTGCTAGCATGACCACACTCGGCGGACTTCAGGGGGTATGAACAATAAAATCGTCTACTAGTCACTTTGTGACAAAACTATACAACGGGGGACAGGGTTGCCTCATCAGATTAACTCCCTTGTCAAGGAACGAGTCGCTTCTGACTAAATGACTACAACGTAGGTCAATGAGAAATATGCTGTGGTACAGCATCTTGCAATCAGCCATATCTAACCAGATTTGTACAATTAGTAAGAAAGATGTTACATCTCCAGTAATTATACAAATTCAATTGCTGTTTGGGTGCCCAGACTCACTCGAGCCTGGGTCAGGTGCAACATACTGATCAAGTGTACACCTTACATACACTGTGTGCACTTGGAAACGAGCTGTGTTACAGCAGCCTGACCAATACATTGGAGATCAAAACGGTGAGACTGTTGAGAAGCCTTGCATGTGCAATGCAAAGAACCCAAGTCAACCTTCTTTAGTACACCCTGAGATGTAGGAAGAGCTACTGTAAACATTCTAACGGTTGAAAATTGTCAAGAGTGAGAAGCCAAGATACGAGTGAGTAGATTCATGAGCAATGACAAAAACTGTCGCTGAAACCACCATCTTCATCTGTCTTTTATTATTTTGATGCCTTTCCAACTACTGTTTAAGTGGATATTAGTACGGTGTGTAGTGTGATTAGTGACATGATTCACAAACCAAACTTGCATGTGTCCGGATTCATGAACCAGCAAGGTGCTAAAGTCAAATGCACTGTACTGCAAGGTGTAAAACAAGGTGACAAAGGAAAAGAGAGATAACCATTATTTAAATTCTTTCTCATCCTTCATTTCCTTATTGTCTCTCCTTGCTTACCTTAAAGTATTTGAGAACGGACTGCCTGAACTTGTCTGTACTCTTCTCCTCCTCCAGGGCTAAGAATTCAAATATCTTGACCACAAACTCCTCATTCATGAAACAGTCATAGATAGGTTTCTCTGCTTCAGACAACTCCTCCCTGATCCTATCAATCTTAGGCTGCTCACTATAAGGGGCATGGGTCTTCAACTCCCTGGAGAAATCAAACACATGCTACACTTTCACATTCTGGTATCTCACTTTCAATAGCAACATTCTTCTTCTTCATCGTACGCTGTTTACAGCGATATTTACGTTGCACTGTTTTATTTTGTTAAGTCTGTGGCTCAGTGAATCCGATTTCAACAATAGCAACATTCAAATGGATACTTTTCTAATATTCTTAGGAAATAATGTTAAAATAAGTGAATATCAATTACACATGTGTTGAATTAAGGTTTTAGTTAAAACACTACTAGGGAATAACATTCATGAAAACAAAAAAATGGCTAAATAGTGAACAAAAACATTTTAGAAAGCTGGAACTAAGACATACATATATCACATGACCATACACTGCTTAGTTTCAAAACTTAATAAAGTATTATAAAATCTGGCTTATGATAATAAATAACCGATGCCATCTCTCAGGGGGTCAATATAGATGAGAAGTAAAGTGCTCACCTTTCAAGAAACAAATAAACAAATGCATACAACGGTGGGTGGTTTGTGCATGTAAAAGAACCCTTAGCAGTTGAAAATCAAATAGAAAAGGCTGATAGCCGCTGTTCTGCCAAAATATTCTAAAGGTAACAAAATTCCTATCCAATAGTGGCTTGCATGAAGGTAAAAAATGAGGTGGGCCCTTCATCATGCAAATTGATTCAACAAGCAAAACCCCTTCTTGTCTGCACATTCAATTGCAAGTACATCCCAAAACAAATTACTTCCAATCCTCACCCCACTCCCAGTAGTAGACGAGGAGCCACTAAGAGAGTCATCTCTCAATAAACCTGTGACCAAAAAACATGTTTTAAAAATGTTACGCACCATGTTTGAAAAAGTATCTGGTTTAAAGGCTTCAATACACTTCTTCATTTTCTTTGTCACGGTCCAGGTTTCTACTCCATACAATAAAACGGAATGCACATAGCATTTTATGATTCTCATTGTTAAAATCTGAGATATCTGCTTTGACAGAAGTGTATCTCTCATGCTGTTAAATGTTTATTTGGCCATTGCAATTCTTTTAATGATCTCTCTCTCGCATGCTATCAGCTGAAATGAGTTGACCAAGCTATACATAGTTTGACACTTGTTCCAGGATTTCTGCATTTATGTGAATGAAAGCTTTTGGACTTTCTTTCTGCTGATCACCATAACTTTAGTCTTTTTGATGTTGATTTCCAACCCATATTGCTGACTTTTGCTGTTTATCTTATCCATTAAGTTCTGCAGATGTATTAGATTCTCTGCCATTAACATTGTATCATTAGCATATATAATATTGATACTTCGTTCTCCTATATTCAATCCAGGCATGTCATCTTTGTCTTTGAAAATCTGTTCTGTGCATACATTAAACAAGCAAGGGAAGAGCACACACCCCTGTCTAACCCTTTTTTTAATAGTTAAACTAGGTGACGCCTCCTCTCTCGTTATACAATCACATTCATAATGAAAACAATTATGAATTTAAATAAACGTGTGAATTTTCTAATTAGTAGCTTTCTAAGGACAACTAACTTTGGCCATGTGTAATAGCCCCAGTGGGTTTTCTCAATGAAGACTGCCTTATTCCACTCCTCCTCAGTTGAGATGAAATTTTCTGGGTCAAACTGTAGCCACCTGTTGTCTTGCCTGTCTCCTGGAGCAAGTTTGGCCAGATCAATGGGTCTAACACCAGACACTTTTTGTAGGTCTACAGGGATCTTCTTTGGTTTACGTTTCTGCAGCTCTAGTACAGTACTGAGTGTGTTACATGACAGCTGGTGAAAAGACAAGAATACTATGTAACATAACAATATACATAAGTTAAGAGTATGACCTTCAAAATAAGTATTATAACAACAAAAAAGGCAACATCGCTACTTCAACAGACTGTTTCAATATTGTTTACTATTTAGCAATACAGACCTCGCTGCACTTAGGGCAGATCCAGATCTATAGGTACTCACTCTCTTTGAGTAGATGGTAAAGAGCAAAACATGTTGGTGATCTGTCCTCTCAGAGATGTTCCTCCCTACATTTAACTGACTGGCAAACGGTCCTCTCAGAGATGTCCCTCCCTACATGTAACTGACTAACAATCGGTCCTCTCAGAGCTGTCCGACTGGCAAAAGAAGGTGCAAGGCTACCACAAACAGATACCAGTATGACGTACGAAGAGTCAAAACGGCTTATCAAAGCCAGATACATGACCAAATGGGAAACCGAACATACTGGTTACACCAAAAACGATGCCTATTACCAGTTGAACCGAAGAGAGCAGGTCGTTGTCTTCAGACTTTGCACTGGCCACAACAGACTGAGGTACCACCTATTCAACAAATTGAAGATAGGGTGTACCGACGAATGCCCGTGCGGTACTGGTAAAATGACCACTGAACATCTGCTGCAGAACTGCCCGACATACGAGGATCAGAGAGAGCAGATGTGGCCATTGCCAGTGGAACTGCAAGACAAGCTCTATGGTAGTGGCGAGAGTCTCAGGATGACCGCCGCTTTTTTCGAGAAAATAATGGTTACTGTCTGACTGTGTACGCAGAAGAAGAAGAAGAAGAGCTGTCCCTCCCTACATGTAACTGACTAGCAATTAGTCCTCTCAGAGCTGTCTCTCCCTACATGTAACTGACTGGCAATCTGTCCTCTCAGAGATGTCCCTACCTACATAACCTTTAGCACGCCCTTGTAACACTCTAACGGACCACCTCTGCCTACAAAAACGGTGTGCGGAAAAAAAAAATTGTTTTCCTCACTCCCGACAGCCATTTTTTTTAAATGCTGAATACGTCACCATATATACACGGCATTTTGCCGGTTAAACTATCGTATGTTAGATTACAAATGGCTTTTGAACAGTTTTAATTTTGTATACGCCGTTTAGAGCAAGACGACTTTTTGCGAAAGGTGAAGTAGGTTGTTGGGAACGATCTTTATCGAGCAGATCTGTTTATTTTGTTTGTTTAGATAAAAGAACTACGTTTAAATTGGAAACTAACAGTTGTGTTGATATTGTAAACACAGTATCGATACATTGTTGTGGTTTCCATGGTTTTCTATCGGAGTGACTAGGCCTAGCGGTTGAGTCAAAATTTTTTTCTGAGATTTTCATAAATTTTCAACTTCATCTTTTTTGTATCTCAGAAACTAACAAACACACAACAAAAACACCCACATGTCCGTTATTCAATTGTGTCTCTACACGCAAGAAAATCATATTTGTTGACAAACAAACAGAAAATTTACAAATTTTAAAAGTCGACTACCATAGCGAGAAATTAAGTAATTAATTAGGTCAAATTTTCGTCAAAAATTGTGTGGTGTACTAAAGGTTAACTGACTGGCAATCTTTCCTCTCAGATATCCTTTCCTACTCCTCTTATTTGATTCCACATTTCAGCAGTCACATGATCATTGATTGACATATCACATGATCATTGATTGATACGTCACATGATCACTGATTGGCATGTCTTCATCCAACATATGATCAATGGGTCACCTCAGTATAACCTCGTTATCCGTATCCACTAACTATGAGAGCTCCCCAACTAGTCTCGTTGACCGCCATTAATGCTAGAAAAAACAGGGCAGTAGACCCACACAAGTCTACTAAGACAGAGGTGAGAATGCAAAACCTAGCTGTACATAAAACACAAGTTCTAATGTTCACGACTCCAGGCACAGTCTGACTGTTTTCTTCATCAGAACAGCAACTAATCAGTTCACCCACCCATGGGTTGCCCACTGAATAGAGGATGATCTCCATAGCTCCCACATCATTCTTTGAATTGTTTTATAATAGTCAAAAGAAAAATAGTTTGTTCCTCCTTTCAATATTCAAAGCTACACAAAAATGTCATTGGTTAATAAATTTTAATTTATTAGTAGTTAACATGCGAGTGAGTAGCTTCATAAACAACAACAACAAAGACTGCTACTGAAACCATCATCTTCATCCATCAAACGCCTTCAAATTAAAAAAAATTGCAATGAAACATCAAAATTAATATCTCTTAAAGAAAACAAGTTTTAAGAATTTTAAATGGTAACCACATAGCGACTGCTGGCTTATTTCTGTTTGTGTCATTCATTTAATTGGGAGCCGCGTAGCACAGTGGTTAGCGCTCTGGCTTCGCATGAGTGGTCCTGGGTTCATTCCCCAGTTGAGGCGGTAATGTTTTTTTCAGACCGCAATGGCTCCTGGGTCGACCCTGCCTTAAATGGGTACCGGTTCAGTCCGGGAAGTAAAAGCGGCGAGGGAGAGGAGATGGCTACCGCCCTCATATAGCCGACCCTTTGAAATGTGAGATCGCTAACGCCTCACACCCCTACGGCAGTAATGCCATGGGATACTTTACTTTACATTCATTTAATATAACTGGCTAGTGTCCATTTCTAACTTGCACCAAATGTATGAGATTTATATGCAGACCCTAGCCAATTTTCAATGACATTTTAACAAATCACTTGAAAATAATTGGCAGTGCTATAGAGACAATTTCATTCCATAAACAAACAAAGATGACTAGAGAGTTTCATTTTCTTCTCTATTTTAGCTCCCTGTCAAGCATCCAACCACAACTGGTTGTATACAGACTATGCAGTATAAAGACGTTAAGTTTAACTCTACATATTCTTGACAGAAAACCTACAACAAAGCATTTTGTGTGCTATTGTGGTGATAAGTTTTTTTACATGATAAAAATACAAACCTCATACACAAATTTATTCACCATTTAATACATGTAAAGTGGTGCAGTAGACCAATCCTTTCATTCCTAGTAACGGGCCACTCATGGAAGGAGCTTTTACATTGTGTATATTCTGTGAGCATGACGCATTTTCATTGCAGACACGACTGTCATTCTTCAGCAGTTAAATTGACATATAATCTTCACTTTTATGACTGAAAGAAAATGTATACCTTTCTTATGTAAAGAAGATCACTGATGCCATTTTTTGCAAAGAGATTGACGTAACGTGCAGATGGTTGAATATCCTCATGAAGCATAAGACTTAAAAACTCCAGACCTATCTGGCTGAACTTCCATGTTCTGAAAAAAGAAAGATGGTGCATAAACAAAAATGAATGTTTAATTAGTTATGCAAACAAAACAGTTAAGACTTTAACTTTTTGGTTTAACCCTACCAGACCGATTTACCCTTTTCCCGGTAATTTCCTTAACTGCCGCTATACCACTGGACCGAATTTACGGTACTTTGGGTAGTACGTGAATAAAATGTGTCAGAATCTAAAAATAACCAACCAATCGTGGTCAAACCTCATGATTAGTCATTGCAAATGTCTGCCCCCATGTTTGAATTGATTTTGTGGGGTTTAACGTGAACAAATTCGGAAAATTGACAATGAAACGAGCGGCTGATGAACCAAGCACGTCAACAGGAAAGCAAAGTAAGTCTAGGCACAGTCCAACAGGTGATCAATAATTTGGTTGATTCAGACTCTGAGGAGTCAAAATTTAATCAAGAATACTTTTCCAGTTCAGTGAGAGCTCGAGTGATGAGATGAAGGCTGTTCTTGGACTGAGGATCTATATGGAATACTCATGTATAAAGCCCAGCTATCAGGATTATTGGACAAATGAGGGCTCTTTGTTGGGTTTACTCCCGGATTTCGAAATGTTATGACTCGAGATAAATTCTTGGCCTTTTGCTGGGTAGATTAGCACACAAAGGTGGAATATTGACGCTAGATGAAAGGTAAACCTATTTTCTACAATGTCTCCAAGTTACATCTTATTCTAACCACTTGTTTGCATGTAACTAACATTTTTCTATATCATGTTGGTTTTTTTCTCTTTAATGCTCAGGAGCCCAGGTATGGGGGACAGTTAGGTTCAGTGCCTCAGGTCTGGTAGGGTTAAGCTATTAGTGAACTGATTATCCAATCATGCTAGGATATAATATTAGAAAACTAACAAGGAAAATGTGAGAATTTCACTTTATTTTATTTTGTCAAAAGACTACCAATAAAAATAGAAACAATGATAAACACAGCATATGTTGTAATATACAATCGATCAAAACTGAATTGTGTGTTCATTCTCTTACGTCAGGTTCAGGTGCAACCAAGACCCCCACCTCACATCTATGCAGTACATCTGGAAACAGACCATGTCACAATAGCTGTGTTCAACGAGAAAGGGATTGACACTGATCACAGAAGTGGGAGAACATGCTGAGAAGTACAGCTTTACACTACAGCCAGGAATGTCCAGGAATACCATCTTCATTAACTATCCCCCCTCCCCAATAATACCATGCAGAATCAGTTTGGTGTGTTGTGTAGATTTCTGTTGCTTACATGCTGAATTATAGGTTCTTAGTTGCTCTTAGTCGAACTGTACTTCTACAGGGGCAAATGCCCCTGTGCAGGTCCCAGCTCTGATATGAGCTAGATGTAGCCGAGAGAAGGGTTTCCTGCTAAGTTGGCTAGGCTCGAGCAGCTTAATACTCCACTGTGTTGGGATAAGCACTTACAGAGGGTATACCGATGTATGAGTCCATCTTAATAGACTCAAACACTAGAGCAAAGTAGACCCGCTGCCTGTTACGCACCATCTATGCTGCTCTAAACAAATCACCTAACCATGGCCGGTGTTATGCCATGTCACAGTTAGTCGCCTCTTACAACACGCTCTCTGCGAGGCAGTGGTGCTATTCTTATCGTTGTCATACACAAAGAACCCGGCAGACCACTCAGGAATTTTAGGTTCTACACTTTAAACGTAAATGAGTACAGAATTGAAAATAATGTTGTTTTCAGTAATACAGCTGATTACCTTCATAAATATCACTGCCTTTACTTTTATAACTATTCTTCTGTCAAACTTGATGAGAATTTTCTCCAGCGTAAAAGCTACAGAAAAGGATGGTGATCTCACTCTGGTGCGAGTAGATGTTCGCCTGTCTCTAACCATTTGGTTTTGTTTTTCTCTCCTGATCTTACTGAAGAGCCTTTTACAAGCAACTAGAACAACATCAAATATTGGAGACACTCCAAGTGTCTCTTGAAGACTGGAACCTGTTTCAGAAAACCATAGACTGGATCTTTTTCCCAACAGAAAAAAGCCAGTTTTCAGTGTTCTAATGAGAATGTGTGGATGCTTATTGTGTTCTGTTCATTTGTGCATGGGAAAATGCCGTTTGACATTTCATTCAGACTTGTAAAGGTTAGGCCAATCAAGCATGATACGGGGGGGGGGGGGGGGGGGGGGGATAGGTTTTTAAAAACAAAATTCTAATGTTTTTGGAAAAACATTGTGTTTCCCATTCTTGTTATGTTCATAACACAAATAACCCAAAAAGTTCCATTTTTCTGAAAGTATATCCATTTTTCTGAAAGTGTTTCCATTTTTCTGAAAGTATATCCATTTTTCTTATGGTATTTCCATTTTTATGAAAGTATATCCATTTTTCTATTAAACAAATTCCTTTTTTTCTTTGAATGATATATGTTTGTAGAAAAGAGTTATTTCCCTGAGGTGCTTGTTGTTCTTTATGAATGCTCACAATAAGTAGGTTACTCTTTTGTGCGCCCTGAAAAGGGCATTACGTGGCAGGTTGTTGTAGCTTTCCTCACATCCTGAACATGCTGATGAAGGTGGATCAGGGTCCTCCAGGCGGTTGTGCTATACTTGGCTTCATTTGCGTGTCGCTCACTACTATGGGAATCATGTCAAACCTCACCTTGTTAGCCAGACTGTTGTCCTCGACAATAGCCGGTTTCCAGGACGACGAAGGTGAGGGTCTTGGCCAGTATATGCTTAAATGTTACACTCTGGTGTTAGCTGCCTATAGGATTTTTCAATCCTTTTGTCTCCATAAAAACCATGGCTTTCAAAACTGAATATCATTTTGATTCTACCTGAAAACATAGATTAACAAACAGCCAGTAGCTACTTACAGTTTTCCACTCTCAACTAAGTTAATCAGCTCATCTGTCAGACAATTGTAGTTTCTGCAAACAAAGAGAAACAACAGGAGAAGGCTCTTACCACACACAGGTAACAATCCTTTTTATGATAGCATAATACAAGTGAAGTGGAGTAAGGTCAGGTAAACTTAGCAGTTATTGTTGCTGAGGATAAAGTGTTAAGAGTGTCAGTGAATCAATCAATCAAAACCTTTACCTACCCTATGGTGCATAGGTGTACAACAAATATATGCCAAGTATTCCTTCCCTGTGTCATAGCTCAACCTACATCTTCCCAATCTATTTAATTTGCCTCTAGCTCTCTCTATCATAACTGAGTAGGTCTTGCCTCTACTTCTCTTGCCTCTGGATTACTAGTACAGAGACTGCCTTGTAATGCTTTCAACTGGTTTCCTTAATGTAAGACCTATACAATGTTCTACTGGTTTCTGTCCGTCTCTCTCCCACTGATCCACATTAGTGATTTTATACCATTTCAATCTCTTTATTCTAGTCTGGCACCCATTTATGAAAGTCTGCAAACGCTGCTGTTATCTTTTTTGTGGGCCTCCAAGTTTCAGAACCATACAATAGCACACCTCCAAGTTTCAGAACCATACAATAGCACACCTCCAAGTTTCAGAACCATACAATAGCACACCTCCAAGTTTCAGAACCATACAATAGCACACCTCCAAGTTTCAGAATCATACAATAGCACACCTCCAAGTTTCAGAACCATACAATAGCACGCCTCCAGGTTTCAGAACCACACAATAGCACCGATTTGAAATTAGAGGTGAAGGTTTTTTTTAATATTCATGTTGGATATTTATTTCTTTTTAATTCCATAAGTTCTCCAATACAATAAAAGCATCCCTTCACCTTTTTTATCCATATTCTGACATCTGTATCTGTGTCATCCATTTTGTCTATATTGCTACCAAAAATTGATAGCAGCTTTCAATACCTCTGCCTCTGCTCTGAATTGCTTGAGAATTTTCCCGTTGCAACTAAAAGTGTTATCTTTCTACCGTTTGTTACACATAGAAATACCCCTCCACCTCTATTTTCTGTTGATTTTGTTGCAGAACTGTCAGAGTATGCATGGGTCCAGTCAGTGACAAGGCACAAAATAAGATGGTTCATTTATCTCATGATGATGTAACCTGATCAACTACCACTGCACTCATATAACACAAAAAGATCTGATTACAAGACAAGAGGATGACCATGTGGTAGATGGATAGATGACATAGCAGTAATAACAACAGATGTAACACATTTTATCCAGGAAAGGTGACTTCAACTTCCCACGGCACTTAACTGTCATGGGCGGATGGAAAAATTCGATTTTTTATCTTTGTTTTGTTTTTTTTTGCATTCGCCTTTTTTCTCTATTCCATAAGGCGGTGTGCGTTACACTATTTTTATTTTGCACGTGTGGCCCAGTGCATCCAACTTTGGCATGCATTTTATGTAAGAGTCTGCTTAGTTCTACATTTTCTAAGGATTTGCTTCCCTGGGGTAACAGTTGGTGCTGTGATGGAGAGCCAGCCCAGCACCTTGAGATTGTGAGTCGTGTCCAGTATCTTCAAGCTTATTTTTTAAGTAAAGCAACTGCGCATATGCTACTTCCAAATCTCCTCCTACCTCCATCCACAAAAGTTATTATCCAAAGGACCTCATATTAAAACCATGTTTCCAATACAATAATATATCAATATTGTGTTAGCCTCTAATATGTCAAAGGTCTCTCAACTTCTTTCTCTCTCTCACACATATACACACTCACCCCCCCCCCCTCTCTCTCACACACACTCTCACCCCCCCCCTCTCTCACACACTCACCCCCCTCTCTCTCACACACACACTTACACCCCTCTCTATCTCTCTCCCTCCATTTCTCTCTCTCACACACACTTACCCCCACAATCTCTCTCACACACTCACCTCTCTCTCTGTCTCTCTCTCCCTCCCTTTCTCTCTCTCTCGCACACACTCCTCCATCTCTCTCACACACATACACGCTCACCCCCTCTCTCTCTCTCTCTCTCTCTCTCTCACACATACACACACACTCCCCCATCTCCCTCTATCAGAGAGTGAAGTGAACTTACTGAAGGGCGGCTGTATTTGTTGTTATCTCATAGTCAACTCCAGAAAGCAGTTCCTCGTCTGTAGCAGCATGTACTGATGGAAGTGGGGCTGTGCCATCACATACCAATCTTGTGGCTGCTGTTATCACAGAATCTGTGGTCTTCACAAATCACAAACTATTACTCAGAAATGCTATTAATAGCCCAAATATGAATCAACTTAGACGCTTCTTTCTCACATAGAATGTTATTAACAAAAGATAGTCCCATAACAGACACTGCTGTTGGGGATGAAGTGTTGGAGACTTGTTTGAGACCACTGCTGTTATGTGAGATGGGGTAGCCAGTTCCCTTCCTTGCTATCATTCTTTCCCCAGCACTCAGCCAGGTACCCATTTACAACTGGGTCAACTGCAGCATAGAGGTTGCGGAAGTTGAACCCAGTACCTTTGCCATGAAAAGCAAGCACTCTTAACACTAAGCTAATCAGAACCACGGGGTGTAAAGGCTTCTTATCTTTCTCTTTTGGCTTATAAATTCTACAGAATGGGGTAGCTGACCCCATTGCCCAACCCTCCTTAGTCATGCCTCTCATATGCCTGGCAGGTTACAGTGCTATTATTCTTTACTCGCCTTTCAGGTACTGTTAACACATGGGCAAGAAACCCAAATATATATACATTTTAATACACAGATCTACAAGCTGTTCTAACCGCATTCAAAGTCTAGAATCTGAATATGTAAATCAGCAGCTGAGATACTAGCTTTAGTACGATGCTTCCCCCCAAAAAATAACAATCTGTTAATACACACAATTCAGTAGTAAATACAAATGAAGCCAAAAAATATTTATACAATAATTAGAATGAAATTTAAATAAACATTTTAAAATTTTGCTGTTGTCAATAATTGCTTAACACATCTATTTCTTCACCCTTCTCAATTTCCCTATCTCTAACACACCTTACCATCCACCATCACTTCCACACTCAACCTGCCAAATTCCCTAATAAGTCTGCAATATTTTAAATTAAAATTGTATCTTGAACAAAAGATTAAAAAATGTACAAGTTACGGTCAAAGAACGATACGTTTATTAGTTCATTTACTAAATGAACTTCAGTATATCTGAGTGCATATCTTACGCATGCGCCCTATTGGTACTGTGACATAGACAAATAAGTCACGTGGTATCTCATGCATGCGCAATTTGGCCAATCAAATTGGATCAAGAGATCACCATTTTTCTATTAGCCAGTAAACAATATATATAATCATATGCCCATATTTGTGAAGGGAATGATATCGCAGCTTGAAACACATTGCGCTGATCTACGAATTAGTAATAGAATGGCAGCTCATGTGTCTTTTCATTGCGAGCTATGGGGTCTTCAGGCATGCAAATATGCATAAAAACTTTAGGAAATATATTATTAAATGTATGCCCCAAAATCAATGGATAAACTAGCATTATTAAGAGTATAATATAGTCTGCACACAGTGACTGCAGAGGAAAGCGGCCTTAATTCCTCAGCTTTATAAATTTTCCAGGTGAACCTCAGCAGATAGTAATTTTTAACATTTGCATTTGAATTCTGGTACATACTAACAATTCCAGTTGTTCATGTATTTAATATCATCTGCGGCACTTTATTGAATGAACAACAGGTATGATACAGTAACCAAAAACTTACAGAGATTGTAATAGCAAATGTCTCCAGTCCTTTGAACAGCTTGTTCATAATATCCTCGATTACCCTGAGAATGGATGGTTTTTCAAACTGCTGGGCCTGTACAATGGCTGGCCAGATCTTACTGAGTGTTAGCCAATCACGTTTGTTAGCTAAACATGTCTTTCCTCCACTCTGTACCACATATAAACTGCCCTGGAGAAAGTTAATCAAAAACATTGACAACTAAAATAATAAATGAAATTTTATATATTTATATTGCAATACTTGACAGAATGTCCCTTTTATGTTAAATATTTTCATACAAGAATTACACTGTGTGCACCAGTCTCTACAGACAAGCATAAAGGAATATGAACACCAAATAAAGACAGACACTGCATAGAAAATTAAAAAACATGTAAGGTAAGACAGAACGGTGAAGAGGACATAGAAAGTAAGGAAAGGTGTGGGGTAAGAAAAGAGGTGGAAAGGACATTGACAAACATAAAGAAAGGTGTGAGGAGATTTTTAATTTCATTTTTGATTGAGCAGCAGCCGCTAGGCCTAAAAATTTTTGATTTTCAACTGCTAAGGTATTTTTTACATGATCCCCACTACACACGGGTGTCTGATCTCACTACTCAAAGATCAGGGGAAATATTTACCAGATGATCCACATGAAGAAATGCCAGCCTCCACCTTAAATTCGAACCCGCGACGTCCAGCACCTAAGACGAGCACCTTACCTCGAGACCACTGGGTCCCCCAAGTTAAAAAATCTACTCAAATTATTCTAGGGATATTCTCCCCACAGAGAATATGTAGCAAAAAAGGGGACTGTGTGGCTATAACTTGAGGTCTTGGTTATGTGGTTAGCGGAGCAGCTTAGATGGCGCCTGACAGGCTGCGGGTCTACTTTGCTCTAATTTACGCTTCCACCTCCACCAGTCTCAAAAATAGGCGATAGTATTTTTCAGGGGCTAACAGATGCTGTGATTGACCTAGCAAGTCACCAGTGGATTTTCACCTGTCTAACGACATAAGTGGACTGAAGATAGAAATAAAGGTGTGAAATATCCTTATTAAGATAAGCAAAACTTGAAGAAATTACGCACAGCCTACGTACCTCATGTGGCTAAATGGAAAACAAAAACTTATTGAAAAAAAAAACGTGTGCCGGTACAATACTGCCCTTCAAACATAAAGAAGATGAAAATCATGGTTAGCCTACCTTGAAGACATGCTGCTCTACATCTTTATTCAAAAGGTTCTCTACAACTTGTGGCAGACACGTTTGGTAAGAGTAGTCAAATGTTCTGAATGCTTGATGTAAACACATTTGGGCCCTTTTTCTCACCTGCAAAGAATATGATAAATGACATATATTATATATGTTGACTGTCAGAATGTAGTTTCATTTGACAAGTACTTCAGATTAGAGAACAGCTTGCATGGGACATTTTATAAGTACTTGAGATTAGACAAACTTTCAAGAGGAGGCTTTTGAGACATTTCAGAAGTACTTTAGGTGAGAGAATAACTTCCACAGGACATTTTTAGAAGTACCTTAGATTAGACAAATTTTAAAGGGATGTTTGACAAGCACTTTAGATTAGGAGCAATTGTCATGGGACCTTATAGTTGGCTGCTTACATTAGGGTCAGTGACCCATAACTGACCAAGACCTTATTCTTCCTCCAAGTAGTGAACCTGGAAACAGACTGCAACCATGCAGCTTGGCTAAGAGATTAGGGATCGAAAAGGGAAGGCAAACCTGATCCGAAAATAGTCTTGCTGAAATCGGATGTGTTGAGCCGAAAGGCTGTAAACTACGACACATCACAAACATCCTTTTCAGGACGAGCACCAAAGAAGTTATTTAGTCCCATACAAAGTGTTTCATTTATTTTACCTTAAAGAAATCTTAATTCTTCTAACACTGTCAAGTAAGTATTTATACAGGTGGTCGTCGTACTCTGGTATGTGTTGTGGTTAGATTCTGTTTAGGTATCATACAGGTGGTGGTCAATGGTTTTGTAGGGCACGTATTCTGATGTTTGTCGTGGTTAGATTCTGTTTAGGTATCAAAGTGGTGGTGGTCAACTGTTTTGTATGGTACGTATTCTGATGTGTGTTGTGGTTAGATTCTGTTTAGGTATCAAAGTGGTGGTGGTCAACTGTTTTGTATGGTACGTATTCTGATGTGTGTTATGGTTAGATTCTGTTTAGGTATCAAAGTGGTGGTGGTCAACTGTTTTGTATGGTACATATTCTGATGTGTGTTGTGGTTAGATTCTGTTTAGGTATCAAAGTGGTGGTGGTCAACTGTTTTGTATGGTACGTATTCTGATGTGTGTTGTGGTTAGATTCTGTTTAGGTATCAAAGTGGTGGTGGTCAACTGTTTTGTATGGTACGTATTCTGATGTGTGTTGTGGTTAGATTCTGTTTAGGTATCAAAGTGGTGGTGGTCAACTGTTTTGTATGGTACGTATTCTGATGTGTGTTGTGGTTAGATTCTGTTTAGGTATCAAAGTGGTGGTGGTCAACTGTTTTGTATGGTACGTATTCTGATGTGTGTTGTGGTTAGATTCTGTTTAGGTATCAAAGTGGTGGTGGTCAACTGTTTTGTATGGTACGTATTCTGATGTGTGTTGTGGTTAGATTCTGTTTAGGTATCAAAGTGGTGGTGGTCAACTGTTTTGTATGGTACGTATTCTGATGTGTGTTGTGGTTAGATTCTGTTTAGGTATCAAAGTGGTGGTGGTCAACTGTTTTGTATGGTATGTATTCTGATGTGTGTTGTGGTTAGATTCTGTTTAGGTATCAAAGTGGTGGTGGTCAACTGTTTTGTATGGTACGTATTCTGATGTGTGTTGTGGTTAGATTCTGTTTAGGTATCAAAGTGGTGGTGGTCAACTGTTTTGTATGGTACGTATTCTGATGTGTGTTGTGGTTAGATTCTGTTTAGGTATCAAAGTGGTGGTGGTCAACTGTTTTGTATGGTACGTTTTCTGATGTGTGTTGTGGTCAGATTCTGTTTAGGTATTTATTAAGTGAGATATGCTGGATAAATGATCCAGAAATGTTGTTCTGAACCCTTGTGTCTGATGGTTGATGGTGTCATTAGAACTAGGTGTCACCATATCCTTGTAGATATTTCTTAGTGTATCCCATGACCAAGTTTCTCTGTTTACTATTCTTAAGTGTAGTCTGGCTGTTATAAAGTTGTTGCTGTGCATGTATGTGTTTTTTCCTGAACTCTTCTTTGCTAATTTGTCAGCTTTGTCATTGCCATGGTTACACTACAAATACATTTTCATTTTAGTATATAACTTGTTTTCAATCTGCTTACATTGTTTAAAAAATCTAACATAATTAGCTCCTTACATCAGCTGTGAGAAAATCTAACAAATTTAGCTCCTTTTACAGCGGCTGAGAGAAAATCTGTCAAACTTACCTCCTTATATCGGCTGAGAGAAAATCTAACAAACTTACCTCCTTATATCGGCTGAGAGAAAGGTTTAGAAGCTCATTAAACATGACCTGATGTCGACTCGTGAAGATGTGTCCACCTGAGTTCAAAGTCCGCAGCTAAAAAAATTTAAACACAAAATAATTTTTTTTGGTTGCTTATGGACCAATTTCCATAGTTTAGTCTTTTCTCTTTAAATGGTTCTTTTTGTTCCCCCTAACTTTCATAGAATATCTTGCTGTTTCAAGTCATAACTATTCTATCACAAATATCAAACAAGGTTCAACATTCACAAAATAAAAAGGAAAAAAAACAAGCAATGAGAATCATAACATGATGACCACACTTACTGAAGAACTAGAAAATTTTACAAATCTCCAACAACAGAGGCTACCTCTCCTCGTTGAGTGTGTACCTCATGGTGAAATACTACTTTTATAAACTATTCAATAGATGATCAACTTGTTAACACTTATATTATAGTTACACTTCTGCATGGTTTCTCTGTTGTTCTGCTTTAATTGTTGAATAGTTGGTCCTGTGTCTGCCGTTCGTCTACTAAAAAGATTTTCAGCTCGCCCTGCTGCTCTCCCGACTTCGACTGTTCCTCTCAACTCTAGTGCTGCTCCCTTTTTCATACACTTGTAGGTAGTATGTATTTTTGCACGCTTCAGCGCCGTGCCGTCAGCTCGCCAGCTGCATATCTAGCACGTTAAGTTTTGCAAATCTTGTTCAATAGCGGAGAGTGACGCTTGATTGCATCATGCATGGCCAGAATTTTAGCACGGAAGTTGAAAATACACATTATTATAGGCACATTTTAATGCTGATTTATACATGACCTAGATCCATGCTTCGTTTTTGGGTCTAGAATCTCAGGCTCATTTTATTGTTCTCATCATTCATAATTCAGCTGTGGTCATTCTAGTGCGTGTTAAAATATTTGCATATCCTACAACTTTGCCGGGTTAGCATTCTATTTTTGACCCATGCTCGCCTGTAATGGTTTGAATATGTCTGCCCCACTAATAAAATGACTACTGAACATCTGTTACAAAAAAACAGAGAAAACACATATGACCAATAACACTACCATTCCTGGAAACCACTGCTTTCTTCAGATATATTCAAGTTGACATTTGAAAGCTTATAAAAAAAGAAGAAAAATAAATAAAGTTGACTAACCTCATGCTGTAGATGAACTCTGTCTATCAGCAATGCTCGCAAGTGTTTTCTCTTGGCAACCAGCTGGAAAGGAAGAATGAATCAAGATTGACAATATTAAAGGAAATCTGTTACTTCCAAATGCATTGACAACATGGCTTTACATGGATCTCAAATAATGGTCTCCTCAGAATGGCTTGTGCATAAAGTTAGGTAAGGTAGTCCCATAGATTACACTGCTGCTGGGATGAAGTGTTAAAGAGACAATTATACGAGGCCACAGATTGTTTACAAGGTGAGGTCAATTCCCTTTCTTGCTGTAATTCTTTCCCTGGCAATAAGCCAGGTACCCATTTACAACTGGGTGGACAGCAGCTTACTAGTAGTGGGAGTTGAACCATGTATCCATGCCGTGAAAATTAAGTGCTCAACACTTGTTAATACAACTACCAAAATCTTTGTTTATCTAATATCCACATCAATGAGCTAGAGCTATATGTAAATTAGAGCTGACGATGAAGCAGTGAATGAGCTGACAGCAGCCAGCGACTCATAGCTCACTGTTTGCATCAGGGTCAGCGAACGATAGCTCACTGTTTACATCAGGGTCAGCGAACGATAGCTCAGTTTGTATCAGGGTCAGTGAACCATAGCTCACTGTTTGCATTAAGTTTAGTGAACCATAGTTGACTGTTTGTATTAGTGTCAGTGAACCACAGCTGACTGTTTGCATTAGGGTCAGCAAACCATAGCTGAATGTTTGTATCAGTGACTCATAGCATTAGGGTCAGCAAACCATAGCTGACTGTTTGCATCAGTGACTCATAGCATTAGGGTCAGCAAACCATAGCTGACTATTTGCATCAGTGACTCATAGCATTAGTGTCAGCAAACCATTGCTGAATGTTTGTATCAGTGACTCATAGCATTAGGATCAGCAAATCATAGCTGACTGTTTGCATCAGTGACTCATAGCATTAGGGTCAGCAAACCATAGCTGACTGTTTGCATCAGTGACTCATAGCATTAGTGTCAGCAAACCATTGCTGAATGTTTGCCTCAGTGACTCATAGCATTAGGGTCAGCAAACCATAGCTGATCAAGAACCTATTTTGCCTACTAATGGCGGCCCTGAAAACAGGCTGCACTAGTGTAGTTTGGCTAGGAGAATGGGGATCACATAAAGAAGAAAACCAAGTTCTTTTAAAATGCAGTTCTGAAGCCAGAGGTGTTGAGAAGAAAGGCACATATCTATCACCCTTGCTGAGCTGTAAACTATGACCACATCCAAACATTCTGTTTAGAACAAATGTAAAAAAAAATAGAAGATGTAAATCATTTTTAAGTTAGTCATTATTCCAGAAATAATTAACGCTTCAGTATTTCTGCCTTTGAAAGTTTACATTTTATTTCAATAAACAAATAGTGAAATAAAAATTAACGCCTGAAAGGCCTGTAAAATAAGGTTCAAAGTGATAGTGGTAACAGTGTTTCCCTTCGTCCTTCCCCAACTTAAACTCATAGATAGACTGGAGTGTGTCCCAACTGTGCTGTGATCATACGTTATGAAGTAATGATAATTTTAATAAACAAACATATTGTTGTTGTTTGTGAATGCCCACAATGAGTAGGTTACTCTTTTGTGCACCCTGAAAAGGACATTAAGTGGCAGGTTGCAGTAGCTTTCCTCACATCCCAAGCGTGCTGATGAAGGTGGTCCGGGTCCTCCAGGTGGTTGTGCTATGCTTGGCTTCATCTGTGTGTTATTCACTACTACGGGATCACTTCGATCCCTCACCTCGTTAGCCAGGCTGCCATGAAAACAGCCCGTTTCCAGGGAGAGCTACTAGGAAGCCAAGGTGAGGGTCTTGGCCAATGTTTTCCCTGACCCTGACTAACATGTCTGATCAGTATATTTGGCCTGACCAGACGATAGTCTTCCTCCCCATACAAACATGTTAAAAGATATAAACACAACTATAAACAGCCAGGGCACAAAAGGCATGAATTAATTCATTATAATTTAAATCATAAGTATTCATTTAGTTTGTGAAAAGTGGACTGAACATTTACTGAACGACAAGCTCACAAAACCAAGAGTAAGCAATGTTTCTATTCTGAACATATGACTATCATACCTGGTTCTCCAGAGCTGATTTGACTAGATGAAAACTTTTCCACCGTCCATCAAATTCAGATTTCACAGTTCCATAATGTTGCATTATTACCTCATAGATCTGAGGACATTAGATATTTGTGCAGTATGTAAGAAAGGATAAAATAAGCAATTGACAAGAGGTGTTATAGAGAAATGACATCTCCTTTACTTGCAAATCAAAACTGTTTTTTAAGCTCTTTCAAGCTTCTATCAGCCCAATTTATATGGTCCTTCTGAATACTTCTCAAGGGGTTACTTTTTGTTCAGATGGATTTCATATTTGGCATGTATGTGTACTTACTTTAATTGTCCATGTACACTTTTGCCATTAAGTGTCACATGGAGAGCTGCAGTCGCCAAGTGTGTTGTGTCAGCTGTGCCTATTTATAACTACTTTCATGCTCTTTTTTTTATTTCATTCATGTGATCATTAATTTTTCTGAAATTAGTTTAGCTATGAAGACTAATAAAAGTTATCTAGTAAGCATGCATGCAATGCATTCTATCTTGAAGTTTGACCAGCATGCATGCAATGCATTCCATCTTGAAGTTTGACCAGCATGCATGCAATGCATTCCATCTTGAAGTTTGACCTGCATGCATGCAATGCATTCCATCTTGAAGTTTGACCTAACAGCAAATAAGACCAAATTTGAGAGAGGAAGGCAGTGTCAGAAAAATAGCACCTCAAGATGTCAGACTTTTTTAACCAAATAAATTACGAGTTACAAATCTTAAATGAAATATTATTGATGTCACTGTCAGTTCATTAATAAACATGGCAATAATCAATGGAGTGGTTGAGAAGAGTAATGATGCTGGGTCACACTGCCACAGGAAGTAGTGGATGCAAAGACAATTAATGCATTTAAGAATAGATTGGATGCGTATAGCTTTTAGATCAATGAAATGTAAAGAAAACTGGTTGTACACACTCTGCAGTCTTCTAAACCAGTATAAAGACTATAAGTATTTTTTTTAAAGCCCAAATACATAATCAGAGACTCACTAGAGTGAGCCAACAGACAAATTAGGACGTCAGAGCACCTAGTTAATCATGGTGGAAGAGAAGTTCAGAGCAGCTGGAGTCTCATGAGCTGTGTTCAAGAAGATGGTTGAAAATAGGAATTGGTGGAAAGCATTCGTTTCAACCCTATTTTGTAAAGAGAACCAGAAAGCTTAAGTCAACTCTGTGTGTGTGTGCAATGAACATTTGGTACAAAACAGCACGAAAATACCTTGACTATGTGAAATAAGCTTCTTGTGTCATCTTCCCTTGAAATGTTCATGCATCCTGAGAGAAAAATAAAATATGGTCAGATTTACAAAAGCAGGAAAATGACTCAAGAGTTAAACTTCAGCTGTTTCTAACTTGATTTCTAGGACACAGAAAACACCACAAGCAAACAAAAAGATGGTATTTTTGAGAAAATCAAAAGTTACTATATAGCTAACTAACTAATAGTTTACTCCAGAAGGCACATATGTATGGCAGTTATTATACAAGGATGGTCTTGATGAGAAGGACAGGTATGCTGGTTCTGTGTTTAATGATAAGCTTCTGGTTAGATCTTCCATCCTTTCAAGGCCACATAAGTTAAAAAATGTTTATCATTTAGTATTCTGTTTCTGATTTCCAGTAAAATGTGGTGAATAACTCAGTACGTACATATAATCCAATATCACTTGCTCCATTCTTGCTCTTATTTGCAACTCAAAGAGAATTAGCACCTATGTGTCTGCCTGGTTTGCAAGGTTGTTAGTTGTGTTTAATGTAACATAATAGTGACAGTGTATTTAATTACAATTTACAGTTGCTACATGGCACAGGCCCAAAGCTAAGTCTTAAGGGCGACAGAATGAGAATTTGTTTTTAAAATTGATAATTAACACAAAAAGTTTTCCTTGTTTGTCTTGTTCTTAGCCATCTCATAGCAAACACTGCCATTAGGGATGAGTTGTTAGAGACTTCAATGTACTAGGTCTCAGCTTTCTATTGTTATTAGGCAAATAAAGTATGTAAATCTAGGAGAACTGAGCATTGTTGCTGTTAAAAGCTACCCAGTCTGAGTTGAGTTATCTTTTAACAACAATTCTCTGGCAGTGGGCTGAAGTGGCTCTCCTCACATTCTACCGAGGCATACTCAAGAAGGTGCAATGCAAGGCTTTTCAGTGAGCTCGTCATTATGGGGATTACAATGTTGATCCCCACTTTACTGGCTGGACTGTTATGACATAGCCTGTTTCTTGGAGCACAATTGAGGACGCAAGGTGAGATCTTGGTAAGAACTGCGAACTAAATGAATTTCTCATGACACTTACTAAGTAAATGACTCAAGGCATCATGGACTGCAACCCTGACATTCTTTCCTTTTGCTGTAAGATCTGAAATTAGAAATAAAACAAAATATTAAGTGTGGTATTGCTCATCTTTCTCATAAAAACTTATGAAAAAAACTAAAGAACTTTAATGTCTTTTACTGTATATGAAATTTGAAACCACTTTCAATAACATCATCCCTCCTCCTGCCAGTGTGGATCCCAGAAGAAAAGAATAATGATCACCACCATCCCTCCTCCTGTCAGTGTGGATCTCTAGAGGAATGAGTAACCATCACCTTCACATCTCCTATTTGTTGATGTGGATCCCAAAAGAAATGAGTAACCATCACATCTCCTACTTGTTGATGTGGTTCCCAAAAGGAATGAATAAACTATCCCAGCCACATCTCCTTGTTAATGTGAATCCCCAGAGGAATGAGTAACCATCACACACATTTTCCTTGTTGATAAGGATCCCAGGAGGAACAATAACTACCAACCCTTATCCTGTCAGAGTGAATCCCAGGAAAGAATAACTGTCATCATCACCTCTCCTCCTTGCTAATGTGGATTCCAGTAAAAAAGAATATGCCCACTGCACCATGTCATTTGCTCCATGTCATCATTTTGTTTTTTATGTATTTGGCAGCCACTGGCTTATCCGGCCGTTTTCCAAACTTCTTACGCCCTCCTGGCCACCTAATCTGACCTATGTCAGTCACTTAGGAGTGTCCGGCTCCGAATCTGAACATTTTATCAGATAAGTACATTATTTTCTCTTTATATGTTGTCATCCCCCATTTATGTATTCATCCCTTCTTCTATGATTCGCTAGTTCAGTATTGTTGTTATTCGTTGTCCCTGATGAAGGCCTATTGGTCGAAACATAGGTTTCGGTTGTGTTTCCATCTCAGTGCGGTATCTGACCATACCTATTTAAAATTTTAATTAAATTTAATTGTCATTAACTTCGGAGGGCTGTGCATGGGGTTGATAAACTCATATGTAAAACAAATTGCTAAAGACACAACAAATGCAATAGTACATGTATGTGCTGACACAAAATTGCTGTAATGTCATGCCATGATCATACGGGAGGAAGAATAATGATGATGAAATAAAAGCTAAAAACCAAGAGCATACAAGTAATACAACTGATCTTGTAATCCAGGAGGTGACAATCTAGGAGACAGGGAAAAAATGTAGGAGCCAGAAGTAAGTAATACTGGACGAAAAGGATACATCTTGGGGGAAGTTGGACGAATAAATACAACACTAGTCCTGAAATGTTAGGCAACATGGCGACCTGGCACTCGGTATTTGTCATGTCCTGTTGCAATCTGTGCCCTGTTGTAATCTGTCCGCTGCTCAGAATCTATGAGTGACATCAGAATTAACTAAACTATAGAACAACAAAATATCTTACTATTACACATCAGGGAGGGACTCAGTGGTCTCGAGGTAAGGTGTCCGCCTCGGGCGCCGGAGGTCACGGGTTCGAATCACGGTGGAGACCAAGATATTTTTCACATGGATCTTCAGGTAAAAATTCCCTGGATCTCTGGGTAGTGAGATCGGACTCCCACGTTCAGTGTCGAAAACATTAACAAATCCATTGGCAGTTGGAAATTGAAAAGAGTAGGCTTAGCGGCCGCTGCTCGGACAAAATTTAAAATTCTAGCTAAAAATCGACACAAAAGTTATTCGTACCTTCTCCCAGGTGGTTTGTTTAAAAACAGCTACAGATGGCGCCTAACTGGCTGCGGGTCTTACTTAGCTCTAGTGTTGAGTCTATTAAACCCCCTTCCAAGAAACTAGTTGTATACAGACTCTGTTGAGTCTTATAAACTAGTATTAAGACATTAAGTTATCACTTTAAATGTTTCTGTATATGACTTCAAATAAAAATTAGTTGTATCAAATTAAATTTTTTGTTCTTTCAAAAAATGTAAAACACGTATAGCTGAGATAAATTTATGACATATAATTTCACATTTCAATACTAAATAAAATATGTAATTTAAATTTACCACATGAAAAACTGATACATTATAATAACATGAAATGAAGAATTCAGATAAATCTACTATACAAGACTAAGCATGTAGTATGGTCCGCACTACATCTTGTGCCGAATACATTTCCAGGCACAAAATATGTTGGTTTGGTCATCTCATGAGAATGTACCCTCATCAACATCCACTAATGACTTGCAATGCTGGTAGATCTGGCTACAGGGCAGGGGGGCGGCTGCAAGGCAGGTGGATAGATGACAGGGTGATTGCATAGCGACACAGGCACACATTCACCAACGCAACGCACTAAACGAAGGACAGATGACTTAAGCTCCCCACATCACTTAAAGGCACAAGTGGAAAGAAAACTAACTAACAAGACTAAGCTTGCTAAATAACAAATTCACATTTCTAAACTAAAAACATTAATGTGTATTAAACAGAAGCAAATAACTTTATGGGTGGAAAATATTTCATGTACACCAAATGAACAATATTTATAAGACTAATCAAATCTGTTGTGGAAATGTAAAAATACATGGATAACTGAAACAAAAAGACATCATAGAAGACATGACTATGTTGCTTAGTATAAAGGACAAAATCATTTACTCTTACCTCGGTCAACAGTTCTGACACGACATCGAAATTTAGTTAGTGGAACTTGGCTTTTTCTCCTGGAAAATAGATACCTTTTATAAAATTAATGTGACTAAAAAGAATATTAGAGTTTGTTAAATGCCAAAACATCTACAGAACAAATAAACAGAAGACCTAATCTAGCCCAATTTCTTTGTACATTAAATGTAAACTGTAATGTGTATATGTTCTTGATCTCTCAAACACATTGCTAGTTAGGGGCTACTAACAAGTAATGTGTTAGAGAGGAGTAACATGAGACCCAAGAACATATACATAGCACAAGAATGCAAGAAACAATTCTGAGAAAATTGAAGAAAAAAACGCTTAAGATTTTTAAAAAAAAAGAGGAACAGAAAATATACTACAGTATAGTGTAGTGGTTTGTGCAGTGGCTGCTCTGTCAAGTGATCTAGGCTCAATCCTCAATTGATGCAGGATATTTTTTCAATTGCAAATGGCTCCGGGGTTCGACCAAACCTCAAAAAGTTGGTACCAGAGCAAGTTTGAAAAGGAAAGGCAACCAACATGATACTGAGCACATCACCGCTAATGTGCCATTAGTCAAGAAAATGTGGGGCCCAACACGATAATACCAATATGCCATATACACGGGATCTTTTATAGTGAAATACAACATTTATAGTCATTATCACATGAATGATCATTTAATGAAACAATCTGTTACAATATTTCAATAGACTAAATCTTTTCACATCTATATCAAGTAATAATCTTATACAGTTATTTGGCTTGGCTTGGCTTCGTTCGTTCTCAATCTCCCGCTACCAAGCCCTGAAATGGCTTAAGTAGCAGAATGTAGTCCAGAGAACGGAATGCGTTGTGTCGTAGTTTACAGCTTGACTGAGATATTTGCACCTTTTGGTCCAACACATCTGACTTCAGCAAGCATTTTTTTAGTACCGGGTTAGCATTCTCTCTGCGATCCCTTCTCCTTAGCCAGTCTGCCTGTTGCAGCCTGTTATCCAGGATCACCACTTGGCGGTGTAGAAGGGTCTTGGCAGCTCTAGTTTGCTGACCCTGACGCTAGCAGTCAGCTATGGGTCGCTGACCACTGCAGCTCATGCGCTGCTCAGCATCTTGATCCCTTACAGTTATTTAACAACATCTATTAAACTGGGGTTTCTGGACTCCTGAGCATCCTTGTAGCTGTTAAAGGTACAAGAATGAACACAAATACTACAGAATGGGGCACTTAGTTTAAGAACTTCTGATCAATTTACCTACTAATACAAGATATCAAGCTAACAGCATCATAGTTATCTAACTTACAGCACCACTTTCTCCTCCTCCCAAGGGGGGAGATAGTTACCAGCTCCGAGTATCACCTCTGCTACAATGTTTAGTCTGCGCAGTAAATCTTCTCTGAAATCATAGCAAAAGTAAAAAGTGAAGTTAGTTAATTAACAAATGCTGCTGTTGGGGTTTGTCCATCACATGTGATGAAAACTACTCTCTTTGTTCAGCCGTGTGGACAGTCTTTTCTCTTGCTATGTCCGCTGAAATGGATGACTTGCGTGATAATTTGGATTAAAATGAGGAAGAAACTGTCTTTTGTCAACCTCATTCTCTGGTCCTGAGCTACCTTTGGCCAGTGGCAGGTGTTTATCAAGACTTCTGGACATATCACAGGATGCAGATTTTTCCTCAGGGTTTACTCCTAAAGCTTTTTCTGTAAACAGGTATCCCGCAAGGCAGATGAGACTTTCCCATAACAGCAGAGGTCGCATGGACATCACTCAGTATGTGAGTGATGTTTTGGGCATCTGCCACGGTTGAGTTCTGGTTCATTATAGTCATGTCTAAATGTCACAGTCACACCAAAACTGACACTATGCAGGGCACCAATCTCGTGAAGTTAAGCCATGTGCACTAGACCACAAAAATATGACACAGGTTTAAGAGTTGTGCTAATTCATATAGCCAATGTCCATTCCAGGATAACGGAGCAAAGAAAACACAAAAAACAATTAACCAGTCCAAATGGAAATCGAATGGTTCTGTTGAACACAAGTGTAAGTCCTCGATTAGTAGGAATTTCAGGCAAATCAGTGGCCTGGTTGCATTCATAATGAACTAAAATAGCAGAGCAATGTAGACCGCAGCCGGTACGGCACCATCTTTGCTGTCTCTTCGATGAAGTGTTAGAGATATCTCAGCTCCTGGTGAGGTTGGGTGACCAGTTCCTTTCCTCATCATCTTGCCTCTCCTAACTATAAGTCAGGTTGCACATTTACAGTTGGACAGAATAAGTGTGTCACTACCTAGGAGCAAACCTTTGCCCTGTCAAGCAAGCACTCTGGCCACTAATAAGTGTGTTACTACCTAGGAGCAAACCTTTGCAGTGTCAAGCAAGCACTCTGGCCACTAATAAGTGTGTTACTACCTAGGAGCAAACCTTTGCAGTGTCAAGCAAGCACTATGACCACTAATCTACTTTAAAAAAGTTACCAATTACAGGAGTCCAGTGTGAGGATTGATATGGCTCATCAAGGAGTTCTAAATCCTCCGTTAGAAATGAGGACTAGTGATTCAGTCTAGCTTATGATCCACTCAAAAAATCAAAATGAAAGCTTGCTGTCAAGACAAAAGAGAAAGACAATATAAGCACTAAGTGGGACTACCTAAAAACAAGACTTATGAAAAATTAAGTATGGATGACAGAAAGAGCAAAAAACACTCCAGAATGGAAGATGCAAGTCACTCACCAATTAAAAATGAGAGCGATTAAGTGTTATGTATGTCTTTACTGTATGGCATTGAAACAAGGAAAATGAACAAACAATTGGAGATGAGAATTGATGTCTATGAAATGTGGTTATGAAGAAGAATGGGGTGCTTCTTCTAAAAAGAAGAGAAAACAAATAAGTATCTCTTGGAGAAATTACAGGTGCAAAGAGAATTGATGAACAAAATCAGAGTCAAGACACTTAAGGTAGTTTGTCACATCAAAAGAGATTAACACCTTGCTGAAAATAATACTGGAAAGAAATCTGGAGGACAAACATGGCAGAGGTAAACTCAGCTATAAGTCAGAGGATAATTTCAAACAATGAACAGGGAAAAGCCTGGCAGAGTGTACCATCAAGATAGAGACAGCCGATCTGTGGAGATGGCACCTGAACTTAATTGAACTATGACCCATTCACAAACCATGACCATGAATTTACACAATCAAGTGAAATTACACCAGATATTATTTCTACTTACATAATAATACTTTTATATTTTATTTCATTTGGGTGCTCATTTACTGACTGACCTCACTTTTCGTTCCCTGGAAATATTAGGCAGGCTCAGTCACATGTCACAGATGCCTTTTCTTGGTCAGCTTATTAAGATCACTAATTCTCAGGCTTCATCTTCCGTCGTTCTTCACCAGGTATTCTTCAGAATCCTCACTCTTCTCTTCCGCTGTGCATTCAAACCAGAATATATCTTCATATATTGTTCGTCTGTTCCCTTAATTATGACTTGTTCATCTCTACTTTCTCTCGTAAATCTTCAACCATATTGTTGGCGTCTTGTTTTCGTCTAAAAGCCTGTGTTTGATATTACTACAGGCATCTGATCAAGACATCTGTTGATAAAGGTCTGCAGTTTCTTCTTCCTCTTCTGTGTTTGTCCTGAAAAGGACGTTGTGTAGTAGTTTGCCAGGAGGCTGCGATATCTGCACCTTTCGGCCTGACACATCTGGTTTAGTAGATTTGGAGCCTATTTTGCCTTCACTCTTAGATGTCTATTCTATCAGTCAGACTGCATGGGTGCAGTCTGTTTCCAGGGCCAGCGCTTGGAGACAGAATAGGTTCAACGTCAGCTATGTTTCACTGTCCCCGACGCAAGCAGAAAGCTATGAGTCACAGACTACTGTCAGCTCTTTCACTGCTGCGGCTTCAGCCCCTGCAGTTTGTCTGTGGTAATCTTGGTTTGTGAACAAAAGTAAACAAATGGTACATTTATGTTGAACAGCCTAATTTTATTGTTATCTTCTGTTAGCACTAATGCCATTGAACACTCACTTTGAAATTTCATTTGTAGAAGTGAAACTGTGAAAAAATTCCAATTCAGGCACCAGGACAGTGTCAACTATTTCCTGTACCAGGTCCAGTTCTTCTGATGACGGGATGTGCCAACGGACATTCAGGTTGTCTAGGTCACCAGGTTTGCCCCAGTCCTATATTGAAACAACACATCTTCAAACCATGAAAATGTCAACTAAAATTAATACAATGTATTTAGTTAGTTAATTAGTTAGCATGAAAAGGTCAACTAAAATTAATACAATGTATTTAGTTAGTTAGTTAGCATGAAAATGTCAACTAAAATTAATACAATGTATTTAGTTAGTTAGCTTGAAAACATCAACTAAAATTAATACAATGTATTTAGTTAGTTAGTTAGCATGAAAATGTCAACTAAAATTAATACAATGTATTTAGTTAGTTAGTTAGCATGGAAATGTCAACTAAAATTAATACAATGTATTTAGTTAGTTAGTTAGCATGAAAATGTCAACTAAAATTAATACAATGTATTTAGTTAGTTGCCCATCGCAGGCGAAGATGGTGACAGCATCAGGCATGCTTATTAAGATGTGACTGCATATGACTGTACAGTCTGATCTGATCGTGACAAACTCTACTGCCCGTAGGGCACGTATGAACAGCATTTGTAAAAAGTGTTGGGGCCAGCACACATCTATCTTTGACTGTTAATGCTGCAGAGAGTTGATCATCATTGAGTATGCTGGTCGACATGCCATAATATATTGACAAACTCAATGTCATCAGGTGACAGACAAAGTTATACTTTAAAATATTTTTAGGGCTGAAGATGTAACACAGTGAATGAACTAGCAGCAGTCAGAAACTCATAGCTGGCTGCTTGCATCGCGGTCAGCGAACCAGAACTGGCTACCTGCATCAGGTATCAATGAACCAGATCATATTACACTTTCTTAATTAATCTTACAATGAAATAAAGATACATATATTTCGTAGTCTGGAATATTCTGTCTAAATTTGTATTCTGTCTTAATTTTGACCAACAGAATATGGGATGAGGTTAATAGTTGTCCATCACAAGTGATGAAGACCACTCTCTTTGTTCAGCCGTGTGGACAGTCGTATCTCTTGCTGTGTCCGCAGAAATGGGTGACTTGCGCTGTGATTTGGATTAAAGTGAAGAAACTGCGCCTTTAGTCAACCTCACTCACAGAGCCTAAGCTACCTTTTGCCAGTGGCAAGACATTCATCGAGACGACTGAAAATAGCATAGGATGCAGATTTTGTCTCAGGGTTACCACTGAAGCCTTTCCATAAACAGGTAACCTGCAGGGCAGAAAAGGTGTCACCCATTTTAGCAGACACAGCAATAGATACGACTGTCCACACGGCTGAACAGAGAGAGTGGTCTTCATCACTTGTGATGGACAACTATTATTGGTCTCCAATATTTTCTCAAGTCGTAACCATATCAATTCCAGTGTGGATCCAATGGTCTCTTATTGTGGAGGAAAGGATAGGATTACTGCATCCTACCATGCTGTGGGGAATACAAAAAGTAGCCTCCAAGTAGATTACAATTAAAACAGGAAGCAGGCGCCACCTGTAAATGACTTTTCAGTTGACCAATCCATTCGCAACCGAAATACCACCATAGCAATCTTAAATTATAAAACAGCCCTACTGTTTTCAATCAACATCAAAGGAGTCTCAACACAAGACCCTGACGATATGCCAAAACCTTCTGTAAACATTTAACATGGATGACATGTTGAGGGGGAACACTAGGCAATCCATCTGACTGAACATTGGAAACATGATGTCTGACTTAGTGCCCAGAACATGGAAAATAAAGTAAGTAACCATGCTGTAGGAAAAGAAGACTAAGTATGGTTGTACATAGACCTACAACCTCATCATGTAACAATTTTTTGTTGTAAAAGCAACAAAAACCATCTCTACAGATGCACATAAATGCTTTTACTCAGGCTTCCTGCAAGGACATCAACTATAACAAGGGCTCCAGCCATGCTCCTACTTGAGTGAAAAAGAATCTAAGATGATGACAATATTAGAATGAGAGAAAAGGAAAGGGACCTAGGGGTTATAATAGTTCATACAGGTAAAGTTAGTGAGCAATTCCAGATAGCAGTGAAAAAGGCAAATGCAATGTTAGGTATGATAAAAAGAAATATTAAACATAGGAGCAAGGAAGTGATAGTCACACTGTATAAAGCATTAGTTAGACTTAGATTGGAGTACTGTGTACAGGTGTGGAGTCCTTATCATAGAAGGGATATAAACATGCTGGAAAGGATACAAAAAAGAGCGACAAAGCTGATAGTGGGATTCAAGAATTACAGTTATGAGGAAAGACTAAGGAAAAACTGGCCTAGTGTCTAGACAAGAGAAGAATTCGAGGTGACAATACAAATTTATAAGATAAACAAAGAAACGAATAAATTAGACTATAACAAGTTTTTCAAAATACAAACTACTACGAGGGCATAGCTACAAATTAACTAAAGAAAGGTCCAGATTAGATATTAGGAAATATTTTTTTAGTCAGAGAGTGGTGAATGCTTGGAATGAATTGCCACAGGAAGTAGTGGAGGCCGAGACAATTAATGTATTTATAAATATATTGGATGCACATAGCTTTTAGAGCAAGGAAATGTAAATGAAACTGGTCGTTTACAGACTGCATAGTCTTCTAAACCAGTATAAAAACGTTGAGTTGGAAGTTACAATTTAGTCAAGGAAGGCAAGTTACAATTTAGTCAAGGAAGAGATTAAACACAATATACAAACTGGCATGTGAATGTGACAATTTCAGAAATGATATCTCACCTTTATCGGCATGTACTCAGTGACAGGCCTGTCAAAGTCTTCGTCAACGCTGCGGAAGTTGAGAGGATATATTTGTGTCAGACCCCGTAACAAGTGCTTCAAAAACTGTCCAGATATTTCGAATCCAAAGACACTTTTCAGCTTTAGTACGCTGTGTAATATTTCCAACAGTTCTGCTTTGTATGGAAGCAGGGCAGATGCATCACATCGTACAGCCTGATCAGAAGTGAGAAATCTCAATTTTCATTATTTTCGTCTAGAAAAATAATGTGTTATTTCAAATGCAGTGATAACTAGTGGAGGATAATGAATGAACTCAAGTGATTTTTCTATATTTGAAGATGATAAATAATTCTGTTTGTCAATTGATCAAACATGATGAATCATTGATTTATCAAGCAGTCTTTTAAATGTTGGCTAAAGACTTGTAAAACAACAAAACAAGAGTTTTATTCCTTGGTAATTTTGCCCCCTTTGTTTTCTTCTTCTTCTTCATTCATTCTCAATCTCCCACTACCAAGCCCTGAAAAGGGCTTTGCAAGTAGTAGAATGTTGTCTGGAGAATGGAATGCGTTGCAGCGTAGTTCACAGGTTGACTGCGATATTTGCACCTTTTGGTCCGACACATCCAATTTCAGCAGGCATTTTTGGGTACCTGGTTAGCCTTTCCTCTTCGATCCCTTCTCCTTAGTTAGGCCTCTGTGTTGCAGCCTGTTATTCAGGCGGAGGTGGAGAAGGGTCTTGGCAGCTCTGGTCCTGACGATAGTCAGCTATGGGTCGCTGACCACTGTAGATCATGTCTTTGTTTTCTAAAGAACTAGCATGGGCTAGTGGTTAAGTGACACGGCTCACAACCAGAAGGTGCTGGGTTCGACCCCCATCACAGCACCAGCCGTTACCCCGGGGAAGCAAACCCTTAGAAAATGCAGTAGGAAGCAGACCCTTACATAAAATGCATGCTGAAGTCGGATGCACTGGGCCGACAGGCGCAAAATAAAAACCACAGTGCAACGCACACCGCCTTGAGGAATAGATAAATAAGGCGAAATTTGTTAAATACTGACAAGCATAACATAACTGATATGCGCCAGTACATAACATGACCCATGTTTCAGTAGCTTTAGTTAGTAAAGTTATACTTACATGAGATAGAATTAATAGGTTCCACAAGAAGGTGTTGTCTAAGAGCTGCTCTTCATAAGCTGCTGGATCTGTATAGTAGTTCAGAAGCAATCACAATCTTAAAGTTTGATATTGCACCAGAACACAAAACAATTTGCTTATAAACTGTTCACTCAGATCAGCTGCTATTTCACATGTTTCTAAACAGAAAACCTTAATTGTAGTTCTTCACCATGTTTATAAAACAATACAACAGAAATGCAATATGTCTGAAAAGTGTTTTTACTCTGTTCAGAATATTCAGCAGAATTTTAGTCATAAACACCAGTGTTGATCCAGGTAACCAAAAACAACCTTATTGCAGCCTTCGAAACTTTGTCATTCAAGATGGCTAAGGAGGGTGGTGCATGGGACCGGAAACCCATTCCTGTAAGGTGCCAGCTATATATGTGGTTCTATGCTTTCTTAGATGCAAATAAGGAAAAAGCAGATTTACAATTCTTAACGTAACTTAATGTCTTTATACTGGTTTAGAAGACCCTGCAGAGTCTGTATACAACCAGTTACATTTACATCACCTTGCTCTAAAAGCTATGCGCATCCAGTTTATTCTTAAGTGAATTAACTGTCCCCGCCTCCACTGGCAATGCATTCCAAGCAGACACCACTCTCTGACTAAAAAAATATTTCCTAATATCTAACCTGGACCTCTCTTTAGTCAGCTTGTAGCTATGCCCTCGTGTTATTGTGGGTGGCTGTATTTTAAAAAACTTGTTATAGTCTAATTTATCCATTCCTCTGATCATCTTATAAACCTGTATTAAGTCACCACGAATTCTTCTCTCTTCGAGGCACTGTAGGCCGGTTTTTCTGAGTCGCTCCTCATAACTGTAATTCTGGAATCCTACTATCATCTTTGTCGCTCTTAGAAAAAATTCTTGAAATCGTAATCTTCTACTTCACTAAAGCAACAAAATTGTTCTTGTTTTCTTGCTCAAATGAAATGTTACCTGACATATCTTTAAAAAATTTAAAGAAAAATCAGCCAATACTGACTGGGATTTAATATCAATATGAAGCTTCTTGAACTTAACACTATTAACAAAGAACCAATCATGCTGAAGGGAGAGCCATTGGAAGAAATGGATATCTTTACCTATTTGGCAGCACAATTGACACATTAGGAGGTGCAGATGTAAGAATTAGAATTGGAAAGGTGGGAATGACATTCCTGACATTAAATAACATATGGAGATTCAGGGAAATCAAGTTTCACACCAAAGTTATATTCAACACCAGTGCCAAGTGCTGCTGCATGGAGCTGAGATATGTAGAATGACCAAGGTCAAACAACAAAGACTTCAGTCCTTCGTTAACAAATGGTTAATGGTCATAAAGTGGCAGGATATGGTAAGCAATGAAGACCTATATGAAAGGAGCCAACAACAGCCATTAAAACAGCAAATTAAGATAAGAAAATGGGGCTGGTTAGAACATACTCTACAGAAGGCACCATCCAACATAGCCAAACAAGCTATAGCTTGGTATCCTCAATGGAAGAGAAAGAGAAGTAGACCAAAGAATACACGGAGAAGAGAATGTGAGAAGTAACTAAAATTAAATGATTACATCTGGATAGAGGCAGAAAGAACATTCCAAGACTGTGTATGCTGGCGAGATGTTGTCAATAGCCTATGCCCCGAGAGGAGCAATGATTGACATTTAAAATGAGTTTCTTGCATATAAGAAGTCATTCATGGAACATTTTTATTTATGAAAATACATGACAGTAAACATGAAAGACAAAACTTACGATCCTGCAGGAAAATCTTAATATTCGAGCACAGATGTGGGATAAACATCTTCAAGCCAATTTCTGGTTTTGTCTGATGAACGAGGAAGAAAATTGTTAATCCACTTCCTTTTTTTTTAACTGTGTACATTTCTTTGAATGAAAGATATACTAAAATTGGTGACAACCTTTGTACAGTAAGTCATAAACACGATCATATTACACTTTCTTAATTAATCTTACAATGAAATAAAGATACATATGTTTCGTAGTCTGGAATATTCTGTCCACATTTGTATTCTATCTTCATTTTGACTAACAGAATATGGGATGAGGTTATGAACACATTATAATGACTAACTAAATTAGAAAAGAAATCAAAATAAGACAAAATTGTTCAGATATATTTAAAAGACATTCATTCTCCCGTTTAAACCCCAATAGGAGCATGAGGCCCCAGCTACAGTTAGTATTCTTGCAAGAAGCTTGCACAAAAACATGTACCATAAAATCTTGTGTATAATACACAGTTTTGACTCATTCTGGCCCATTAAAACTTCATAATCCAATCATTCTGTTATCATTTCTACATCTTTACTTCTTATTCTTATTTGGGGACGGCGTGGCCTAGTGGTTAAGTGGCATGGCTCACAATCCGAAGGTGCTGGGTTCGATCCCCATCACAGCACCGGCCGTTACCCCCGGGAAGCAAACCTTTAGAAAATGCAAAAGGAAGTGGACCCTCCCATAAAATGCATGCTGAAGTCAGATGCACTGGGCCGACAGGCGCAAAATAAAAACCACAGTGCAACGCACACCACCTTGGGGATTTGAGAAATAAGGCGAACGGAATAAAAAAAAAACATTCTTATTTTATTCAACAGCAAGAGGTCATGCCATGAGATCCACATGAAGATTTATATGGGTAGGTCTGTGGAAAAACTATATATTCTTATCCAAATTTTCACTCCTGTCGTATGCCCCACTATTGATGTCCTTTAGATCCCTGTAACAAAGAACGTTTCTGCAACCTCCAAAAATGAGAGATCAAAGCACCAATTTCTGGACTTGCACTCAACATGTACAACTTGTCACTTTAACAGAATCCAACCACAACAAACTCAGCTGTGCACATATCCCTATGAATCGGCGCTTGATGGTGTTAGGAAAGAGCTGCTTCCTGAGGCTAGAAAAATTTAACATTCTATATGGAACTAAACAACAGCTGACAAACAATACTATATGGCACTGGGTCAAAGTGCAAGGGCCCACATGCGGCTGGATCAATAGACAACCAACCAACCAACCATGCTTTTGCAGTGGTGGTTTCTGTTACAATTTGTTCTACACGATGAAGTCACTAGCCCCATGTACACCTCTCTTTAGTCGTCATTTAGTACATTTTGCGTATGGCACAATCTTCTTCTTCTTCTTCATTCGCAGTCAGACAGTAACCATTATTTTTTCGAAAAAAGCAGCGGTCATCCTGAGGCTGCCATAGAGCTTGTCTTGCAGTTCCACTGGTGATGGCCACATCTGCTCTCTCTGATCCTCGTATGTCGGGCAGTTCTGCAGCAGATGTTCAGCGGTCATTTTACCGGTACCGCACGGGCATTCGTCGGTACCACCTATCTTCAATTTGTTGAAAAGGTGGTACCTCAGTCTATTGTGGCCAGTGCAAAGTCTGAAGACAACGACCTGCTCTCTTCGGTTCAACTGGTAATAGGCATCGTTTTTGGTGTAACCAGTATGTTCGGTTTCCCATTTGGTCATGTATCTGGCTTTGATAAGCCGTTTGTATGGCACAATCAATATGTCTTGCCCTGTTGGAGACCTGGACACTAAATACCATCCGAAGGCATGCAGCCGGGACGTTTCAACACGTTTCCATATAATATATTTTCTGACACACTACCTACAAATTCAACCTTGAATAGTGTACATCATCATCATGTAGCATGTCCTATGCAGAACGTTAATCTCCTGACAGTCGATCTGTAAGACACTCGATCCCTGACCAGCTCTCCTGCCTCTGTCACTGCCAACCCCAAGCCTCTGTAATATTCTTCGTCCATCTTCTTCTCTGTCTGTCTCTGCCTCTTATGCTAGGTATCAAACCCTCCATTATTGTTATTTCTAGGCCACTGTGAAGTCTGATGTGGCTAAAGTATGTTAGTTTCCTAGACTTTAAGTTGTTTATTAGCCAGATTTTTTCTATATCAAGCTTATGTCGGATTTCTGCATTTTTCTTTATCATTATACACTGTATTTTGAGCACTCTCCTGCAGCATTTTAGAATAGTGTACATCTTATATAATGTAGGAAAAAGGCTAAGGCCTACCCTTATGGCTGATCTGACCAAGTGGGCAGTTAGTTTGCCACTGACTTTTACTTCAAACACATTGGAGATGACAAACTCATGAATTTTCTTCAAGGCACTCTGAAACAGATATTCACAGACCACAGTAAGTGTCAGAATAGCACTACAATGTGTTTAATGTAAAATGTGATATTTTTTTTTTAAAGTAACATAATTTTGCACAACATGAAAAGTTGAGAGCATACCATGTAGATTGGTGTAGAACACTGTTGCAGCATAGCTGAGACTGTTGACGCAAGTCCCACCTCCAACACTGTTTGCTCATGAGTCTGTCTCTCCAGGGCTCCAAAGGAAGTACCCTCTTGGCTACTGAGTTCTATCAAGTTTTGGATTCTGAACAAAAAAATAAAAAATATATTTATATATATATTACTTTTTATAAGCTGTTTACATTAACTCATTTTGCAACAACAAATTTTCCAGTGTATATTTAATACAGTTCGAGAAGTGTTTGAGAAATGTTCGAGAGGACAAGAACATTGAAAGTTTCGACCCATTTACGATTGGGGGGTACAAGATTCCAGAGTTACGATACGCAGATGACACAGTGATACTATCAAGAAGTGCAGAAGGGCTAGAGCAGCTACTTTCAGCCGTTAATGGACATAGTAAAGATCAAAACCTGTTCATAAACATAAATAAAACAAAGATAATGACCACCGACAAAACACAATGTCAACATAAATTTACAGTGGGTGGTGAGGAAATAGATCAGGTCACACAATTTGAATATCTGGGCTCCAGAATTGACAAAAACGGCGACTGCTCGAAAGAAATCAGAAGAAGACTAGCTATGGCAATGCAGAGACTGAACAGCCTGAAGAAATTATGGCAGAGCACCAACAAAATTATAAAAATAAAAGTCTTGAGAGCTGGTGTTTTTCCTGTAGCAGCTTATGGCTGTGAATCATGGACGATTACCAAAACTTCCAGACAAAGAATCGAATCCTTCGAGTCAAAATGTTACAGAAAGATCCTCAAAATACCCTGAACAGAGAAAAAAAACAAATGTAGACATTCAGCAAAAGTTGAGCATAGAGGAGAACCGGTTTATCAATTCCATTTTGGCTAGAAAATGCAAATACTTTGGTCACATCAAGAGACACAACGGTTTTGAGAGAACGGTGATGGAAGGTATGGTGCCAGGCAAAAGAGGAAGGGGTAGACCAAGAAGACAATGGCACCAAGATATCCAGGAATGCCTGAGTATAACTGTGGGGGAGGCTGGAGTTTTGGCAAAAGAACGAGTTTCTTTCAGACAGACTGTGGTGGGGGCTGGAGTTTTGGCAAAAGAACGAGTTTCTTTCAGACAGACTGTGGTGGGAGCAATGTTCTACAAAGGACATACTACATGATGATGATATTTAATACAGGCGTTCCTTGCTTTTTTAGCGATTCACTTCCACAACCTTTATTGATTGTAACCAGAATACACACAATTGGAGTTTAGTCTGCTCTTTCTACCTATTTCATTGTGCTTCCACAACATTGCCTTCCACATGCTCCTGCGGCCATGCGTTAGCTTTTTCTCTCAATTGGCTCACTACCATCTTTTCATTCAGTCTGTGTACGGAAGCTGTTTGCAGTGTTTTGTATGCATTCACAAGTGATATATAGTGCACTGTTTACAATGTCTGATTTTCAACAGTACTCTGATCAGTAACCCATCGAATAAGTAGGTAACTAACTAACTGCAAATCTATGAAAACTTAACATTCCCATTCAATAATTAATTATGGAAACCTTTCTTCACTGCAAAGAGCTTCGATTTGCTTAAGTTTCACCAGTTATACTGCTAGCTATGTATTAAGGAGGTGAACACCATCAAAAGGGTAATAAAGTATGTGCACATAAAGTATGTGTATCTTAGCACATGCTCTTTAATCATTGAGCTGTCCATGCGATTTTAAACATTCTTCTGTGAAACTCAATCACTGTTACGTCACCTGATCTTTGTTCATTGTTCATGATTCACATCCTTCACCTGTGCTACAGGACCCGAAATGGGGGCAATGAATAGTAAGTAACCTGTCAGATATGTCTTAAGAGGTGACTAAGAAGTGTTGGTCAACTACCCTATTTTGAAGAAACTATAAGCCACAAGGAAAAGTAAAGACCTCTACTTTCCATGGTAGAAAGGAGAGACTAAGTCAAGTACCTCTACATCCCATGGTAGTAAAGTCAGACCTCTACACTCCAGAATAGAAAGGAGAGACTAAGTCAAGTCAGACCTCTACACTCCAGGATAAAAAGGAGAGACTAAGTCAAGTCAGACCTCTACATTCTTCTTCTTCTTCTTCATCGTACGCAGTCAGACAGCAACCATTATTTTTTCGAAAAAAGCAGCGGTCATCCTGAGGCTGTCGACACTGCCATAGAGCTTGTCTAGTGTTGCCACTAGACCTCTACATTCAATGGTAGTAAAGTCAGACCTCTACACGCCAGGATAGAAAGGAGAGACTACGTCAAGTCAGACCTCTACACCCCATGGTAGAAAGGAGAGACTAAGTCAAGTCAGACCTCTACATTCAATGGTAGTAAAGTCAGACCTCTACACTCCAGGATAGAAAGGAGAGACTACGTCAAGTCAGACCTCTACATCCCAAGGTTTCTTCTTCTTCGTTCATTCTCAATCTCCCACTACCAAACCCTGAAAGGGCTTAAGTAGCAGAATGTAGTCCAGAAAACGGAATGCGTTGTGTTGTAGTTTACAGCTTGGCTGCGATATTTGCACCTTCGGTCCAACACATCCGACTTCAGCAAGGATTTTTTGAGTACCGGGTTAGCATTCCCTCTTCGATCCCTTCTCCTTAGCCAGTCTGCCCTGTTGCAGCCTGTTATCCAGGATCACCGCGTGGAGGTGTAGAAGGGTCTTGGCAGCTATGTTTCGCTGGCCCTGACGCTAGCAGTCAGCTATGGGGTTGCTAACCACTGCAGTTCATGTGCTGCTCAGCATCTTGATCCCCATCCCAATGTATAAAGGAGAGACTAGGTCAAGTCAGACCTATACATGCCATGGCAGAAAGGAGAGACTGAGCCAGGTTATAAGTAATTTCTCTGCCGAATATGATGTGTCAGACAGAAAGGTGCAAATATCGCAGTCAAGCTGTAAACTAGCGACACAGGGCATACCGTTCTCTGAACTACATCCTGCTACTTGCAAAGCCCTGTTCAGGACTTTGTAGCAGGAGATTGAGAACGAACGCAGAAGAAGAAGAACAACAAGTAATTAATTATTAACATCGGAACAGTTTGGTTCATACAGTTAATAACTCATATGTAAGCAATGTACGAGATAATTTGTACAAGAAATGGCAAATGTAGCAAATATTATTTACCTGTCAAGAAAGGACAGAACATAGTCCTCAAACTGAGCTGTTGCAGAGCAGAGGTCTTTTTCAATCTAGAAATTAGAGAGAAATTATTTTAATGAAATATTGAGCCTTTAACGTGGAGGTGATCAAAAATCAAACTATTCTATTTTGTCCTAGATCTCTTTAAAAAACTGTCTTAAAATAAATGTTCTTACTGTTTGATGTTCACCCCAATGATGCCCAGGAGGGTTGTGTATGTGAAAGACAAGAATAAGCCCACTGCCATGCTTAGAGCATGTTATAGGAGACAACTAACAGCACTAGGGTGGTCTAACCCCTCCAATGCATGGTCTTGCACATCTATCTTTTGAGTACCTTTATGGTTTGAAAGTGAGCTTTAGAAACAATACCCCCAAAAGTGATGCAGGAATAACACAGTGAATAATTTGTGTTGCATTTTTAATAATACTTTTTTGTACGCCCTGAAAAGGACATTATGTAGCGGTTGCAGTAAGTAGCTTTCCTCACATTCCGAGCGTGCTGATGAAGGTAGACCTGGGTCCTCCAGGTGGGTGTATTTGCTTGGTTTCATTTGCGTGATGCTCACTACTATGGGGATCACGTCAATTCCCATCTCGTTAGATATTTTTGTAAATGTTCTCTCCTTTAGTCAAGGTTCAAATTTCTGTTTTCAGTTGACATATACTTGTTTCTTTTGTGACCATTGCATATTAATTTGTTGTAGAATTTTGAATACTTTGGTGAACAGTGGTAGTGTCAATATTGTCAGTGTATAGATATTTAATACCATAGTCCAATTGTAAAGACATTTATCTTGCTGATTGCCATGAAACAACCTGTTTCCAGGGGGAACTGCATGGAAGTGAAATGGTGGTTTTGGTTAGTACATTTCACCAGACCCTGACTAACAATTTCTGATCAGTATGATTTGTCTGACCAGACATTAGTCTCCTCTCCATGTATGGTAATCCTTAAGCAAAGTTTATACTTGCACTAACCTGACACTGAAAGGAACCTTGCGTTGAAAGGCACAAGCAGGACATAAGCGAAATGAAAGAAGAAGAAAAATATACTTGCACTATGAGCAGAAAGGAAACAAATTACACCAGCTATCATGAAAGATATTTGATTAAAACAGTGACATGGTTTCAAGATCCTGAACAGCGCATGAGCTGCAGTGGTCAGCGACCCATAGCTGTCTGCTAGCGTCAGGGTCAGGGAACCAGAGCTGCCAAGGCCCTTCTACGCCTCCATGCGGTGATCCTGGATAATAGGCTGCAGCAGGGCAGACTGGCTAAGGGGAAGGGATCGAAGAGGGAATGCTAACCCGGTACTCAAAAAATCCTTGCTGAAGTCAAATGTGTTGGACCGAAAGGTGCAAATATAGTAGTCAAGCTGTAAACTACAACACAACACATTCCGTTCTCTGGATTACATTCTGCTATTTTAGCCCTTTCAGGGTTTGGTAGTGGGAGATTGAGAACGAACGAAGCCAAGCCAAAACAGTGACATTATTTTTGTATCAGACATAACGTCACAATTTCCATTACTATCACTGTATGTAGGCCTATTTAGTTTGGAAATAAGTATATATGCAATAAATATGAGGGTGAAAACTTGCCAAAACAAGCCAATTTGTCTGATCTGAATTCTCAGCAATCTGATCTCAATGAATTTTGTGTTATCATTGTGTTAGGTATGCAAAATCCTTTAAAAGGACAATGATAATTTATCACGGAAAATGCTACCCTGTTTTAAAAGTATGTTTTAGTCACACACAGTGAATGATAAAATTTCATGATGTGATTTAACCTTACGCACTCCACATTATTTTTGAAAAAAATTTGACCTAATTAATTTTCTTAATTAGTCGCTGTGGTAGTCGTCTTTCAAAATTTGTAACTTTTATGTTTGTTTGTCAATAAATATGATTTTCTGGTGTGTAGATACACAATAGCATAACGAACATGTGGGTGTTATTGTTTTTGTTGTATGTTTGTTAGTTTTTGAGATTTAAAAAGATGAAGTTGAAAATTTATGAAAATCTCGGGAAAAATTTGGGCTCGACCACTAGGCCTAGTCGCTTCGATAGAAAACCATGGAAACCACAACAACGTATCGATACTGTGTTTACAATATCGCCACAACTGTTAGTTTCCAATTCAAACGTAGTTCTTTCATTTAAACAAACAAAATAAACAGATCTACGCGATAAAAATCTTTCTCAACAACCTACTTCCCCTTTCGCAAAAAGTCGGCTTGCTCCAAACAGCATATACAAAATTAAAACTGTTCAAAAGCCATTTGTAATCGAACACACGATACTTTAACCGGCAAAATATCGTGTATATATGGAGGGCGTAGTCAGCAGTAAAAAATGGCTGTCAGGAGTGACTCCGTTCCAAAAAAAAAAAAATTTTTCCGCACACCGTTTTTGTAGGCCTAGCTGGTTCAAAGAGAACGGACAAGGGCGTGCTACAGGTTAAAGAATGAATTCATAATAACAACATACAGTTACTACTACATGCCACTGGGACAAAGGGCAAAAGCCTTATTGCCACTGAATGCATATAAGAACAATAACAAGCCACTAAATGCATATAAGAACAATAACAAGTACTTTGACAGGAAGAGATACCCTTATCAACACAAGGTGTATGTCGAGTGCTGATCAATTTGTCATCTACATGTCTCCTACTTTGCCAAATGAAGTTCACTTCACATGGTCATTTCTCTTCTACATTGGGAGTATAGAAGTCTTTTGTATATACTTGCAATCAAGCATGTAGTTGATTGGCCAGCTATTTCTTTGCATGATGGAGGGGATCCCTCCTTTTGGCCTTCAAGCAGGTCACTTCTGACTAGGAATTTCATTACTTTTAGAATTTTTGCAAAAACAGAGATCTGTTTTTTTCAATAGTTACGAGCTTACTATCAGTCCCCAGTAAGACTAGGCAGCTCAATCTTACCTCACTTTAGACCAGCAGATGCTTGAATCTTGCTGGATCCAAACACCACGCCATTTCCCACGTTTCTTGAGAGGCTATAGCAGCTACAGCCAAGTGAAGTTGCAAGTTCAAATCTCTGATATATATGCTTGTCATTTTTCCTTCACTTCTCTGATCTAAGATGGTTGTCTTTCAAGTGCCATAATCTCTACTAGCTACAGCTGAAACTATTACTTACTGTTCCTTTGTGACATGACTAACACCTCTGAGAAACATAGGACACCCTTACCTCTGTCAATCCTGGGACAGTCAGACATGCCTCAGAGCAGTCCACTATTGGTATCAGGGTGACAAAAGTTGAAATCATTTGGAGAGTCACCTGCAAATATGGAGCAATAAATATCCTTGAATGTTTCAAGCATGTCATAAAAGGTGACTGAAGAGAGCTATGCATAGAGCTAGCAACCTCAGAATGCAAAATTATTACTATTGAAACAATCATTGCAAATACTTCCTGTTGTTGTTAATCTCAGTCACAGTTGAGTGACTTTCTTGGTGGTTGGTTACAGTGGTTCTCTTAACATTTCAAGACATACTTGAGAAGGTGGACAGGGGTCCTCCTGGCTGTAGCACAATGTGTCGCTCCTTAGTAAGCATACTACTATAGGGATCACAGTGTCAATCCTTACCTCAATAGCCAGACTTCCACGAAACAGCCTGTTTCCAGGAAGAATTGCTAGGAAGTGAGGTGTAGTCTTGGTCAGTATGTTTCACCCAACCCTGACTAACATATTCCAATCAGTATGTTTTACCTGACCGACGAGACGTTAGTCTCCTCTACACCCAGAAATCATGTATAAGGACTAGCTGTAGTTGTGGTCCTATGTTTCACATGGAGCGAAAATGTGAATCATGTACTACTATAGAAAAAAAAAATACTGTTGTCTGACATTTTTCCCATTGCTGGGGTAGTCAAGGGGTTCTAAAGGCTGAGGACTACAGGCCGCTTCATCATTGCTGTCACAGCAGAGTGTGCTGGCTATGTTTGTTTATTTCACCCCCAACAGAAAAACTACATATGTCTTACTAGGGATTCAATCCGCTGCCCCCCTTGTCGGCAGGCAGGCATCAAAACCATTCGGCCACGCTCTCCTCAACATGTACTACTAAACCATGATAATTTGGATTCCCCTTGATATCGCCAGCTATTCCCCAAACAATGAATGCTTTCATCATGGAAGAGTTTCAGTAAGAAAGTTGTTGCTGTAACTGTTCAGACAGACAGTCACACAAAAACTGGAAGCAGTTTCTGATAAGTCAAGTTAATTATCTCTGCTATTCCAATAATTCTGTTATTATTTCTTTAGCATTGCTTGTTTCTTTGTACTGTTACAGCTCAATCAAGATGATTCCTTGTGGTGCTCATTCTTTGACCATATGCAAATTCAATAAAACACATCATTTATTGTGTGGTACATCTTGATTTGGCTCCTATTCAGATAAATTAAATTTGTTTCTGTCAATTATCAACTTAATCGGGGAGGTAGGCTAACATCTGGTCAGATACAACATACTGGTCAGACATGTTAGTCAGGGTCAGGTACAACATACTGGTCAGACATGTTAGTCAGGGTCAGGTACAACATACTGGTCACACATGTTAGTCAGGGTCAGGCAAAATATACTGGCTAAGACCCTCACCTCGGCTTCCTCACGCCCTCCCTGAAAATGGGCTGTTTTCATGGCAGCATGGCTAACGAGACGATGGATTGACATGATTCCCGTGAGCGACACGCAGATGAAGCCAAGCATAACACATCCGCCTGGAGGACCCCGGTCCACCTTCATCAGTATGCTCGGGATGTGAGGAAACCTACTGCAACCCGCCACTTAATGTCCTTTTCAGGGCGCACAAAAGAGTAAACCTACTCAATGTGGGCATTCGAAACAACAACTTAATAATTTATATTAATTGGTAACTGATTTGTGTTGTCCCAGGCCACAACAGACTGAGGTACCATCTAACCATCTATTCAATAAACTGAAGATAGGTGGCACTGACGAATGCACCTGTAGTACAGGGAAAATGACCGCTGAACATCTGCTGCAAAATTGCCCGACATATGAGGACCAGAGTAAGCACATGTGGCCATCACCAGTGTCAACACTATACAAGCTCTATGGCAGTGTCGACAGCCTCAGGATGACAGCTGCTTTCTTCGAACAAATTCAAGTTGACGTCTGACAGCGTATGAAGAAGATTTGTGTTGTCCCTATGAAGACCTTTTATCATAAAGCATTTTTGGAGGGTTTCTGTTCGTATATATATATATTTATATATATATATATATATATATGTTTGTGTGTATGTGTATATACAGCGAACTAGAGAGACAGAGAGATTGAGGGAGAATTACTGTAATACACGAGAGAAAACTGTTTAATAGAGAAATTATTTGGTCTAAGCAATGTTAACAATTATGTGAGAAAATTTTGTTAGAAAAGTGGAGGACTGAGAACAATTTTGTTCCAGTAGAAGAATTAATTAAATGGCTTTAACCTTTAGCCTGCTGCATTTTTTTTGGAAAAAATTTGACCTAATTAATTTTCTTAATTTGTCGCTATGGTAGTGTCTTTCAAAATTTATAACTTTTATGTTTGTTTGTCAATAAATATGATTTTCTTGCGTGTAGACACACAATTGCATAACGAACATGTGGATGTTATTGTTTTTGTTGTGTGTTTGTTAGTTTTTGAGATACAAAAAGATGAAGTTGAAATTTATGAAATCGGAAAAAATTTTTGCTCGACCACTAGGCCTAGTCGCTTCGATAGAAAACCATTGAAACCACAACAACGTATCGATACTGTGTTTACAATATCGACACAACTGTTAGTTTCCAATTCAATCGTAGTTCTTTCATTTAAACAAACAAAATAAACAGATCTACTCGATAAAGATCTTTCCCAACAACCTACTTCCCCTTTTGCAAAAAGTCGGCTTGGTCCAAACGGCGTATACAAAATTAAAACTGTTCAAAAGCCATTTGTAATCGTACATACGATACTTTAACCGGCAAAATATCGTGTATATATGGAGTATGTATTCAGCAGTAAAAAATGGCTGTCGGGAGTGACTCCGTTCAAAAAATAAAAAATTTTTCCGTACACCGTTTTTGTAGGCCGAGTGTGTCAAGATGATCGGGACTGGGGCGTGCTGAAGGTTAAAGCAGATATAAATAAAAAATGAGAAATCTGTGTTTGACACAATGATACGGAAAAATAAGAAAAATTATAGCATAGCTTACACACCAATGTTTTCTTGAAGTCATTGGGGTCTATTCCTGGCAGGGCTAGGTTAAGCAGAGGAAGAACATGGGAAGGGCCTTCTGGGTAATATTTGGTTGATGTGAGCATAGGTCGAATAATGGAGACAACGCAGATCATACAGGCAATCAGTCGATGTGGTTCAATGAGGGTTTCCATAGCAGGATACATCCTGGTAGGGAAAGAATAAAACAAACATTATAGTCATTTGTAAAATAAAACTTGCTAAACTATAATATTATTGCCCCATGCCACCTCCACCTTGTTTGTTCTACTTACAGGAAGCTAATTACCAAATCTAAAATATTTTGTCAGCTACACTTGGACAACACACAAATTGCTTTTGAAATGAAAAAAGTAAATCTTTACAAATTTATTGGTACAGAACACAAACATGACAATAAAACTTGTTTGGCTCTGTTTTGAAGAAATATATTTGTGATGTATAATCGACTCAGTCCACTATATTTTTATCTTCATATTGCATGTATCAAATCACTATACAAACCATATTGCATCCTTTTCTTATATTGTTAGTTAAGTCATGACATCATGGCATTCTGATCACTGACGACAATAATGCAGTCATTTGTTGTAAGCAAAGTCTAGAAGTTTCAGCAAGTTATTTGAGCGACATCCATTTACTCCATCATAATTACAATTTAAGTGACCCATGCAGTTTAAAGCCAGCAGTAAAAAAACAACTGTGTTAATAGTGCAGATAACTTTTGTTACATTTGCAGCAAAGTTACATTTATCAGCCAGAAAAGAGTCAACATTCCAATAGACTGTACTGAATGAGCTTTCAAGTACTTGGTGGACAAATTGCCTTGACTTGGCGAATCGATAATTAAAGTTGGAGTTTTTGTTGGCCCTCAGATCCATGAACTCTTCAAAGAGAAGATATTAGACAAGTTGCTTCAGAGAGAGCAGACGTGGCCATCACCAGTGGAACCACAAGAGAAGCTCTATGGCAGTGTCGACAGCCTCAGGATGACCGCCGCTTTTTTCGAAAAAATAATGGTTACTGTCTGACTGCGTACGAAGAAGAAGAAGAAGACAAGTTGCTTGCAGGTAATGAGAAAAAAAAATATGGAACACGTTTTGTCTGGTCTCAGCTAGCTTCCTCAGGAATTTCAGGCCAGAAAACTACAAGGAACTGTTCAAGAACATGTTTCTGTAACACAAACTTTACAATACGTCCTTAAAGATCCACTTTCTCTATCCACACATTTCTTCCCCAACAACTGTGGCATGATTAGTGATGAGCGCACAGTGAGCGTTCTCACTTTGATTTTGTTGCAATGGAGAAACAATACCAGGGAAACTGGTCCACTTCAATGTTGGCAGAAACATGTTAGAGATGGCTTGACTTGGTTCGTTTAAGTAGCAGAATGTAGTCCTGAGAATGGAATGCGTCTTGTAGTTTACAGCTTGACTGCAATATTTGCACCTTTTAGTCTGACACATTTGACTGCAGCAGGCATTTTTTTAGTACCAGGTTAGCCTTCCCTCTTCGATCCCTTGTCCTTAGCCGGTCTGTTCTATTGCAGCCTGTTATTCAGGATCACCACGTGGAGGTGTAAAAGGGTCTTGGCAGCTATGGTTTGCTAGCCCTGACGCTAGCAGTCGCTGATCACTGCAGTTCATGCCCTCACCTGTTGGAGATAATCCTGAATAGCTAATTCAAGCGACAAACAAAGTGATGTCAGATATAGAAGCAGGATCAAGATGATGAGCTGCAGTGGTCAGCGACCCATCGCTGACTGCTAGCGTCAGGGCCAGCGAACCATAGTTGCAAGACCCTTCTACACCTCCACGCGGTGATCCTGGATAACAGGCTGCAGTAGGGCAGACTGGCTAAGGAGAAGGGATCGAAGAGGGAATGCTAACCCGGTACTAAAAAAATGCTTGCTGAAGTCGGAAAGGTGCAAATATCGCAGCCAAGCTGTAAACTACAACACAACGCATTCTGTTCTCTGGACTACATTCTGCTACTTACCCTTTCAGGGTTTGATAGTGGGAGATTGAGAACGAACGAAGAAGAAGATATAGAAGCAGACTTTCACTGGTAAATGCCATATGTACATATTACTCTTTTATAATATTATATAAATTATAATTAATTGCCGATTTTTCAGAAATAGTAGCCAATTTGCCATTTTCATTGTCATATACGTGTCAGTACCTTGAAATTTTTAAGAAATGGATACTTCTATCTTTAAAAAATGGCTACTTTTATCTCATGGGCATGAGTTTTATCAAAATTTGTTGTCCAGTATTATTATTTCATAGTTCTTAGTTGACCTGTACTTCTACAGGGGCAAATGCTCTGTGCAGATCCCAGATCGGATATGATCTGGATGTAGCCAGGAGGAGAGTTTCCTGCATAGCAGGGCTAGGCTCGAGCAGCTTATTACTCCGCTACATAGACTCAAACACTATAGCAAAGTAGACCAGCAGCCTGTTATGCGTCATCTATGCTGCTCTAAACAAACCACCTAACCATGGTCAGTGGTATGCCATGTGACACAGTCACCTTTTACGATATGCTCTCTGTGGAACAGTGGTGCTATTCTTGTCCTTGCCATACACAAAAACACCGGTAGACCACTCGAGAAGTTCATAGTTCACACACAAATTCTAACATACATTAATGTTCACAAACTATGCTTATACATTTGTTTTAACCCTCTTTTCATTTACATCTCTGTGTGTCTCTAATATTCCAATCTGGTCATAATTTTTTTAATCCATAATAAAAATATTATTTTAACAATTCAACGTTTTCAAAATGAAAGTGCTTTCATGAAAAATATTTTATTTTCTTCCCCTACAAAAATTCACCATCAAACCCACTGACTTTTCTAGCAAAGGCGGAGCAACAATCTCTGGTCTTAGAGTTGCCAAGTTACGTAGAGCCATAGAAGCTTCCTGACTGCCAAACTTGCTGAACATGGCCACAAATACAGACGACTTCATGCTTTCCACAAATTCAGTGACTTGTGCATCCGTTAGTTTGTATGACTCTGGGATAGCAGACAGCCAAGTCAATGCTTTGTGCCTTTCTCTATTAGGATCAGAACATAATTAAAAATGTCAAAAGCTTCAAAGTGGTTCATAGAATCTTAAAACAAATAAAAGATTACATGTAATAAGACAAGCAATAAAGTCAAGATGACAGCCATTAGGAACTGTTGTTTAGCGTCTGCAGTCTGGTTACCAAAAAACTGGTTTAAGTTAGTGGACAAGTGAAGATTCGTCAAACACTGATATTATTTCCTATTGCTCATTAAGATGTCTTCCCGGTCAAGCGCCTTACAGATTGCTGACCCTTTTAGTCCAGTTGTTTGTGCTATTCTATCTGCTTCAGTCGTTTGATGTGGATTCATAATCCTATATATGTATAGCACAACACCAATAGTGGACCATATTTGAATATGCTCTGTGCACCGTTTTAATAATTGCGCTGTGTTTTTAAATTACATCGATCAAATATTTTTACGCCTATTATCGAAAACAGATGAGCGTGCAGACATAGACGTCAACATTCCTTCATCCTGTTTCCATATTCTGAGCAGATTCACAGTATCTTTATGTTAACATTAGATATGGATTCATGCATCGGAAATCACCAACTTGCTCATTACCTGGTGAGCTGGTTATTTCGAACACTAAATTTAATCCTACCCAACGCGCCACATCATGAGTTTGATGTCAACTATGCTCACCTAGCTGATATTACTAGAAATGTTCTTTATTCAGCCCGTTTTCATGGAGATATCATGCAGAATACCCTGTTTCCAACTTCCTCATTAGTGCACTTACCCAAGGGGAGCCAATTAACAAGCAAACAAAGGGTAACGGAAGCAGGAGCGGTGCAGTAGCTGGACAAAAGTAATGAAACAAAATTTCCTGCTCAAGACTGGCCCACTGATCAGGAAAGAGATGACCAATGCCAACTCCAGAACCAACAGCCCAGACACACACACACACCCCCGTCCCTCCCCATAGTGCCAGCACGACCACTCAGAGGCAACTTCAGGTGGCATGAACAATCTAATCGTCCACTGGTCTCTCTGTGACAAAAACTACACGACTGGAGACAGAGTTGGGACTCGCACAAGATTAACTACCTTGTTGAGGAACAGGTCACTTATGACTATTGTAATAGAATGAAAATTAAAGCAGTTTAATTTAACCAAGCGTTTGGTAGCAGAGTGGTAGAGCACTCACTTCTAACTAGCTACTGTATTTGATCCCTTGTTATCAACATGCTGCCTCAATCAGACTGTAAATGGATACCTGGCTCACTGTTAAGGGAACAGCAGCAAAGAAGGAAACTGGCTACACCATCTCATCTTAAATAACAGCTGAGGCCTAGTACAATGAAATCTCTAACACTTCATCTCCGATAGTAGTGTCTGTTATGGGACTACCATTACTTTTGACTTAGTTTAACCAAGATTTTCTTCATGTTTGGCATCGTCCTACAAAGGATGTTGTGTCATTGTTTACAGGGAGGATGTGATATCTGCACCCTTCATCCAGTTTGAGCATTGTATTTTGGGGACCGGTTTTGCCTTTCCTCTTTGATCCATATTCTCTTAGTCAAACTACATGGTTGCAGTCTGTTTCCAGGGTCAGCAATTAGACACGGAAAAGAGTCTTGGTCAGCTATTGGTTGCCAAAGATGATACAAGCAGCCAGCTATGAGTCACTGGCTGCTAGCAGTTCATTCAGTGCTGCGTCTTCGGCCTCAGATTTTATTCAGATTCTAATGCTCCTATAGGATTATGAAGCCACCACTTTTCAAGTATTGTCTAAGATGATGTTGGCTCAGTTGTCTCGAGGTAATGTGTACGCCTCGGGTACCAGAGGTCACGGTGGAGATCATGATTTTTTTCATGTGGATCTACTGGTAAAAATTACCCTGATCTCTGGGTAGTGACATCGAACTCCTGTGTTCGGTGTTGAGCATGGTAAAAATCCCTTGACAGAATTCAAAATAAGTAGGTTAAACAGGTGCTGTCCAAACAAAATCCAAAGTTCTAGTGAAAAATCTACCCAAATTATTTGTACTTTCCCCCAGGCCTAGTATGCCGCAGGAAGTTTTAAAATACCTACTGCGTATACTCGATACGCCTGTTTGAATATCAGGATTCTAAGTAACATAATCAAGCCACTAGCCTAAATCAACTTTCTCTAGCTACCTTCTACAATACTCATGATTAGTCCAATGTTCCAATTCTTTGATTCTAAGTCTGAAAGAGGTGACTGTATTATTTTGATGAGTTTTACTTCTACCTGCTCATCCTCTTTGGTCCTCATTATCATTTACGACAGTTCTTGTTTGCCTTATACAAAATGTACAAAAGTGTATAATGAGTCTATACTTCCTTTACCAACAGACATGCGGGTTATTGGATCAAGACAGAAATATTACCAAAATACAAGTTACTGACAAAACTGCAGACAAGAATATACACAAAAGAATTTTTAAGAGAATAAATATTGGGACCAAAATTGTAATTTTTCTCTAGTTACGTTAATAGATATAAAATATGGAAGTGGTCTAAGTGATATTTTACCTGCGTAAACGTTTGACAAACATTTTTGGAAGGTTATGAAGAAAAGAGCCAAGACGAAGCTGAAAACAAAAAGTTAACAGTAATCAGTTTAATAACACAAGTAATTATAATTTAGTATCTTTGAATTAATAACATTTTTCAAAAGCACAATTTCTAAAACCCATTACAGTCTAATCATTGTGTTTAACTAATATTTATGTATTCAAGAAATGCCCTCAATAACAAACTCCTACAAAGATAAAGACTCATAAGCAACTTGTTCACCACATTCCTATGCATCATACCTAATGATTTAGATATTAAACAACATTATTTTATGAGAATATCACCAGCATGTAATTATTTGCTTGAACTGTGGTGTTAAATATCTATACGCTTGAACTGTGGTGTTAAATATCTATACACTGACAATATTAACACTAACACTGCTCACCAAAACACTCAAAATTCTACAGAAAATGAATATACAATGACCGTAAAGGAAACAAGTATATGTCACCTGAACAGAAATTTGATCCTTGACTAAAGAAGAGAAAATTTGCAAAAATTTCTTTAGTTTTACTTGGGGGACCTCTTACCGCACACATCAGCTGGGTGGTGGATAGCTGAATGAACTCTATATTTGGATGTTAGCTGTAAATATCAAATAAACAGTCATGAACCAGAATAGGTGACCTGCATCGAGGCAGCCCCTCCACCATGAAAAGAAACAGCAGGCTTATCGCCTGTTTGTCTACCTACCCAATTATAAGTCTACAAAGAAAGAAAACTGAGCACTTTAACAATGACCAACTGGCGTAAATTACGGAGTACGATTTTTGGAATATGGAATATTAAAAGTATGAGGTCTGAGCAAAAAGTTACGAGCATATTTTTTGGGGAGCAAACCAATAGTTGCCTGGGGTGGGCTAACAGGACAGTGGACAATGAAATTTATCACACAAAAACACATATAAGACTTGTGTTGTCTTCAGGTTATATGGCAATTTGAGTAGACTCTGGTTCTAGTACTCTTACTAAATTTAAGCAAGTTGTCATGGATGACTTACTGTCCATCGACCTGCATTAGATGGATGAAAAAAAGAGTGCAGTGCCTTGAACAGCTTCGTTATGTGTTCCTGGACATGGTTATCAGGACCACCCTGGTGGAAAAATAATATTTGAATGTAAACATTCAGCTAGCTGCAGATACTACTTGTTGCACAATTATATAACTTAGTCAGTCCTCTTCTACCATAAGGAACACAGAGATATTTTCTTTTTCTTATGGCTTACAGTTTCTACAGGATAGGGTGGCTGGTCCCCTGACCAACCCTCCTTAGTTGTTCTGGCAGATTCTAGATTACTATTATTTGCTTTCCTTTCAGGTCCCAGTAACACATTAGCGCACATAATTTTTCAACCTTTATCATATTACACACTTCTAATATAATAAAAACAGTCTCGAAATGAGTAATCTCTTTGATTATAAATGCAGAAAGGAAGGTTTAGAATACAGATATTCAACCCTCTCAAGCTTAGAAAATTGAACATACATACATAATACAAAGGTGCACATTTTCAGCTCGTTAGCCAATTTCCTAAGGGTGTTGTAGTATGTTTTTTTCCATTACAAACCCAGCGCATCTGACTTCAGCAAGCTATTTTTTATAATGGATTCAAATTTCATAGGAACTCAACCGTTCCCTTTCATAAATCTGAACACATAATAGTTCAGTTTGTGAGCCATGCCTCAAACTACTAAGCTTCACCACACCCCCATCTCATTTAGGCACATTTAAAAAAAGATTTATTATGCATTTACAATTGTCACACAAAAACATGTATCCAAAAAGGCAAACTATCAATACACTCCATCTGTGTGGATCTCAGGGATCAAAGAATAGGACCACTCGAAAATGTAATGTTTGTTGTAAAAGATGACTAAAGAGGATTGTAGATGGAGCTTTCAACCTTATTATGTGGAACCACAACTGTAAAAAAAAAAAACCAAGTGTTCTGCCACAGATTTTCATTAAGGAACCAGCCGCTGTGGCGGCCCTCTTCATAATGAGTGTAATAGATACAAGTAGAGAACGAACAGATCAACACATAAATTAGGGAATGTCCAGAATGGGGGTCAGATGGGTGCAGCATGATTACTCTAGGCTTGAGCACCTTCATTAAATGGTTATAACTGAAAAACAATTATAAATATTAAGAGCCAACTTACAATCAAGTTTATGGGAGGCCAAGATTGACCATACCTATCAGAAAACATTGTAAGTCAAGAAACAGCTGATTTGCATAATAAGTCATAAAATTTCACAACAGATATGACGGATCCACAATGTTATGAGAGAGAATCAAAAAGTAACCGTAATATGGTATGTTCTGTTCATAACTAAAACTAATGCTATTTTGCTGATCGTCCTTGTAACATATGTCATGCCAAATTGTACTAACAATCAATTAACTCCACAACCTTCTGTTCTTTGAAGTATTTCACTACTATTGTGTATGCTGAAAGAAAAGTTGCTACTCATCATCCTTGGCCTCTAGCTCTCAGACTTTTTATATGATATACTTTTTATTATTACATAAGGCTGAGGAGGCCCCCTATCTGATCATGACTAATTTTCTTTTTCTTTGTTTGTCATGACAAGGATGCTGTGCCATAGTTTACAGCGAGGCTGCGATGTCTGTGTCTTTCAGCCTGACATATAGTTTTAGCTGGCTGTTTGGGTCCCGGCTTTTCTCACTGCGATTCCTATTCTATTAGCCAGACTAGACTAATGCAGCCTGTTTCTAGGGACACCACTGGGAGGCAGAATAGGGGCTTAGTTAGCCCTGCTTCACTGAGTCTGATGCAGGCAGCCAGCTATAGGTTGCTGGCTGCTCATTCCCTGTACTGCATCATGCGTCTAATGAATGATGTCCGTTTCAGTTCGTAGTGATCTTTTAATGTTATTCTCTTGTAATATATCTTCATTTTATTTCTGAGCCATCCATGACATTCACATCATTCTCCTCAGAAACCACATTTATGTTGCTCAACCTGCTTTGTTTGATCATTTATTGTCCAAGATTCACATACATACAGCAATATTACTTCTACTTAACACTGTAAATACTCCTTATTCTTACACATTTGTTAGAGAATTTGTTTGTTAATGGTTTTTTTCACTGAAAGCCTGCTTGGGTGATTTTGTTATTAATTTATGTTATACACCTGTAACAACAAATATACCCATGAATTATAAAGTGTACTGGTAGACAAAATGTTGACACAAAATTTGGACCTACCATCATGCTCACAAGCCAGGTTGAAACATTCACCATGTCATAAGCATTTTGGTTGCGGTTAGGAATCAGCTGCCTTGCTCCTACTGGCAGACAGAAACTTCGAAGAAGCCGAGTGTAAATCTATCAATTACATTTAATAAGAGCTGAATGTGGTATCTATACAATGCAGTACAGAAATTAGAATGCATTTTGTGCAGAGGTGGAAGAAAACTAAAATGTACAATAGAAAAATAGTATTTATAATAATTGGCTCACATGTACATACTTCATAGCATTCAATCAATCAAAAACCTGACCACTCCCTGTAGAGCACAGGTCTGTAACAAATACACGTAAAATTTTCCTATCATCAGCCATCCTTCTTCTTCTTCGTACGCTGTCAGACGTCAACCTTTATTTTTTTGAAAAAAGCAGCGGTCATCCTGAGGCTGTCGACACTGCCATAGAGCTTGTCTAGTGTTGCCACTGGTGATGGCCACATCTGTTTTCTCTGATCCTCGTATGTCGGGCAGTTTTGCAGCAGATGTTCAGTGGTCATTTTCCCAGTACCGCACATGTATTCGTCAGTGCCACCTATCTTCAATTTATTGAATAGGTGGTACCTCAGTCTATTGTGGCCAGTGCGAAGTCTGAAGACCACGACATGCTCTCTTCTGTTCAATTGGTAATAGGCATCGTTTTTTGTATAGCCAGTATGTTGTTTCCCATTTGGTCATGTATCTGGCTCAAATAAGCCTTTTTGACTCTTCGTAGGTCACACTAGAATCTGGTTGTGGTAGTCTTGCACCTTCTTTTGCCAGTCTGTCTGCCTCCTCGTTGCCTCTGTATGTCATGCTTCACTGATATCTGTCCGCTCTCTCTATCAGTTCCACATTTGTGATCTTATCATACCACTTCCACTCTTGTATTCTGCACAAGCAACCATTTACAAAAGTATGTACCTTTTACATAACTGCCTTTGTTGCCTTCCATGTTTCAGAGTCATATAATAGAACACAGTTGAAAATGTCTAATTTGTGGGTAGTTTAAATTTCTTTTGATTTCCATAACGCGCCAATGCAATGAAAGTTCCTCTCGTCTTCTGTATTCTTAATGTATTATTTTCATAGCATTAGACATACAATAATAAGACATATTGCTGTTGGATTTAAAACAACAACATAAGTAGCTAGCAAATGAACTGGCAGAGACCTCACATTGATGTTCATGTATTTGTGAACAAAACTTAGATCAACAATGCTTGCTTTGTTTTTCCCACCCACTTGTGTTGCTAAGCATCATGGGAAGTGAAAGATGAAGTTTCTTCTTCTGGTTAAGTGTATTGTACTCGTCGCAAGCTTGTACTGCTCTCTTTATTTTTAATAGGAAAATTCTTGAGCCCTGTAACCAGAAATTAAATTTTAACCTTTACGGTGCTAGCAGCGATTTAAATCGACCAACGTTACAAAAAGCGAATGACAGCAGTGCTTAACTTTATCGGTCCTTGCATAGCGACAGCTATTCTAACCAATCATAATCGAACGGCTATGTAGAAATAGTCTGAACAATACTGCTCTTTTGATGTAGAGAGTTCCGACTATGCCTTGTACATTTTGATACAAACAATGGTGATTTTGTCATTTGTTTTAGACTTTTGGAAACAATTTCTTCTGTTTTTCGCTTGGATTTGAAGAATCACCCATTATTGTGAATAGGGGAAGTTAAGTTTCTGTAACAGATTTTTTTTAGGTAAATCCATTTAGTTTGTTTATGTAGAAACAATAATTATGTTTAGAGGGAAAGTGATAGATATGGCTCTTACGGTAAACATCAATGGCCCATTTTCTGGATTTAAGAAATTTTTTTGTTCAACCAAGGGATGCTGAAAGCGGAAGAGTTTATATGTTTGTGCCGTTTTTCAACACTATCACCTTCATCTTCTTGTATCTCAGAAACTAACACACACACATCAAAAACACCTTCCCGGAAATTGCGTAATTTTTTTAATACAGTAGTATAAAGGTAGTTGATCCAGTTCAATTCTCATGAGATGAATAAGCTATCTTAACTTTTACTGAATCAATGGCGAAAAAATTAACCCAGGGCATTGTCTTTGTATACTCACACGGGCTTTGCTATAGAAACGGCTGAATTGAAAACGAGACCATTTCCGCTCATCGCGATAATATAAACAATGGCGATTTTGACTTGATAATTTTTTAACTAATTTTTTTCTGTTTCACATGGATTTGGAAGGTTATCACATTATTGATTGTGATGAAGTTAGTTGTTGCAACAAATTTTTCTGAGGTAGGTCTATTTAGTTTGTTTATGCAGATGTTATAAATACGTTTGTAGTGGAAACTAACAGATATGCCGATCTGGCTAGAAACACTATCAGTGCTTCGAAACACTTTCATGAATTTACAAGACAGCTGGTGTACCCAAAAATGGGTAAGTCTAAATGTTTGTGACGTAATAAAAATAATTTAGAAACTAGGTCTTGCTATGTATTCTGTACAGGAAGTAGTTCCCACATACATTTTAACATTCTAGCTCTTCAAGTGACATTGAATTTCTTCAAGCATGTTACAACTTTTCTCTACTGCGTCTTATATAATCACCATGTTTAACAATGGTAGGGAAGTGAAGAGCAATCAGGCTCATGTAAATCATTCTGCGTCACTACAGTCTGAAAAATGAGGTGGGAATTGACGATGTGATCCACATAGTGGTGACCTTAATGAGGAGCTTTGCACTGCACTACAGACATGAGGACCCCAGCCCACCTTCTCGTGATCCTCAGAATGTAATAAGAGCCACTGTAACCCGGTACCAAAGAAACATCAAAGAGTTAACTGCTAATGTTCAACATCAACATTATGAGATGTTAAGTATTAAGTCTGAGCATGTAAACCAACTTGCTAACCATTGGAATATGAGGACTCCAATCAATGTAGCCTACATTATCATGTGCCAGTCTGGAGAATAAGTTGACCAGAGACTGTGGAAGAAGGACAAGAAATAATCAATCTTACATAAGGCTAGATCTAAAACATAAAATGGCAAACAATAAGTATGAATCTATAAATAGAATACATGTCCACAACACTTAGCTTATGTTAGTTATCTGTGTCTAGCGGTGTCTATAATCAAAACTTTATGTTTCATAAAGTTTATACCAAGCTTTTAATGTCTTTTAAGAGGTCGTCCAATTAACTTTAACATATCCTCATATACAATATTCTATAATTTAACAGACATTCATCTAAACTGTTTTGCATTTATGTTGATAAAACTATTTTATCATATGAAAAACAACTAATCTATACTGTTAGTAAAATTTTACTTGAGAACATTTTAAAAAGGAGCTGCTGGGGAAATAGTTTAATTGGTAGTGGGAGACAAGGTTTAACTAAAAGCATATCATAAACAAATTAAAACTTACCCCTTCCCATGAGGGCATGTTATGGAATGATTTCCATAGCCCTAGAAACTCATCAAACCACAGTCTTTATTGTTAGAAAAAGAAAGTAAACCATATTAAGCACTGGAATTTTCTACAAACAAGCAAACAAAAGCAAAAGGATGAGGGGGGGTGATACAAATGTTGTATTTGAATGTATGTGACTGATGAATATGTCTTGACCCTTTCTGTTCCTATAAACATAGAGTTGCAATAGTCACTTGTAAGATTTTCTTATTTTGGGCCATCTTTTTGAGCTCTACCTGGAGTTTCTGGTTGTACTGGCTTTCTCTTCCACTCTTCTTTGGCCTCACCACTCTTATCTTACTCATTGCTGTCACAAAATCTTGTAACTTAGTTCAACGGTCCCCAGGAATGTGAGTCTGCAGTGACCTGGGGTTATCTGCCGGTTAATGCTAGCAGGCCTATTTTTCATTGTTACTGATTTTCGCTGATAATAACATGCCTGAATCAGTTACTTGGCTATCATTCTTAACCTTGCATTCACTGGAAGTGGTAGGAATTTGTTGTATAACAGATAAGTGCCATTATTTTTTCAAAAATTAAAACCTCAATCAACACCAGTGTGAATGTTTACAATTTACGCACATACAGAAAGAACGATCATATTTATTTTATATACACGTACATACACATTTATATTGTACACACTAGTATGATTGTGCCAGATCTTCAATCATATTCAACTGTTACTATCATTGATGGAGAAAAAATAATGGCACCGTCCCTTGTCAGTAGATTTAGTTTCACTTTCATTGCTCAACTTAGAACTAAGAGTAGATAAAGAAACTGAAGTGTCACTATCGGAACGATTGATATCTTCATCATTACTGTCGCAACTCTATTTGGTCTGGCTGAAAGGGTATAGGCTAGATTCATAACTGCCCCAAAAAATGTTCTTTATGGAATCAAAGTCCAAAAATACATGTTTTCAATTAAACCATAGTGAAAAGTACAAAATCTTGCTTTGTCAACTTGGAATCCTGATATTCATGCAGGCGTGTTAATATCTGTTGCCAGGTAGCCAAATGCTTTGGTTATCTGTAGTAGGTATTTTAAAACTTCCTGCGGCTCACTAGACCTGGGGAAAAGTACAAATAATTTGGGTAGATTTTTTACTAGAAAATTTTTTTATTTTGTCCAGGCAGCAGCCGTTAAAGCCTACTCTTTTTTATTTATAACTGCCAAGGGATTTTTAATGTGCTCGACACTGAACACAGGCGTCCGATCTCCCTACCCAGAGATCAGGAGAATTTTTACCAGAAGATCTTTGCAAAAAAAATCCCAGTCTCCATGTGATTCTAACCCGCGACGCCTTACCTCGAGACCACTGAGCCTCACTTCAGCCAAGAACCAAAATAAAACAGTTATGAGAACTATTGTCTGTCCAGTGAAAGGCTGAAGTAGAACAAAACAAAAGCATGTGAAATAATGGCTTCTGATTGGCTGTTGGACTCACAACACCCCCAAGCTCTTCCTTTTACTAATATAGTCCATTGAAACATAATACATAAATAATTATAATTATTGCCGTTTTAAACATGTTTATAACAATACTTGGGTATGATTTAAACAATTAGACCTTATACTATGTCTTTGACATTGCACGATAAATTATTGTACTGCCTATTATATCAATACGCATGCGCGATGAGGGGGAAATCCTGAGGTAACTGTATTGACATCCTAGTTTGTTCATATATTTTTCCTATGTTACTTCATTATATGTAAACTGCTATTCTTCAATTATCTGACAAATAACCTGCATGGGATATATTTGTCTATTATTTACCCATTTACTTATCTTTCTTCTCAAACTGAAATATAATTCTATTTTTGCTGCTTTCTCTGTTATATCTGTCTCTCATTTCCCATAAGCTTTGTGGTTCTAAGTTATACTGTAGCTAATTAAATATCAAAGAATATTTATGTTTATGAAGAAAAATCAATAATTGATTTAATAGGGTACCAATCTTACTTGAATCCTTTATGATGTAGCTCTACAGGTAGTGAAGTTGGTAGAAAAAGTTCCAAATACTGAAGTCCTCCTATGACCAACATATCAAACGGGCACAACCAAGGACGCCACTCATCCAGTATCTCTTGAGTGGCATCTTCATGAAAATACCTGTTAAAGTTCAGTAACATCTACAAATCATGTTTCCTTTTAAGTTGTACCCACACTTATCTGAACTGTTTTAACACAATACTGTAGCATTGTATTAAAACATTTACAAAACACTTTGGAAGCCCATATTTAATAAGACATTGACATCACCAGAAACCCCAACCAATTTTTGTATTATTATTTTGATTATTAATTGATTTCTTTGCTTGTTTCAGAATTACTAACCATCTAGGTGACTTCAATAGATTATTTCAGGGTAGATGTCAGGATCTGCACATTTTTAGCAACACTGAGCTCACTGATCCAAATCATCTTGAGGTACAGCAAGAGTTATGAATAATACTGAGTCATTCAGGATCATATGGTTTCTGATTTAGCACATAAATCATCTCTGAATAGATTGCTCATGAAATGTTCTTGTTAAACTTGTATGACAGAAGCTTCAACAACCCATTTGTTTCTATCATCAGGTCTTATCAAGTCATTAATTTAACTGTGGCTTCAAAATACTTCATAAGATACTGAATTCCACACACAATAATAGGTAGCCAATCAGATTTTAAAGCCCCTACATCAAACTTTACCACCATTGCTGAAAAGAGTGAGATACCTCATAAAGCAAAACAAGATATTTTGAAAATAGTGCAGCAAAAAACAAGTACATGTTATTTTTTATAAAGCTCATCAGTTCATCCCATGACCTCTTGATAATGTTGGGGCATCCCTACTGACACTTCCACAATCCTGCGCCATCCCTCTCTGTCTGCAGCTGAATTTTGTGCCTCTTCGGATCGTAGGTTAGTCCATTGATGGATGTTGTCTTCCCATCGCTTTCTTGGATGTTCCCGCTTTGTACTGTGTCCTATAATATCCTATTTGCACGGCTCTTGGTCTTCGAGAGGTGGCCATATCAAGTCAGCTATCGCCTTTTGATCGCTGTGATGAGGTTGTCGTATAATCCATTGGCATTCTCAATTCTTCATCGCACTTAATCATTTGTGATACGATCTTTGTAGGTGACATTTAGGAGGCTTCTAAAACATATCTCCATGGCCTGGATTCTTCCCTGGAGGTACCTTTATGGCAAGGGAGACGTTTATCTTTCCATTATCGATTCAGTCGTGCACACTGTTGTTGTTTGTGCTATTTTGGCCAGGACCTCTGGCTTTGATCCTTCATCACTGATCGTTGAACCAAGTGACTTGAAGCTGTTCACTGTTTAAAGCTCTTGTCCATCTGCTTTGATCACAGCGTTGATTCCTTCAGTGTTGTTGGTCATCAACTTTGCCATTTCTGCATTTAATTCCATGCCATAACTTTGTGCTGTTACATCCTATCTTCGGATCAATTCTCAAAGTTCTGCCTCAGTCCCCACCAGCTTGTCAGTGTCATCAGCAAGCTTAAGTTGGTAATTGTTCTATCCCCTATCCTTACGGTGCCAACATGATCTTCAAGGGCATCACTCATAATTCTTTCTAGAAATATATTGAAGCGTGTTGGAGAGAGTATACATCCTTGTCTTACCCCAACAGATGTGCAGAACCATTCACCCATTTGTCCATCCACAAAGACTATGCGTGTTGCCTTATCATCCAGATTTCCTATGACTCTCACACGGTTACTATTGATGTTATGTATATTCATGGTTGTCATAGAACATCATGCCAGACTCGCTCAAATGCCTTTTCAAAGTCAATAAACACATGTTGGTGTTCAAAATATTTCTCGTTTACTATTAGTAGATTAAAGATCTGCTTGGCGGGGCTTCTTCCGGTACGAAAACTCGCTTGTTCTTCAGTAATTGATGTTCTCGGCTTGAGGTTTCAGTCGGTCAAGAATTATTCTAAGGTGACTAATGAGGCTGATTGTTCTATAATCTTGACAAAGCTTGAGGTTTCCTGACTTAGGTATCGGCAAGACCAGGTGGTCGCCCAGTTTCCTGTCTGCCATATTCTATTACAGATGCATGTCAATTATTGCATCCCCACTCGCCTGTATGAGCTCTGCGAGGGTATTATCCACACCAGCAGCTTTAATCTTCCTCAACATCTTTACTGCTGCAGCCACCTCTTCTTTAGCCATCGGTTGATTTTCACCAATCCCACGGAGGTAAGGGGGCTATTACTTTTTCTGGCTCACCCCAGCACTCATGATTATATAGTTCTGAGCAGTACTCTGTCCAGTTTGTCATTACCTCTTAGTCTTCTGTAAGGCATTTTCCATTCTTGTCTTGTATTGTCCTACTGCAACCCTGTTTAGGTCTTACTAGATCTTTGACAATCTTATTAACTCCTTTGGCATCATTTCTGCCCAGTTTGTGCTCCATATCTTTACACTGCTCAGCGATCCACACCTATTTTTTCTTGAACCGTATTTTTCCATTTATTAACCTATACTTAGTAAACCCTTCTGGAGTGTTCTTTGAGCTCTTCAATTTTCTTCTCTTATCGCACAGATCAAGTATTTTCTTTGTAATCCAGGACTTCTGTTTTGTCTGTTGCTTCCCTAAGATCTCTGTTGCTGTGTCTATTTTTGCTGCATTAGAAGCGTCTGTAATCATATCTATATCTGGGTCTTTCCGTAGGACAATAAGCGGTGCAAATCTTCCTCCTATCATGGCACTGAACGCTTCTATAATTTTCGGGTGCTTCAATTTGTCACAATCAAATCTTATTCTAATTGTCTCCTTGCTCATGACTTTCCTTAGGCAGAGACATTAGTAAGTCATGGTCGCTTCCAATATCTGCCCTGGGGAAGCTTCTTGTTCGAGCGATTAATACTGGATATGCATCGTTTCTGGACCAATATGTAGACTATGTATCGCTACATTCGAGCTGTGCCATGTCCAACATCTAAACGGTTTATTTGGTCTCTATGTGTTTGCCACCAGTAGCTTGTTGTAGCGTGCAAATTATAGGAGTCTCAGACCTAGGTCATTTGTCTCCATGTTCCTATATGGTCCGCAGGCTCGCCAATCTCGCATTGCCTGTTCTCCAATTTTGGCGTTCCAGTCCCCTTGTCTCTTTCTTCAGGTCTGGAGAACCGGTCGTGTCCCAGCCGAATGGCGCGATGTAATAATTGTCGCCCTATCCAAAGGAAAGGGAAGCCGCAAGGATTGCAACTATAGGCCAATAACACTACTCTCAGTACCAGACAAGGTATTCGCACACGTGCTGTTAACTCGCAGCTTAAACCACTGCTGGTCTCCAAACGACGCCCACAACAATCAAGATTTACACCAGGTCGATCAACGGTGGACGCCATCCTCGCGCTTCGCCTCCTGGTAGAGCTGCACCGTGCATTCGCTCGCCCCCTCTGTGCTGCCTACGTGGACTTAAAGGCCGCATTTGACTCGGTGGACAGATCTGTGGAAAGCAATGCAGGGCATTGGCACTCCTATCCCGCTACTAAATTTGATAAAGGAGTTTCACACAGACACCGACGTCAGAATACGCCTCGGAGGGACCATTTCAGAAAGGTTCTCTACAACCACAGGTGTCAGACATGGTTGCGTACTCGCTACAGATCTCTTCTGCCGGGCCGTCGACTGGCTCCTGCACCGCGCTATCACCCACCTACATGGAATTACTATAGATCAGACACTCTTCACAGACCTTGTTAACGCCGATGATATAGTCCTGCTCGGTTCAGATAGTACAGCACTGCAGCAGTCCCTTGAGAACCTGGACAGCATCACGCGAAATATGGGCCTGTCAATATCATGGGCAAAGACCAAAATCCAGAATCTTGGCTCCGACAAGTGGCCTCGGGACATAGTAGTCAATGATCACACTGTGGAGGGTTCCAATGATCTCTCCTACCTCAGCAGCACGATTTCACCCGACTGCCGCAGTAACTCCGACATACACAAACGGATTGGTCTAGCGGCATCGGCGATGAACGATCTCCGCCGTGTGTGGAAGAACAGTAGGCTCTCCATGGGCACAAAACTGCGCATCTACCAGTCGTACGTGATCCCGGTCCTCATGTATAGCTCCGAGACCTGGACCCTGAAAAAAAGCGACACCTCAAGACTTGAGGCCTTACACATGCGAAATCAGTGACGCATCCTTCGCGTTCGTTGGTACGATTTTGTCCGGAATGTGGATGTTTCCGCAAAAACACATCCCCCTTCAAACAGTCTCCACCCTGCTGGCTGGAAGCGCCGGAGAGGTCGTTCCCAAAACACGTGGCTCCAACAGGTAGCAGCCTCCCCATCTGCCTTATAGGAGGCCTGGCAGCACGCAGTTACAACTGGACATGGTGATGTTCATCCAACGCAACGGGCCTCAGATGCCTAAGCGAATGTTATTATTATTATTAGTCCCCTTGTACAACCAGTATGTCGGTTTTTTTTTTTGGTGTTTCACTTACCAGTTCTTGAAGCTCCTCATAGTATCTATCTATTTCACTCATCATAATCTGAAGTGGGCGCGTAACACTGTATCACAGTTATGTTAAATTGTGTACACACATCTAGCAGTGTTTTTATGAACCAGCATCCCCACTCCATGTAAATGTTTGTCTTCTGTGCCACTGTATTAAAATGTGTGACCTTCCTCTGTGGTATACTATCCAAAGTTTTTCGAATGAGCCTCGCTGAGGACATTCCATTGGTATTTGTCCATCTCGTGTGTCAGGTTTTTTATTTTGCTGCACAGATTCAGTGGTCTAACATTCCATGTACCTAAGACAAAGTTGTCCATTCTGAGTTTGATGGTATCACCAGATGCACACTGGTGTGGGATGGCAGGCGCGGTAATTGTTAACCAAGGCTTCGACCGAGCCAGTGTGATAGATTCTGGTAGTGCCCTCATGGGTGTATCTTGTACAACTGTCTCTTGGCAGTGTCGACCTCTTCTCCAAGCCATGGGCCTAAATCTGACATGAAAGAGTCCATCCCTCCAGAGGCAAGCTAGAGCCTCGTTAGCCTATGACCTCACAGTTATAATGGGTAATGGTGTGTCCATGCTCGGCACTATAGTCCAGTCATGTCAAGGTCTGCTAGCTCTTCTTTAGAGAGGTGAAAAGTAAATTAGTAGCCTGCCGATAAAGTGGGTACAAAATCAACCTCACCTCCACGGGGGGCAAACCTATTAAAATATTTTTTGGTGCTTTATCTTATGTAGTTTTTGTCCATCGTTGCTGGTATTATTTTGTTAGTTTTGTACATCTGTGTCACTATGGCTGAAAATCACATTAGGTATGTTATCTATCAATACAAATATGCAATTAGAACTATGTTTTATAACTAAACTTTATCTATTGTTTTTTAACTTTTACATAACCATAAAGAAAAAATTTGTCAGAGACATTGTCTGTCATTTGTATCTGATTTTTCAAATGATAAACAACCATAGAAATCAGCTGAAAATACTGCTCTTTCAATTGCAGAGAGTTCCACTTATGCCCTGTCCGGTGGAAAACAACAGCGATTTAAAATTTGCTTTAGGCATTTAGAAATGATTTCTTCTGTTTTTCACTTGGATTTGTTTTTTTGGTTTGCGTTGGCCTTATTTCTTAATTACCTAAGGAAGTGTGCATTGCATTATGTTTTTATTTTGCGTCTGTCGGCCCAGCGCATCCGACTATGCATTTTATTTAAGGATCTGCTTCCTCCAGCATTTTCCAAGAGTTTGCTTCCCTGGGGTAACAGCCAGTGTTGTGATTGGGGAGCAAACCCAGCACCGTAGGATTGTGAGCAGTGTCACTTAACCACTAGCCCATGCTGTCCCCCACTTGGATTTGAAGATTCACCCATTATTGAGAATGTTGGAAGTTAAATTTTTCAAACATATTTTTCTGAGGTAGATCTGTTCAGTTTGTTTATGCAGATATAATAATTACATTTGTAATGAAAACTAACAGATATGGCCATCTTGTAAATATTGATTATCTGTAGAACTTTAATTGTTTTTCAACATTTTCACCTTCGTCTTCTTGTACTTCAGAAACTAACAAGCATACAACAAAAACAATTACACCAACAAGTTATTTATTAATTTATGTCTCTACACACAACAAAATCATATCTATAGACCAACAAATAAAAAGGTTACAGGCTCTCAAAGTCAACAACCATAGCAAAATATGACATTGCTGAAAAAATAATGTGGCAACATAAAAGTTAATAGCCAATACAATTCAGACTATCCTCTATCCCCATAGGTTCAGATTATAGACCAATTCTATTCTAAATACTACAATCCCATTATAGCTAGAAATGGTGCCATAAGAGACGTGAAAGAAACTTACAGGTTGCAAGCCCTCACAGCGTTTTTGAAGTTACTATCAAATTTTCTGCAATAAAAGAACAGATAATACTTAACATAATTTATTTATTAAAATCAATCCAAGAGAGAACTGAGATAAACAGTAATATATAAATTATGCAAATGAACCAAATTTTCTGTCTCAACTATTACATAATTTACACCTAACTCAATTATAAAATGGCTAATTAATAAACCGAACTGTCACCACTACTAAACTCCCAAACATCTGGCAACAAAATAATAGTTGGGAATACATGTTTGTTATTAACAATAGAAGTGGGATTGAAGCTCTCATTTTTTAACATCATTTCTTTGACACTTCTATAATTTGTGAATATGGATAGTTGTCTCCATAATTTTCCCTAATTGTTGTTCAGCAATTTCAATTACTCATTTGGTATTGCTTTTTCTTCTTCTTTTGCGTCCGTCCTGACAAGGACATTTTGTAACGCTGTGTCGTATTGTACAGTAAAGGTGCGATATCTGTGCCTTTTGGCCAGACACATCCAATTTCAGCACACTATTTTTGGGACCAGGCTTGCCTTCCCACTTCGATCCCTATTCTTTCAGGCAGGTTGCAAAAGTGCAGTCTGTTTTCAGACTCGCCATTTAAAGACAGAACAGGGTCTTGGTCAGCTGTTTCGCTGACCCTGACGCAAGCTGCCAGCTATGAATTGTGGGCTCCTATCAGCTCATTCACTGCTGCAGTCAATGCTATTTTAAAAGTAATGTAATCCTCTTGTATCTTGGACTTTATCATGTTTTGTAGAGTTTCTTTTTAGCCTGTATTGATTCGACCAATTTTAGCATTCCACCAAGCTGTGTATTTCTGTCTTTGTCTTATCTTTAGTTGTTTTCGTTCTACATTTCTTATTGGCTGTATCCAACATGACTATTTTAAGGATGGCCTATTCACTTTCTTTAGTTTTAGTGTCTCCAAAATCTTTGCCAATTCATGGAATATTTTTGTTGGTAATAACTTCCTCTTATATTGTTTTTTAAATGTATGATGATTATTGGCTTTTCTCATTTCTGGCTATTCTTCTGTGATGTTGTTTGTGCTATTACTGCTAGCTAATGATCAGTTTCTATATAGATGTTGGGGATTAGTCTGAAGTCTGTTGTATTTCTTCTTTGTCTTGTTAATATGTAATCAATCTGTGATGTTATATCTGGGTTGTTTCACCTGTACCATGTTTTGATATGACGTTTTTTGGTGCTAGTGTTTATTATTATTATTAGACCATACTCAGTGCATAATATTTAAAGCTCTTCACCATTGCTGCTCTGCTATCATGAGGTGTCACTGAATCAAGCAATACATTTTTTTCTCCATTTATTTCAATTAAAATAGCCCATTATGAACAGATCATGCTTCTCATTTAACATATTGATAACGTCTGAAATCCAATGAAAGAATTTTATTCCTTCTTCCCAATTCAATTGCTGCTTCCATTGCATGGAACATATACCTGAAACATTGTTTTTCTCATCACATTATCTTGGCGTCTGTTCGGCAAAAATGATGTATGCAAAGAAGTAAACAATATTTTATGTGCATCCTGATCTTTTGCAACGCTGTACCAATGCAGGCGGCCCCGTGGATGTATACAGGCATATGGCCACCAAAACGTTGTGCTGTGTGTCAATCTATTTGCAGACATGTGGATCTCATGTCCAGCCCAGCAATGGTTGCTTGATATCACGGCTTCCAGAACATCCCGAAACAAAGTTTTTCACTTCTGCCTACAATTGTGGATGCTGAAATGGAGTCATTCTTGAAGTTTGCAACATATTAAGTAGTTCACACTAAAATGCGAGAATAAGAAGGAATTACAATTTAGATTACAGTGCTATAGCCTTCTAGACTTCAAAGGAACCATAAACAAATGTATGCCTTGTTTAAATAAATGGGAATAGGTAGAAGACTTTAAAGGATATATTTAATTTATTAAAAACTTGTAGTAAATGCACAAAAGGTTGGCTAGCACAGCTTATCTCTAAAGAACAGTTTCCTATATCTAGTTCCATTTATTTATACTTACACAGCATATTATAAATCATCAGTTATTTACTTGGATTACAACTCATAAGCTTGAAATGCACATGTGTGTTACCAGACAAAAAAAGGAACCAAAAAATAGTAACACTCTAACCTGTAATACATGTTGCAAGAGGAGACTAGGGAGAGTTGTGCATGAGGCCTACCCATCCTGTAAGAACTATAAGCCCCATGAAAAAGAAAATATATCTACAGCCCATAGCAGAAAAGGAGCAAATTGGTCAAGTCAGAGTTTGATGGTTGAAGTGAATGAAGATTGTCAAGATTAGGGATGTTACAATGAATGAAACAAAAATTGTAGAAGAAAATCAAGCAAAGGAAAACTCATGGGGAAAAGATACATCCAAAATTGATGGTAAACAAAAAATATGCAGCCTTCTGTTTAGACATGAAACAAAATAATGACAAACAAGTAGAGAGTATAGTCACTTACGGGGGAAAAACTTTGCATCCTCCTCCATTCTTGTTCAAGCCTTCCACAATATTGTAAAGTGGTCGCCATGGCAAAATTAAATCTTTCCTTGAGAGCAGATTTCGCTTTCTGAGACAATGAAATTGTAATAAATAAAAAGATTGCAAGCCAGGTATAATGCATTACAGGGATAGAGCAGAGTTATTTCATTATCCAGTTTAATTTCAATACAAAATAGTGAGGAAAAAAACTCAATCAAATTCGCACAAGATACCCACAAAATGTGGGGTCCTTGTTTAAGTCATATATATATACACACACACACGAGGCATGTTCAAATGAAACCAGACCAAACTGCAACAAGTGAACATACGTACGGTGCACATGATGACGTCACTTCTAGTGTAAACAGCACATACCAACCATCAAGTTTGCAAAATCTCATAGTTTCCTCAGCAGGCCGTTGAAAACGTGGTGGTGTGATAGAGAATCTGTCCAGAGTTGATCTCCGAGCAGTGATTCGGTTTCTAACAGCTGAAGGATGTCGACCAGTTGACATTCATCGCAGAATGCAGACAGTGTATGGTGACAAAAGTGTGTCATTTTACTTCTCCATACTGCAAAAGTATCTTTTCACCCAGTCTGAGGTGGCTCTTCATGGTACATCTCCACTTGAATTGATCTGCAGCTTAGTCTTCCCAAGGATATCAGACTCATGTCCAGTGAATTTATGTCCAGCTGACACACATTTTTTAAATATCGGCTGTGGTTGGCTAACTGTTCTTTTGCCATCCACCAACTGTCCATACAGAATATCTTTGGGGATGCGACCATCTTCCACGTGACGAACATGTCTACGCCATCGTAGTATTTGCTGTCTAAGGGGAGTGCATGCTTAGGAGAATATTGTAAGAATGCACCTCTGCATTTGTCACTATGTCCCTCCGTGTAATTCAAGGGATGGATTACCAGGTGTCATAGATGGAAGGTGCTACGCCTTTGCCCTTGTTTGGCATCGGTTTCCCAAGTGTCGCTACCATATTTTGCACATGCTGATGACATATGCATTGTTTTTAATGGCCTTGATTTTAACTAAGTTTCTGTTTTTCCCAAACACCCTGTGTGATAAAAAAAAAATGTGACCGCACCTTTGCCAATTTCTGGATTTAGAGACAGCTTGTCATTGATGATGGACCACAGGTATGTGAATTATTAAACAGCTACTATTCATAATTATTGATTTAAAAGTTGGTGTGGCATCTAATTCCTGTTCCTGCACATCTGTTTTGTTGAGACTTATTGCGAGACCAAAGTCTTTGCAAGTGTTGGAGAAGCGATCTATCAAGCTCTGAAGTTCCTGCTGACTGTGGGTGACAATTGCAGCATCATCTGTGAAAAGCAAATCCCTGATGGTGACCTTCATGAACTTCGCTTTGGCCTTGCAATAATAAACAGCTGACCATCCTACCTAGCGTAAAGGCAGATTCCTTCATTTGCACTACGAAATGCATGTTCCAGTAGCATAGCAAAGAAGATCCCGCAGTGTCAGGGTCAGGACACAGATTTGTTTAGTACCACTGTGAATACCAAATGATCATGATATACTACCATCAAATTGGACAGTTCTATTTTATGACTTCATGGAACAACATTATCAGCTATAGCAGTTTTCTTGGGCAGCTTATTTTAAAGAGGATTTTAATAGCCCATCCCTGCTAACCAAATCAAATACATTTGTCAGGTCAATGAAGGTGATATACAAGGGCTAATCTGCCGAAGACGGATGTGTCGGACCAAAAATCGCTGTCAAGCTGTAAACTAGCGATACAACGCATTCCGTACTCCGAACTTCATCCTGCTACTTGCAAACCCCTGTACAGGGTAGCAGAAGAAGAACAAGGGCTTATTTTGCCTGTGTGACTATTTCTGAAGATGCCCTAGAGATTGTCCAGATCTTATTCCACACTGTGACTCCAACACTCACTAATCCAATTTTTTTTGTCGTAGTAAGATGACTGGCAAAAATGTTGCCTACATTACTGAGCAGAGAGATGTTTCTGTATTATTATTAGTCACATCACATTTATTTTTGCATAATGTTATTATCTGTGCATCTCTCATATCCTGAGGTATAATGATTCTTTCCTGCGCTGGCATAAAATCATATGCTGTGGTTGCAAGAGTCCACCAAAACACCATTTGATCAAATCAGGTTGGATCACGTCATTGCAGAGGGCTATGCTGTAAATGGCTTTATTATGATCTTCTAGAGATGATTTGACGTCCAGCTGGGATTGTTGACAGCGTCAAGGACTGTGAGAGCAATGATATCATCACACGAGTAGAGCTCAGAATAGGGCATGACCCATAGCTCCCTTCGACTTTCCTTTGTCAGTTATTTTCTGGTCAGTGATGGTTTTGTGTGGTGCTGTTTTCCTACTTATGGGACCAATAGCTTTCTTTATATCATCATATCTGATGTTCTGTTTATGCTGCAGTCTGGATGTTTTCACTGAGCTAGATCAACAATTTGCAAAACCATGAGCTGTTTGTTGAACGTGGTTTTTGATGGACCTGAAGATGTGCAGAGTCTGCACTATGAGAGATGCGCTTAATCAGCACATACTTGATAAGAGATCTTCTGACAAGAATTAGATCCAGCTGATGCCAGTGCTTTGATTGTGGATGTATCAATGATAACTTATGTTCGGGGTTTTGCATGAAAATAGGAGTTGGTCACACAGAGTTCAGGACTGACAAAAAACTCTCAGAGCCATTGGCCATTTTCATTAACTTTGTCAACTCTAAAATAACCAAGACATGAAGGTCATGAATTGTGATAAGTGTCAAAACTAGCGCTAAAGTCACCTAGTAGACAAGTTATTCATCAGGTGTGGAGCACAATGTATGTGCATATGCAATGATAAGGATCTATGGTGGTATGGAGACAGAGTGTAAGTATGTGATCTGATTCATTTTCACCTGGTCCAGCTATGTGTATTGAAGACTTTTTCAATGCAAAGCAGTCATCATTCTCTCTCTTCTCATTGCCAGTAGAATTTGTAGTCTTTCTCTCTCAATGATCCTGAGCCCACTAACTAAGTTTCTTGAAGTGCTGCAATGTCCCCATCGGGTCTTTTTAGTTTGTCATTAATAATGTGTGTCTTCATGATATCACATATATTAAGCAGGTTATCAGACAGTCCAGTCAGCATGATAAGAATATTCCAATATCCCAGTATAATTGCTGCTGCACGTGTTGTGTCAACACCACAAGGTCTCCAGTTTGGGTATCTTTCTATGGAGAACAAGGTGTTACCCATGCAGTAATTCCATCCTCTCCACATAGCTAATTGATCCAGCAGAACAACTTTAGCCAATACTGCCTGGAATCACGATGTCGCATGAGTTGTCAGAAGAGCGATGAAACCACCACTAGACTGACGCCAACTTCTGATTTTCACTCAGGGTTTACTTCTGGTCTCTCTCTCTCACATAAACAGGTATTCGACACGGCAGTGGGGACAATAATGGTAGTGTCGAGATTCACATCACGGTGACAATGTTAACAAACCACGTGTGCTTCCAATCAGCTTCATTACAAAAAATGCATTATTTTTTTTGGCGTTCACCTTATTTCTCTATTTCCCAAGACGGTGTGTGTTGCACTGTTTTTATTTTGCACCTGTCGGCCCAGTGCATCTGACTTCTGCATGCATTTTATGTAAGGGTCTACTTTCTCCTGCATCTACTAGGGATTTGCTTCCCCGGTGTAACAGCCGATGTTTTGATTGGGGAGCGAACCCAGCACCTTCGTATTGTGAGCCATGTGTCACTTAACCACACCGTTCTCCAAAAACAATATAATTAATAATGCTTGAATTCAAACTAACTGGCCCTCTTGTGGGGAGATAAATACACACTGTATCTGATCTATTGTTATTTACTACACCGCAATATGCTGGTTTTAGTTCCAACATGAGAAAAACACAGGCACAGTTTTGTCCATTACAAGGGCACCATACATTTCTCCATATTATTTTGAAAATGTTAATCATACCAAATTATGATAAAATTGTTACACAAGACTTGTTATTTCACACCTCAAAAACCAGCCAAGAGCATTTGAAAGCAATTATGTTAAGTATTTTCATCTCTGTATGACTAACTTATTAGCTTACTTGAGTAGCAATGAAAGTGTGGTGGCAAATTTCTCTACAAGGGCATATTCTTGCAAAGGCATAGTAAGCAACTCAAACATCATCTTGACAAGGAGGACATGGTCCGTCTTGGAAAACTTGTATCCATAGATAAATATGTACCTTGGAAAAAAAAATCATGTTTTCTTTAATTCTTTCATCTGAGGAACAGCTCCATAACATAATGTAGGTAACAAATATTCAACAAAACACAACTAAGGACACTTCTTAATATTGAATTCTCTATGCTTAACATCCCTACAAGAGCTTTAGACATAAGTCATAAACATAATCATATTGATAAATGCACCTGTGGTACTGGTTCTTTTAACAAATTCAAGTCAATGTCTGATAGAGTTCGAAGAAGATATATATAATCAGGGACAAAAGATGCAGCACAGTGAATGAACTGACAGCAGCAAGGAAATCATTGTTGACCACTTGCATTAGCAAACCAAGTGACGGCCCTGGAAACAGACTGCACTAGTGTAGTCTGGCTAACAGAATAGGAATTACAGTTAGAAGGCAAAACAAGTACCCAAAAAAGTCAGCTGAAACTGGATGTGTCTGACAAAAAGACACAGATATTGCAGCCTCACTAAAAACTACAACACAACGCCATTTGCAGAACAAACGCTGAAGAAAAAGAAGACATAGACAATCATATGGAAACTATCTTTCCACACACAAAAAAACACTTCTGAAGATAGGCAATAGAAGGAATATATCCCCATAACAACCCTATGTAATTCCTACCATAGTGATATTTATGGTCATTTGCTGTTTGGCATTCTGTTGACATTTTTCAATTTAATTTGACCATGTTAGTCCTCTGTTATTGTTACTCCTAGATATCCTGGGGTTTTTTTTTCTGATCCAAAAACAGTCATCGCTTCACTTCATGCTCTCATTAAAATGTCTTCAATAATTCTTACTCTCTAGGTCAATCATGAACATTTGTTTTTTTCTGTAGCTTTCTTTTTCTTGTGAACAGATTCATGTACAGGCAATAAGTAAAACTGCTCACATTTGACTATTATACTTTTATCTGTACACTATAAATAACTAATTTATTATATAGATAGTATATTTCCAAAATGTGTTACTGCAATGACAGTAGTTAGGAGAAATAGCATGTACTTCAAAGTGTAAAAGTGATGATGAAAATACTGAAATCATATATGTGAGATGATGCGGGGGATAAAGATGCATGAGCTGCAGCAGTCCAAAGCTGACTGTTAGCATCAGGAGTGATGACCCAGAGCTGCCTATACTTTTCTACACCTTCAGGCAGTGATCCTGGTTAACAGCCTGCATCAGAGCAGACCAACTAAGCAGAAGAGATCAAAGAGGGAAGGGTAACCCGGTACCAAAAATGAAGTCGGATCAAAAGGTGCAAATATCACATTCACAGTCAAGCTGTAAACTATGACAGAATGCATTTCCTTCTCTTGACAAATCCCTTTTCAGGGCTCAGCAGCAGGAGTTTTAAAGCGAACGACAAAGAAGAATACTTATTGTTTTACATAAATAATCAATTTTGCAGTGGGAAACAAACGTGCCTACATATTGTGAATTCTTCTTTATCAGTGTTCATCCTGAAAAGGAAATTTTACGTGTTGTAGATTACAGAGAGGATGAAATATCTGCACCTTTCGATCCACTGCATTCAATTTCATCCCTACATTTTTGGGACCAGGTTTCAGCTCAGGTATGTCCTACCCTCTTTGATACCTAATCTCTAAACCAGACTACACGAGTGCAGCTTGTTTTCCAAGGCCGTCAGTACTTCACGATTCATATCAGTTCTGCAGCGTACGAAGAAGAAGATATAAGTTCTGAAGTTCTATATTTTTAAAATTATTTATCATATTATTATTTTTCATGTCAATGTGCGTTTTGCAGACCAAAAAAGTATTATTATTATCAATCACTCAGTATCACACCTCTCGAGCTGAAGAATCCAATGGCGAGTTCCAACTTTAATATCTCTCAGTTGGACAGAGCGACTCAGATTGGCTTTAATCACAGAAAATTTGTCACTAGATTCCTGGTCGAGGTCCTGTGAATATGGCAAGTAAGCGCTGTAAGCAATTTCTTTTTGCGGGGTAAACCCTAACGTCAACGATGCTTTGTCAGAAGTTGCATCCATTGCTGGTTACAGAAAAATACTACAGCAATACTGCCGTACTATCTTGATGAAGTATTTCACTGTAATATGAATTTGTAATGATTTAACCTCTTTTATAAGGTATATCTATTGGATGACCAGTGGGTTGTAGTCGCGGCCATAGCTTTACTCATCACAATTGAAAGACATTTCATTCCATTGGAGAAGTTGTAGAACTTGAGCCAATTAAAACTTATGTAACATCAGCCAAGCCATGGGAACTAACTCTGCTATTAGACTGAAATCTAAGAATAGCATCGGGGAAAGCAAAGAAACGAATCTGTCCTTTGAAGCATGACAAGCATATTTCGAATTTTGCGAAAATGATTGCATTTCCACTGACATTTCTCCATCCTATTATTTTCTGTTAATTAGAGCTACACACCCCTACATATTTTTTCCTGTAAGAATTTGTAATACAAGTAGATCCACCTAACATCGTGCTCACGATGATTAGACAAAAGGCTAAAGGTAAAGCAAAGGTCATGCATGACCCATAAGTTCATAACAATTGCCATTATCATGGTCAATGGTGAATTTTATTGATTTACTGAAATTTACTTTCAGTACTAATACTTTCATAGATTACTTTACACGTTGTATGTTATAATCGAATCTAGCAGGCACTTGACGTCATGAAAAACGTTGAAAATCAACTAACGATTTAGAAGTTGGTCTTTGACAACGGGATGAAGAGAAAGACTCAACTAGAGTTTGTAATAATGTGATATTAACTTTGAAGGTTTGGCCTTGGGAATGTGATAATTTTTAAAAAATTTGTTAGTCTAACGGACATCCAACAAGTTGAGTTCTTCTTCCTCTTCGTTCATTTTTCAGATCAAAGTCCAAGTTTCTCTTATAAGGGACACTGTTGTCGGTAAGGCTGTTTTATTTTATACAGCGTGTGTCTCGTAACAATCAAACTAGTTCAGTATTCTTTATCTTTCTGTGTGAGTGTGACTGTGAGCATGCAGCTTTGTAGAAAAAGAATGTAGGCCTAAATGTGTGGGGAGGTTGAGGAATAAACATAACGACAAAGCTGAAAGTCTACCCTGCAGCCATTTTCCTCACTCTGTTTAACGCTTGTGAGAATTAGACTTTCTATGCGGTAGTTGACAGGAGGCTAAATCATTGTCTGAGGCACATACCGCTTACTACATATTTGCTGGCAGAACCATATCACAAATAATGGACGACTTATTATATAGATTTTCAGGAAAGTGCTTGCCACCGAAGATGTGATTTTACAATTAGTTGCACCTCGCCATAGCTTTTGAAATCTCTGTATGGTTTAGATATAAATCATTTCCCAAACACAGTGAACTGCTTTATAATATATAATATGGGATTAAGATACCAAGTAGTGCATGAGCTGTAGCAGTCAGTGACCCAGAGCTGCCAAGACCCTTCTCCACCTCTGTGTGGTTATCCTGGATAACAGGGCAGACTGGCTAAGGAGAAGGGATCAAAGAGAAACAGCTAGTTCGGTACCCAAAAATGCCATGCTGAAGTCGGATGTATCCGACCGAAAGGTGTGAATATTGCAGCTTTACTGTAAACTACGACACGCACATTCCATTCTCCAGACAACATCCTGCAAAGCCCTTTTCAGGTCTTAGTAGCAGTAGTTTGAGAACGAACAAAGAAGTAGAAGAATATATAATATTAAACAGTTCCATGATATACGATGTTCTATCATAATCATATACTCTTTACAACTTCATGGCATATCTAAAAAAATGTTAGTAGCCTAAAAGTGTGATCACATCCAACCTCTGCTTTTCACAAGACAATTCCTGAAAGTGTAGTTTAATTAAAGTCTCAATGATAACCGGAAAAAAAAATGCATGAACTGATAAATGGAATTTAAGACAGGTCATATGGGATCAAGATTCTGAGCCACGCATGAGCTGCAGTGGTCAGCGTCCCATAGCTGACTGCTAGCGTCAGAGCCAGCGAAACAGAGCTGCCAAGACCCTTCTACACCTCCGTGCGGTGAGCCTGGATAACAGGCTGCAACAGGGCAGACTGGCTAAGGAGAAGGGATCAAAGAGGGAATGCTAACCGGGTACTTAAAAAATGCTTGCTGAAGTCGGATGTGTTGGACCGAAAGGTGCAAATATCGCAGTCAAGCTGTAAACTACGACACAACGCATTCCGTTCTCTGGACTACATTCTGCTACTTAAGCCCTTTTAGGGTTTGGTAGTGGGGAATTGAGAACGAACGAAGCCAGTCATATGGCCCTAAACAGCTTAGTTCATAGACCTTTGTAGATTTAAACATGTAATTTGAAAAGCAGCAAATTAGTGAGAAAAGTAAGCCAAATAAACTTAAAAGGTTCTAGGCAAAGAAAAATCACCACAAAACACATCTTCCCCATTAGAAGCAAATAAATCAGAAAGATACAAAAAATATGTATGTCTTAATTTGGTGAAAATGGAATTCATTTAACGGTAATCTATTTTGTAAATATTCATCAAAAACTGCATCCCCAATAATAAGAAATAGTACATTATGCCAGGCGGGAAAAGGGCACAGATAGCTAAAGAGTATTTTTGTTTACTCTAGAGATGATTGTTTACTCTGGAAACGAGAATTTGATGGCTATCATACAGAGGGAGTGATGATCATTCTTTCAAGAGAGCCACAAGACCAGGAAAGGAAAACAGATTATAGCAGGAAAAATATATACCAAGTGCTTCAAGAGTTATATGAGAGTGATGAAGCTTTGTCAGAACTAAACAAGAAGTATTTGGAACACCAACAACACCTATACCATGTGTTTGTTGACTTTAAAAGGTGTTTGATAGAGTCTGGCATGATGCTCTATGGGCAACAATGTAAATATATATAACAGCAACATTGTGAGAGTTATCGAGAATCTGTATAAGGCAACAAGCGCAGTCTTTGTGGATGGAAAAAGGGGTGAATGGTTCTGCACATCCGTCGGCGTAAGACAAGAATGTATACTCTCCCCGATACTCTTCAATATATTCCTAGAAAGAATTATGAGGGATGCCCTTGAAGATCATGTTGGCACCATAAAGATAGGGGATAGAACAATTACCAACTTACACTTTGCGGATGAAATTGGCGGGGACGAGGACAGAGCTTTGAGAATTGATCCAAAGATTGGATGTAACAGCACAGAGTTATGGTATGGAGATAAAAGCAGAAAAGACAGAGTTGATGACCAACAACACTGAAGGAATTAACGCTGTGATCAAAGCAAATGGATATGATCTTGAAACAGTGAACCATTTCAAATATCTGGGCTCAACAATCAGTGATGAGGGATCAAAACCAGAGGTCCTGGCCAGAATAGGACAAACACCAGCATTGATTGCACAATTAAAACATTTGAGAAGATAAACGACTCCCTCGCCATAAAGGTCAGACTAATGCGCTCACTGGTTCTTTCTATATTCCTCTATGACTGCGAAACATGGACTATTACAGCAGACCTCCAGAGAAGAATCCAGGCCATGGAGATGAGATGTTTTAGAAGATTACTAAATATCATCTACAAAGACCATATCACAAATGATAAAGTTCAATGAAGAATCGAGAATGCAAGTGGACTGTACGATGACCTCCTCACAATGATCAAAAGTCGAAAGCTGACTTGGTATGGCCACATCTCGAGGTCCAATGGACTTGCAGATACCATACTATAGTGCACAGGGCAAGTGAAGGCGAGGATGTCAGAGAAAACGATGGGAAGACAACATTCATGAATGGACTGATCTACAGCCTGAGTAGGCACAAAAAGTAACTACAGACAAAGAGGGATGGCGCAGAATTGTGGAGGTGTCAGCAGGGGTGCTCCAACAATCTCAGGAGGTCACGAGATGAACTGAACTGATGAGGTGGACATCAATAAGATCTGGGAACAGGCTAAGGAGGTGTGGAATTAGACGTAAGGAAACTAAAGTATTCAGGAAAATTCAGCAGAAGGAATGGATCACAACAGAGACATTACATAGAAGAAAGGAAAAAGAAGAAAGTTATGCTCAATAATTGCGAAACCCAAGTCACCAAAGCAGAAGCACAAAATAACTATGCTACTACAAGCATGCATAGATAAACATAAAAGGAAATGTATTGGCACAGGAGATTGAGAAAGCCTCCCAAGTGGTCTGCTGGGGTCTTTATGTATAACAAGGACAAGAATAGCACCACTGCCTCACAGATAACATGTTGTATGAGGACTAACTGTGACACGGCAAAACACCGGCCATGGTTAGGTGGTTTGTTTAGAGCAGCATAGATGGCGCATAACAGGCTGCAGGCCTACTTTGCTTTAGTGTTTGAGTCTATTAAGATGGAATCACACATCTGCTAACCACCCTCCGCAAGCATTTGTCCCACCGCAGCGGGGTATTAAGCTGCTCGAGCCTAGCCCGCTAAGCAGGAAACCCTTCTCCCGGCTACATCCAGCTCATAGCAGAGTGGATGCCTGCATAGGGACATCTGCCCCTGTAGAAGTACAGGTTGACTAAGAATTAAGAAGAAGACAGAGAAAGTAGTAGAGAGAAGAAATGTGAGAGATTAATACTCATAACAAAGAAAATGTCAAATAGATATATACAGGCAGATAAACCTATCAGAGACAAAAAATTGACATCATCAACGAAACAACAGAAACGATGGGTTTAGCCGTTCAAAGAAAGTCTAAACAGACCACAGCCACAAGAAACACAAAACAGCATACCAGCACAGGAGACCCTGGATTTAGGCTGCAATCCACTAAGTACTATAGAAATCCTAAAGGTCATATTGAAACTCGAGAAAGGGGATGGCGTGGATAAGTAACATGACTCACAGCCAGAATGGAAAGAATGACATCTGGTTAAACTGTCTAACAAAGGAGACCTGACAGATTGCAGCAATTATAAGGGGATTATATAGTAGTCAGTGCTAGGCAAGATATTCAAGAGATCTCATTTTGAACAGAGGAAGTAGAACACACAAAAAACTCATGAGAGGAACAGGCAGGATTCCACCAGGGAAGATTGTGCACAGATCATATAGTTATTTTTCACATCATGACTTAATTTGTTATATATTTTTTTAAATATTTTTAATTTAACGTCTTTATACTGGTTTAGAAGACTGTAGAGTCTGTATACAACCAGTTTCATTTACATTTCCTTGCTCTAAAAGCTATGTGCATCCAATCTATTCGTAAATACATTAATTGTCCCTGCCTCTACTACTTCCTATGGTAATGCATTCCAAGCATTCACCACTCTCTGACTAACAAAATATTTTCTAATATCTAATCTGGACCTTTATTTAGTTAATTTGTAGCTATGCCCTATTGTTTTTGTAGGTGGTTGTATTTTGAAAAAAACTTGTGATAGTCTAATTTATCCATTTCTTTGATTATCTTATAAACCTATATTAAGTCACCTCAAATTTTTCTCTTTTCTAGACACTGTAGACCGGTTTTTCTGAGTCTTTCCTCATAACTGGAATCCCACTATCAGCTTTGTCGCTCTTCTTTTTTTGTATCCTTTCCAGCATGTTTATATCCCCTCTATGATAAGGACTCCACGCATGTACACAGTACTCTAATGTAGCTCTAACTAATGCTTTATACATTTTGACTATCACTTCCTTACTCCTATGTTTGGCTTTGTTCGTTCTCAATCTCCCGCTACCAAACCCTGAAATGGCTTAAGTAGCAGAATGTAGTCCAGAGAACGGAATGCGCTGAGTTGTAGTTTACAGCTTGACTGCGATATTTGCACCTTTCGGTCTAACACATCTGACTTCAGCAGGCATTCTAGTACCGGGTTAGCATTCCCTCTTCGATCCCTTCTCCTTAGCTAGTCTGCCCTGTTGCAGCATGTTATCCAGGATCACCCCGTGGAAGTGTAGAAGGGTCTTGGCAGCTCTGGTTCGTTGGCCCTGATGCTAGCAGTCAGCTATGGGTCGCTGACCACTGCAGCACATGCTGCTCAGCATCTTGATCCCGCTCCTATGTTTAATAGTCCTTTTTATGGTGAAGCCTAAAATTGCATTTGCTTTATCACTGCTACCTGGACTTGTTCACTTACTTTACCTGTATGATCGATTATAACCCCTAGGTCCCTTTCCTTTTCTATCATTCTAATATTGTTCTCACCCATTCTGTAATTATGTTCCATATTGGATCTACCCATGTGGATGACTGTACATTTATCTACATTAAACTCCATTTGCCAGCTCGCAAGACCTTCCTTGAATTGTATTTACATCTGACCTCAATATATCTACTTCTGCTTTAGATAGACACTACTGCATAGTTTTGTCAAATATTGACCAGTCAGTTAAAAAATAGCTCAGCCATCCAAGACAGACAGAAGTCCTTTTGTCAAGAAGGCTAATTGAGACAGGGCTGAGAAAACCACAAGGAATCTGTAGTGCTTGTTCAAGACAATGTTCAGGAATATGTTAAGGGAGCTAGAGCAGATGACACATAACAAGAGAACCATGTGTGTAATTGTTGAAGATTTGGATTTCACATAGAGCTGACAGGTTTTAATGTTTATGTAAATTGGACATTATATATATTTTTGTGATAATTGTTGGACTTTGTTAAATTGATAATCTATTTTCATAACTGCAGAATTGACAGTTCCATTTTAAAGTGATAATTGTTTTTGTTTTTCACTTGTTCTTTTAAGGATACAATAAATTACTTGCAGAATTAAGAGTCATTATTGGAAAAGAAGCAACTTTAAATTTAAAAATCAACATGTCATCCTTGGAAGTTCAAGACATCAGACAGCAACTTTCATGTGAACTACAAATTAAGGACCTTGAAGATGGAAGGATGCTGGATGGGGACAGTGAAGCACCATTTTCTCCACCAGATGATTTTGACATGGCAAAATTTCATCGAGGTAGACAGTTCTTCAGAGACCATATCTTCAGTTGCAGCATTTCCTTTTTATTTTCCCTTGTGATTGGAACGAGCATCCCAGAATTTTTAGAGGCACTTGTATTCACTGCTCAGTCAGATACCCCAATTAAAGCATATAAGAGATATGCTCAAACATTTTATCATGTTGCTATGTGGCACTATGGCAATATTTGGGAAAAAGAGTCAAAAGCATATAAATCTATTTATAAAGTCAGAACAATTCACAAAAATATTAGAGAAAATATGCAGAAAATGATTGATGGCAGCACGACCCGCAAGTTCATCTCGCAGTATGATATGGGAGTAGTTATGAGTGGTTTTATGGGTGCTGTTATCATGTACCCTGAAGATGGAGGCATTAAGTGTTCTCTTGCTGAGCTTGATGACTATGTTTACTTCTGGTATGGAGTTGGCCACCTACTAGGAATACAGAAAGAGTATAATATATGTGCCTATGGACTTTCTCAAGCTCTGACTTATTGCAAAAGTATTGAACAAAATATTGTTAAAAAAAACATGCAGAAACCACCACCAGAATTCAAACATGTTGCAGAAACAGTTATAACTGCATTTCAGGGGGGAGCAGGGTTTTTTAGCATACTCACTTTACCAGTCATATCAGCTTTGTTTTATGAATTAATGACAGGCGATTCAGACAAGTTAAGTTTAGCAGATACCATTAGGTACCTTATTTGGAAACTCATTTTCATTGGAGTAAAGAATGTGTCATGGTTAAGAATGTATCTTAATCACAAAATTGAAAGTAAATCTGGGTTAGTTTTTAGTGAAATATAATGTTAATTTTACAAATGCATTGTATGCAGAACATATCATTTTCACTTGAGTTTTCTTTTATTGCTAACTTACTAAGCATGTGCACTAAATGTGACATATACTTATTAAGTTAGCAAAAAACTATACTGGATAGCTTTCAAAAGGAATTATAGCTTCTTACCGGTGAAGAACTGAAAGTTGTCAAATGTGTTACATTTTGCAGAAATTTATGTAGGGATATATAAAAGCAGTTTATTCTAAAGATTTATATAAGGATTCTGAAGAGTATAAAAGAAAGAAATAAACTAACCTTGATATTTTTTTATTAGCATAATTATTAGCACAATTGTAGTTATTTTTGTAATCTCCTTCCTATTTAACTTAACTTAACATCTTTATACTGGTTTAGAAGATTCTGCAGAGTCTGCTATGCGCATCCAATCTATTCTTAAATCCATTAATTGTCCCTGCCTCCACTACTTTCTGTGGCAATGCATTCCAAGCATTCACCACGCTCTGACTAACAAAATATTTCCTAAAATCTAATCTGGACCTTTATTTAGTTAATTTGTAGCTATGCCCTCTAGTTCTTGTAGGTGGTTGAATTTTGAAAAACTTGTGATAGTCTAATTTATCCATTCCTCTGATCATCTTATAAACCTGTATTAAGTCACCACAAATTCTTTTCTCTTCTAGACACTGTAGGCCGGTTTTTCTGAGTCTTTCCTCATAACTGTAATTCTGGAATCTCACTATCAGCTTTGTCGCTCTTTTTTGTATTCTTTCCAATATGTTTAAATCCCCTCTATGATAAGGACTCCACATCTGTACACAGTGCTCCAATCTAGGTCTAACTGATGCTTTATACAGTTTTACTATCCCTTTCTTTGCTTCTATGTTTAATATTTCTTTTTATCATACTTAACATTGCATTTGCTTTTTTCACTGCTTCCTGAACTTGCTGATCATACCTTACCTGTATGATCTATTATAATCCCTAGGTCCCTTTCGTTATCTATCTTTCTAATATTGTTCTCGCCCATTCTGTAATTATGTTCCATATTGGATCTATCAATGTGGATGACTGTACATTTATCTACATTAAACTCCATTTGCCAGCTTATAGACCACTCTCAAATTTTTATCTAAATCCGACCTCAATATATCTATTTCAGCTTTAGATGAGACACTACTGCATAGTTTTGTGTCATCAGCAAGTTTTGCAATCATGGATCCCATATCAATGTCCAAATCGTTTATATATATCAAGAACAAAATTGGTCCAAAAACCGAGCCCTGTGACACTCCACTTTTCACTTCAGACCACTTAGAGTACTCCTTATTTATTCCCACCCTCTGCCTTCTTCCTGTTAACCAATTTCCAATCCATTTGGCAACTTCCCCACCTATTCCATGTGATTTTAACTTTCAAAATAAAAATAATCTTTGATGAGGTAATCTATCAAAGGCTTTTGACGCGACACCCTGGTCAGTATGTTGTGTCTGACTGGACTAGCGTCTCAGTTCCCCAAGGTCAAGAATAGTTACCTACTTAGGAAGCAAAAATAATTTTGTTGTAACTTGTAAGCTTGCAAACAAGCAGTCGAAATACGGATTGAACATCTGTCTATAACAATATGAAAATTTGTAGCAGATGACCCATAAATACATAAAGATAATGTTATACTACCAGAATATATATACCAGGAGGGTAGGGGGTGCAGTAGTTAGTGCACTGGCTTCCCAGTCAGGCCATAGCAATTGGGTACCAGAAAAATCTTGAAAGTAAAGGCAGCTGGCGTGATGCTGACCACATCATCCACTATGTGCTGTGGGTTACAAAATAATATGGACCTAACACCATATTTCCTATGCGCTGCATGGCATGGCGGGGTCTTTACTTTACCAGTATCCGATACAATTAAATATTTGAGAGCTTTAGAAAATATCTTGCTAACAATAGCGAAGTTGTTATTAATCTGGGAGGATAATTAACATTTAAAGAAACAATTATTGTTAAATTAGTCAATATTATGGCTTCTTTTCCTCAAAAATAACATGAATGCTGAAGTATATTCCTGGAACAAATTATCATTAGGATATGCGAGCGAGTCTATTGCTCAGTATCTGTCACACACATTTAAGAAACAGTTAATGAGGGATTTTGAGGGCCTACTGTAAGTTGATGTAACATCTGTTTGCACTTGAAGTCTAAATAATATTATTCTGTTATTTATTGCTATAGATTGTATTAATTTTCAGTCTTTTGTAAGTTATGTGACTTTGCTACAGAAAATTAGATGGTTTGGTCATCTCATGAAAATGCTTTCTAATCAACTACCTATACGCACATGTAACACAAGAAGCATGGGTTATAGAGAAAGAGGAAGACCATGTGGTACATTAATAGATGAAATAACAGAGGTCCTGCGATGATATAGGCGTAACAACATCCAACGTAACCCATTTGATTCAAGAGAGAAAACTTCCGCTACCCTCAACACTTAATGGCACAAGTGGACAGAACAGTAAATAAGTCTAGACTTTACTGCCTAAATATAATTTTATGTTGTTTTCTTATCAGGATTATCTGTTCACTAATGAATTTTCATTTTGTATTTTTGCCTTTCTGTGATACTCACTGCTGATTGTTTTCTGAAACAGAGACATAATGGTCAGTCATTTTGCTGTTGCTTCAAACATGTTCAATATTGTTTGTTGCCACTGTCACTTTCTTTAAAGTTATTTATGACTGAAGAGAGTATCCATTATATTTGTTCAACGAGGGTTTTAAAAACAGAAACACAAGAAGTAGTTTGCTTTGCTACAGGAACAAAATTCCCAAACGTGACAGCTAAAAAGCATACCTAACTGTTGACTGAAAGAAAAATAATCTATTAAAGAAATTTTAAAATTTAGCACACAGACATGCGCCTATGTGGAGAAAGCAACCAAACACTGAAATATGTTGAGTAGAGTGGCAACGTGGCCATCCCCAACTCAATTGAGGGATAAATTAAATGAAGATGAAAGACGCCTGAAGCCAAGTTTATGAGGAACATAGATGTGATTATTTGTGAGTGAACAACAAAGAAGAAGAGGACTAGAAAAGTGATAAGCTGGTACCCAAACACAGTACAGTTGGTGGTGACAAGCTGCTCAAACACAGTACAGTTGGTGGTGACAATCAGCTGCTCAAACACAGTATAGTTGGTGGTGACAATCAGCTGCTCAAACACAGTACAGTTGGTGGTGACAATCTACTACTCAAACACAGTAAAGTTGATGGTGACAAGGTATTACCCAGTACATTTCATGGTGACAGGATACTACTCAAACACAGTACAGTTGATGGTGACAATCTTCTACTCAAACACAGTACGGTACAGTTGATGATAACAATCTGCTACCCAAATATAGTACAGTTGATGGTGACAATCTACTACTCAAACACAGTACAACTGACAGGGACAAGATGCTACCCAAACACCTTACAGTTGATGGTAACATGGTACTACCCAAACACAGTACTGTTGGTGGTGACAATCTACTACTCAAACACAGTACAACTGACAGGGACAAGATGCTACCCAAACACCTTACAGTTGATGGTAACATGGTACTACCCAAACACAGTACTGTTGATGGTGACAATCTGCTACCCAAACACAGTACAGTTGATGGTGACAATCTACTACTCAAATACAGTACAGTTGATGGTGACAATCTACTGCCCAAACACAGTACAGTGGATGGTGACAAGGTATTACCCAGTACATTTCATGGTGACAGGATACTACTCAAACACAGTACGGTACAGTTGATGATAACAATCTGCTACCCAAACATAGTACAGTTGATGGTGAAAAACTACTACTCAAACACAGTACAACTGACAGGGACAAGATGCTACCCAAACACCTTACAGTTGATGGTAACATGGTACTACCCAAACACAGTACTGTTGATGGTGACAATCTACTACCCAAACACAGTATAGTTGATGGTGACAATCTACTACCCAAACACTGTACAGTTGACTATGACAATCTGCTACCCAAACACAGTACAGTTGACAGGGACAAGACCAAAGAGCTGCAACCAAAACGTGGTACAGTTGACAGGGGCGAGATCAAAGATCCCAATTTTTTTTTTTTTGCTTAGATGTTTGCCTCACTAGTTTCTACTGGCGGAGGCGCTCCATTTTCCACCCCAGACCGTAGTCCATTGGGCGATATCAGGACGCACAAACCAGTGCTTGAATGCATGTGTGCTTCTGTATGTACCTATGATAGGTTTGTGCGCCCTCAGAAGCTAGCCAAACCAAGGTGCAATGGAAGGGCCTCACCATGAGGGCGCGTGTGAAAGTTGTGCAAGAGTGTGACTGTGGGATAGAGTCAAATGAAACAGAGTGAGGTGAGAAGGGAGAGAAGAGGAAGAGTTACGTATCTCAAAGATCCCATGACCAGAGGTGTTTGAATGTATCAATCAGATGTCTGTATTCTGGAGAGAGTTAAAGCAGAATACAGATCATTAACTTTATATTCTTTCAGCCCAAAATCATAACAGAGCTGAGAAGCTCTCAGGTCTTGGGCTCATGTCCATGAGAGTAAGATGACTTTTTACAAAATATTTAAGCCGTGTGAACTAGTAATTTTGTAAACAATTTGTATTATTATTTGTTGTTTGGTGTCCCCTTTCTATTGGCTCCCTAAGTGTCTGCTTATTTTGCTTAATGGTTGTTCCAGACCTGTCACTGGACCAACTCTTTATTTTCCACAAGAGTGTCAATGACAGAGTCTGTAAATTTAGAGTATGCAGTTTCACAAAATGTACCATTCACTGTGAAATTTGCCTGTTGCTTCTAATATTGGAGTTTCCATGACAGAGAGAACTGTGTGTCATTATGCTGCACTTTTATTTGTTAAAAATGAACTTTTTGCAATGACCTCATTGCTGCTACTATTTTTATGGGAGTATACAACAAAACTTTCTTTATGGTTGTTATTCCAATTACTGAAGTTTACTTGGAGAATTTATAGGGCTGAGGAATAAAGGTCATTTGCCCTACAGTCACCATACAGTGTACAGACTAGGCTTGAATTTTCACCCCCAACAGAAAAAGATTGCCATATGTAGGTTTTTGAACACATGTTCACTCAGAAGATTTATATCCAAAGCATTTGGCCACACAATATGGGTATTCCTCAATTTCTTCTTACCTGGAAATTCCAAAACAATTGTTGCCTTATGATATTACAGAATTATTTATTTTGCCCAGTCTTTAACATGTTTCCTTGTTATTGTTTTGTATTTGTTGGGTTCTTTCCCATTTTCCATGTTGAAAATAAATAATTGAAATTTTATTGAATCATTCTACTTTATGCAAGCATACAGTATAATTAACAGTGCTTCCTACAAATGTCAGACTTAAGCCCTCAATATCACACTTCTTTGTATCAACTAGCATTTTTCAAACCATCAAATACAAAACCCGGTGATTTATATCAGATGTTTTTGATGATTTCCAAGATTGATGTAGAGACAGTTAGTCATTGCTTCACAATGGTTGCTCTTATGAACTTCTAAAGTCAGCTTATAGAACAGTTCTGAGCAAACAAAATACAATGTGGTGTACTTTGATATATTTATTCTGTTAAAATATTTTCTCTGCTCCATCGGGTACATGCCAAATGACATTGAGACAGCTAAACATATTAAATGAGATAGCTTTAAATATAGAAGGAACTGTAATGAAGTTTGAATTCAGAGTGCCTGTTACTTCACTTTCATGTCTGAGGAGGATTGACAAACAATAGATAATGTTCTCGACTGCGCGAGAGAAGCAGAGTGGTCCTACCCAACCAGATAAGTAATAGTCTGTGTGGTGACGGAGAAGTCATACCACCAAGTTTGAGGGAAATAAATGTGGATATTTGAGATCAAATGGCAACCAAGAACAACTGTAATTTTTGTTTGGTATAAATGCTTACCTGTGTGATTGTTGTCACTGCATAGTTGAGACTTTTTTTATGGTGGATGTCTAAATTACAACATCCGTCATATATTGAGTTATTTATCGGTCCACGTGTTTAACAAACGTCATTGTTCATCGTGAAAAGGGCATTTTTTTAAACGGTTATGTTATTGTTTGCAGCAAGGCTGTGGTATCTACACATTTTGGCCCAACACATCACGTTTTTAGGCTCGGTTTTGCCTGCCCTCTTTGATCCCGATTCTCTCACCCAGACTGCACGGTTGCAGCATGTTTTCATAGCCATCACTTGGAGGAGAAATATGATTTTTATCAGCTCTGGTTTACTAACCTTGGCGCAAGCAACCCGCTGTGAATCTGCTGTCATCTCATTCGTTTTCCCCGTCAGTTCTTCTGAGTTTTATTTTTACATCTCTGACACCCCACCGTTAATCGTCGTTGCAGTCTCTTTTATTTGTAGCCTTACAAAATATATTTTCACCTAAAGAGACCATTTGGTCGATATTAAGGAAACGATATTAAGAAAACGTGGTCTTGACTGGTTTTTGTGTATGACAAGGACAAGAATAGCACCACTGTCCCACAGAGAACATATCATAAGAGACGACTGTTTGACATGGCATAACACCGGTCATGGTTAGGTGGTTTGTTAACAGCAGCATGACTGCATCTAACAGGTTGCGGGTCTACTTTTCTTTAGTGTTTGAGTCTATTATGATGGACTTTCACATCAGTAAACCTTCGTTGCACTTGTTCCAACGTAGTGGAGTAATAAGTAAATGTCATGCTCGAGCCTAGCTCGCTAGGCAGGTAATCCTCCTCTGGCTACATCCAGCTCACACCAGAGCTGGAACCTGCACATGGCATCTGCCCCTCTAGAAGTACAGGTTGACAAAGATTAAGAAAAGGGGAGAAGTGTGATTGTCTGTGCTTGCACAGCACATGCATAAGCAGATAATAAAGAATGTGTACAAAGGGGAACTCAACCAAAGATGCTATGGTTGAATGTTACAGTTTCTAAGCTATGGTCGAATGTTACAGTTTCTAAGCTATGGTTGAATGTTACAGTTTCTAAGCTATGGTTGAATGTTACAGTTTCTAAGCTATGGTTGAATGTTACAGTTTCTAAGCTATGGTCGAATGTTACAGTTTCTATGCTATGGTCGAATGTTACAGTTTCTATGCTATGGTCGAATGTTACAGTTCCTATGCTATGGTCGAATGTTAGCTCCTATGCTATGGTCGAATGTTAGCTCCTATGCTATGGTCGAATGTTAGTTCCTATGCTATGGTCGAATGTTAGTTCCTATGCTATGGTCGAATGTTACAGTTCCTATGCTATGGTCGAATGTTAGTTCCTATGCTATGGTCGAATGTTAGTTCCTATATGCTATGGTCGAATGTTAGTTCCTATGCAATGGTCGAATGTTAGTTCCTATGCTATGGTCGAATGTCAGTTCCTATGGTCTGAGTACTGGCTGCTGAAATATTGTCCATGAACTGTGTTTAAATTGGATGTCCAATGATTGTTGCTCCATTTTATCAGTAATACAATCGAGCTAAGTTTACACTGGTGAGACTATATGTCGTACTCTATCTGCCACATAACTTTAATCTTCTAGATTATTTTAAGATTAAATTGATATTTCATTATATGTATTAAGTTAGTATTTTCGACCTGGTCTTGCTGTGTTTTCCCCCCCCCCCCCCTCACTTTAACTTCTTTCTTGCCTTCTTGTGTGCAATGAATGTTCCTTAATTAAATAGTTCTTTAAATTTATGTACACATACACATTGACATGTGTGTCCAAGTAAGTACACTGCTCACAGAAATTAAAGGATATTGATTTTAAAATATTAAAACAGACAACATAATTGAAATCAGCTGATTTATTCATTGTACCGGCACAGGCAAACTGAAACCCCACAAGATATTTATGGTTGTTTGCGAATGCCCACAATGAGTAGGTTACTCTTTTGTGCGCCCTGAAAAGAACGTTAAGTGACGGGTTGCAGTAGCTTTCCTCACATCCTGAGCATGCTGATGGTGGACCGGCGTCCTCCAGACGGCTGTGCTATGCTTGGTTTTATCTGCGTGTAACTCACTACTACAGGGATCACGCCAATCCTTCGCCCCGTTAGTCAGGCTGCTATGAAAGTTTCACAATGATTTACGTTTAGTCGCGTGATGGTAGTTCTACGGGGGAAGGTTTACTTCATTTTCACCGTAAGTTTTCAATGTTTCTAGTACCGGGTATCGCAGAGATCTCCCATTTCCCGCTAACCACATAGTGCAGCGATGTCTTATACTGCGAGAGCCTTCTGACGTCTTGGGGAATCTGAATGCGTGGGCTAACTGCAGAAGAGTATCAGGAGCGGATGTACGTTGTCGGACACGTCTGCGGAGGAGGTCCCACAAATGTTCAATTGGAGAGAGGTCGGGGGACATCGCTGGATATGTTGTACCTGAAGGTGAACCTGGACCACGCGAACACAATGAGAACGTGTTCCTGAAAGATAAAACCAGGTCCGAGCAAACGGTACAAAGATACGCTCGATGATGATGATGTCGTGGTAGGAGAGTCACGTCATGTTGGTCTGATATATGTTGTCGGTTCTGTCATTCATAGAGGTGCCTGCCCCGACCATTACAATCTCACCTCCATAGCGGTTGTGCAACCATTGCAGGAGACTTCTTCGTTCGTTCTCAATTTCCCCACTACCAAACCCTGAAAGGGCTTAAGTAGCAGACTGTAGTCCAGAGAACGGAATTCGTTGTGTCGTAGTTTACAGCTTGGCTACGATATTTGCACCTTTCGGTCCAACACATCCGACTTCAGCAAGCATTTTTGAGTACCGGGTTAGCATTCCCTCTTCGATCCCTTCTCCCTAGCCAGTCTGCCCTGATGCAGCCTGTTATCCAGGATCACCGCGTGGAGGTGAAGGGTCTTGGCAGCTATGGTTCGCTGGCCCTGACGATAGCAGTTAGCTATGGGTCGCTGTCCACTGCAGCTCATGCGCTGCTCAGCATCTTGATCCCACAGGAGACTCGTAACGCTCACCTCGTCACCGTCAGAAAACATCACCGATGCCCATTGTTGATTGGTCCATATCGGAAAATGTCCACACCAATCCATTCTGGCTTTCTTGTGGAGTGGTTACAACGTAACATACTGTCGGCGAAAGGCCAGTTGCATCTCGTGCAAGCGGTTTCTTACTATATGGGTGGAGACCCGGATTCAAGTACTCTGTTGAAAATACTGTTGAGTACGAGTTCTGAGTACGTGAGGATTCAAGTAGTTTGTTGAAGATACTGTTGAGTTCTGAGGACGTGAGGATTCAAGTAGTCTGTTGAAGATACTGTTGAGTTCTGAGTACGTGAGGATTCAAGTAGTCTGTTGAAGATACTGTTGAGTTCTGAGGACGTGAGGATTCAAGTAGTCTGTTGAAGATACTGTTGAGTACGTGAGGATTCAAGTAGTCTGTTGAAGATACTGTTGAGTTCTGAGGACGTGAGGATTCAAGTAGTCTGTTGAAGATACTGTTGAGTACGTGAGGATTCAAGTAGTCTGTTGAAGATACTGTTGAGTACGAGTTCTGAGGACGTGAGGATTCAAGTAGTCTGTTGAAGATACTGTTGAGTTCTGAGGACGTGAGTATTCAAGTAGTCTGTTGAAGATACTGTTGAGTTCTGAGGACGTGAGGATTCAAGTAGTCTGTTGAAGATACTGTTGAGTACGAGTTCTGAGGACGTGAGGATTCAAGTAGTCTGTTGAAGATACTGTTGAGTTCTGAGGGCGTGAGGATTCAAGTAGTCTGTTGAAGATACTGTTGAGTTCTGAGGGCGTGAGGATTCAAGTAGTCTGTTGAAGATACTGTTGAGTATACGAGTTCTGAGAGCGTGAGTATTCAAGTAGTCTGTTGAAGATACTGTTGAGTACGAGTTCTGAGGACGTGAGGATTCAAGTAGTCTGTTGAAGATACTGTTGAGTACGAGTTCTGAGGACGTGAGGATTCAAGTAGTCTGTTGAAGATACTGTTGAGTTCTGAGGACGTGAGGATTCAAGTAGTCTGTTGAAGATACTGTTGAGTTCTGAGGACGTGAGGATTCAAGTAGTCTGTTGAAGATACTGTTGAGTTCTGAGGGCGTGAGGATTCAAGTAGTCTGTTGAAGATACTGTTGAGTTCTGAGTACGTGAGGATTCAAGTAGTCTGTTGAAGATACTGTTGAGTATACGAGTTCTGAGAGCGTGAGTATTCAAGTAGTCGGTTGAAGATACTGTTGAGTACGAGTTCTGAGAAGTCATGGCGGAGTGTAGTGAATCTTTTGTGGTCAGTCCAAGGCAAATCAGAAACTGTACCATGATTTTGTACCTGTTCCACGATCTGCATACAACTAACTCAGAAACACTGAGGTTATGAGCAACATCCACCTACCGGTCTTTCGGTTTGCAGCATGCCTATGCATATTTAGTCTCTACTGTTCTGGCAAACGCGGCGCGAGAGAGAAAAAATTGTATCAGCTGCTGAGTCATTTTATACCTGTGCGTGGTGAGTAGTGCTCAACGAACACGAGTTGCACGCGTTTGAATGTGGGGGGGGGGGGGGGGGGGAAGAGAATGTGAAATTTCGCAGTAAATCCCACCTCTACTTTTCGAATTGGCTTGCTCAACGCGTGCCATCGAGACAGTACGTGAGAATCGGGCAGTGTATGTTTGTCATGTCCATATAACCATCGAAACCTACAAACCACCCTGTTCTGCAATAAGAGATCCCAACTTACAATATCCCATATTTTCTGTGAGCAGTATATTACACAAATGTGGATCACTAGGAGGGAATAATAAAACTACTTCCTCCATCCAACCATGTAGTTAAGTCAACTAAAGAATGTTGCGCACGAGGCTAGCAATCCGATTATGTAACATTCTATACGGGGTGGTTCAAGCATGGCTTTCTTTAGTATTTCTAGAGTTGGCCATGGTTCAAGAGCTTGAGACAGCTTGTAATGAACTGTTGTCGTTCGAAATTCTATACGGGATGGTTCAAGAGCTTGAGACAGCTTATAATGAACTGTTGTCATTCGAAATTCTATACGGGATGGTTCAAGAGCTTGTGACAGATTATAAGGAACTGTTGTCATTCGAAATTCTATACGGGATGGTTCAAGAGCTTGAGACAGCTTATAATGAACTGTTGTCATTCGAAATTATATACGGGATGGTTCAAGAGCTTGAGACAGCTTATAATGAACTGTTGTCATTCGAAATTATATACGGGATGGTTCAGAGCTTGAGACAGATTATAAGGAACTAATGGAGGCAAGAAGAGAACTGCTGTCCATTATAAATTCTATACGGGATGTATTCAAGAGCTTGAAACAGGTTAGTAAAGTTAAGTGAAAATTCAGCAGAATTAAGCGCTGGTTGGAAATGGAATTTTTGAAGACTCCATTGTACTTTGCCGCATCCTTTGAAAGGTGGGGTGGCAGAGCCCTTCCTTGCTGAGCTAACGCGATGGTTCAAGAACTTGAGAGCTTTTAAGGAACTAAATGGAGACAAGAAGAGAACTGTTGTCATTCTAAATTATATACGGGATGGCTCAAGAGCTTGAGACAGCGAACTTTCTTAAAATACATCCACACAATTCTCGCAGTAATTGAAACTCTCCCGCCCACCACTTTTGATTGACTTGTGAACGCCCACTCTACGTCGTCTTATTTAACCACATACGCTGACATGTTATAATCACCTACCTTTACGTGTACTTCAAACTTAGTTTAGTTCTGTACAGTACAATGAATGCATTATGTGTACACAGATAACTCCATCTCATTATTTGAAACATGAGTTAATAGTTTCTTCATGTTGGGGATTCTGAGTTTGTCTTAGTCCATCTGTACTTTTACAGAGGCGGATGCTCCTGTGCAGGTCCCATATCTGGTGTATGCCGGATCTGACCAGCAGGAGAATTTCATTCTTAGCGGGCTAGGATCGAGCAGCTTATTACTCTGTTGGGACAAGTGCTGCGGGGAAGGGGGGTGGTGGTGGTTAACCGATGTGCAAGTCCATCATAATAGACTCAAACACTAGAGCAAAGTAGACCCGCAGCGTGTTAGACGCTATCTATGCTGCTCTTAACAAACCACCTAGCCATGGCCGGTGTTGTGCCATGCCACACAGTTAGTCGCCTCTTACGACATGCCTTCTGTGGGCTAGTGGTGTCAATTTTGTCCTTGTCATACACAAAGGCCCCGGCGGACCACTCCGCATTCTGAGTCTATAATGATTTGAATGCCTGACAAGAGCGATACAATCCTAAGAAGGCGTACGTCGATTTAGCTGACCAGCATGAAGCTTTCAAAGATATCGGAGTTTGTTACTCTTGATAGATTTGTATGTGAGTGAAAGTTGCCGTGTGTGTGAATTAGACGTAACTAAATTATTTAAGATCAGTACTCTGTCAACTGTGCACACCCAAAAGAGCCGTGGTACAGTGGGTTCCATCCCACTGTAACATTCAATTCAACGAGGAGGCAGACAGACTGGCAAAATAAGGTGGAAGGTTACCACAACGAGATTCTAGTGTGACCTACGAAGAGTCCAAAAGGGTTATTAGGGCCAGATCATGGTCCACTTAGAAGACCGTTGTACTCATTGGGGAAAATACCAATGAAACGTCTCATGTATAGGCCAACTAAATTACAAAACAGGACTTATATTGGGCCAAGGTTTATAATCAATTCATACAGAGAAATAAAACAAATAACGGTACACAACACAACATATCACTGTGATCCTTTCCAAGAATCCTGCCCCGATATAAACTGAATACCAATCTTCTTGTCTTATTTACGGTATACAACAACCAGCGCTGTTTCTGAAACCAGTCTTTTGAAATATTTTTGGAAATAACATGTTCCCCGTGTTTTACAAAATCTGTCCAACTTTCGACCCAAGGCGCACTGGTTTTGAACAGTCTTCGGTGCGTTCCAAAAAGGCAAAGGCCGCCGTCCATCGTAGACGATGATGGCATAATTAATTTTGCTAGCTCTATTTTTAGTAAGGATTAACAGCGCTACATTGTATCCTCACTCTCTCGTCTCGTGCCGCCGACCCCAATGGCAGGTCAAAGACAAGACGACTAGGGGGCGACTACGAGATGCACAGGATACCGCATCAAGCACCCGTGAAAAAGACGGCGGAGTCCGGAGTCGAACACACACCACCTGATCACGAGGCAGACGGCTTAACCACTTCGCCACGGAATCGGTGCGTTCCACACGTAGTTAAAAATGGTGTCAGCGAGTACATTGGTGTAACAGATCAAGCAAAGGAAATTATCTCCGGAAACTTATTCTCTGGGGCTAAAAAAGGTATGGGGTGGTATTGGCGATGGTGGAGAAAGCTAGCATCAACACAAGGCCACCATCAGATGCCGATATATATGCAGACATTAGCTCTTTCCGTCTTGTCAGACGATAGTAATCGTTCTTTGAAAAAAAAGATATGCAACTAAAGTCCATAACGATAATGAATGTAACTCGTATGACCAATCCGGGCAGAGAAGCGTCTTCCAAAGTGTGTGCAAAGAAAGTCAAGACCGTTTGCGGCATCACATGATGGGACGTGTCTTCTCAAACGCTGAGACTATAGCCTATCAGTATCTCCTTTCTCAATATTCCATGCTTAATCCTGCCACTTCATGTAACACCATAGCGTCCTGTTCCCACGATTCCAAATCGATGCCTGCATCATTCATATTCCGCTTGCATGCATCATTGTTTCCAAAATAGTGGCCGGTCCCGAGACCTTTTACCTAACTGTAATTCCCCATAGAGAAGATATTTTGGTATTCTGCAATCATCCTCTGTATGTGTCCCACCCATCGGAGCCTTCGAAGATTAAGCATGGAAAAGATTGTGACATATATATATATATGAAAAGAAAATGTATTTGAAATAGACAAGTTGATCCAAGAACATGGTCATATGTGTTTGAGACTGCCACCTTACCATTCACACTTAAATCCAATTGAACTCTTTTGAGCAAAAGTTAAAAGGTTAGTGCCATCTAGAATCTGGTCAAAATGCGTTTTGTTCGGTAAATATAATTTTTTGGGAAAAGTATAATCAATCTTCTTTCAAATTCAACTCAATTTAATGTCTAGCATCAGTAGTTTTTAAGATATAGACTGTTAAACACGCATATAGTCAGTCCCCACCCCACCACCCAAAAAAATAGCTGATGGTTTCTATTAGTTTCAAATTATTACTCCCCTAAAATTTAGTAATCACAACAAACAATGAGGGGTTTTTAAGCTCCCTTAAAAAATATAATATAATAAGTACTCCCTACTCAATGCATATGGTAGGATATGTTAGTCACAATTTTAGCTTATACAAATTGTAATTTTCCAAGAAAACCAGTTTTGTGAGAGTTTTGATAAAATCAAATCATGTCGTGACGTGAAGATGAGAAAGAAAGTTAATAAGAAACATACATTCTATGGTGATAGGTCTACCAAAGAAGCAGATATCGAACTATGTGACAATTTAATTAGTAGACTAGGTTAGGCCTGTGATTACTAACTTAGTCGCTCCTCTTCTACCGTGAGGTGTAGAGGTTTGCCAAAGAGAACACCACACTGCTCTATCCGCCGTCTTTTTCCTGGCCTCTTTCCAATCCAGCCCTCTATCACCTAGGGACTGTCGTATGTTGTCTTCCCAACGTACTTTGGGTCGTCCTGGGGGTCTGCGTCCTTGACTTTTTATCTCCCATGACCGCTTTGGTATCCGATCTTCTTCCATTCTACAGACATGGCCAAACCACTGTAGTTGGGACTGCTCCACTCGTTTCTGCAGGGGTTGAACTTCAAGATTGCTACGTATTGTCTGGTTATGGATTTTGTCCCTTTTCGTCACCTGAACCGCCTTTCTTAGGTACCTCATTTCTGAAGTTTGTAATTGCCTTTCTTGGGCTGTAGTCATTGCCCATGACTCACATCCATGTATCAGGACAGGCACATAGGTTGAGCGGTATACATTCATCTTTATTTCCCTGCTTATTTCTCTTTTACTGAGGAAACCTCTGTTTATTGCATTGAAAAGTCTACCTGCTGCTGCCCTTCGTGCAGTAAACTCCTCTTTGATTCCTCCCCTGCTGTCTATTAGCACTCCTAGATATTTAAAGTTGCCGACCTGCTCCAGTGCTCGTGTTCCCAAGGTTATCTGATGTCTCTTTTCATCTCTGGCGATCACCATGGTTTTTGTTTTGGAGTTGCTGATGTGCATTCCTCTCTTCTTCAACTCTTCTTCTTAGACCTGCAAGTTGATCTGGAGATGTGCTTCGGATTTCGTGATCAGGGCCACATCATCTGCAAATGCTAGTTCCGATTTGTAACTTGGTCTCATCTTCCAGTACCCTACTTCATACTTTTTGTCCGTTCCTTGCAGGCTTTGATGACTTCATCCATGAGGAGTATGAAAAGGTACGGTGATAGAATGTCCCCCTGTCTTACTCCGCTAGTGGTCTTGAACTCTCCTGACTTTTGATTTGATGTCCGCACATAATTTCTGCATGTTTTATAGAAACTCTGTGTGGCAGAGATCAGGGGTCCTGGGATGTTCTTCCTTGTCAGGCACTCCCAGAGTTAGTTCCAAGGAACTTTATCAAATGCTTTCTCCAAATCCAAAAAGCAGAGATGCATCTCTTTATCATATTCAAGAGCCTTTTCACTTAGCTGTCTGAGTGTAAAGATAAGGTCTTGAGTACTTCTGTTTGCCCTAAACCCACATTGAGTTTCATCCATATTTGGCTCTGCTAGACCTCTTAATCGCCGTTCTAGAATCCTAGAGTAGACTTTGCCCGGGGACACTGAGAAGGGAAATACCTCTGTGATTTTCACATTGTTGATTGTCGCCCTTTTTAAATATTGGTATTATTATTGCAACCTCACAGTCTCTTGGTATCTTCTTGTGGCGCCAAGCTGCCTTGAGAATCTTCATGAATAGCATCTCTCCTGCCGCTCCCATGTTTTAACCATTTCTGGTGTTATACCATCATGTCCTGCTGCTTTACCAATCTTAATTTTCTTCAATGCTGCCTTTAGTTCTTCCATTGTGATATTATCGTTTCCCTCCATGGCTCCCTCTTCTTGAATTGGGACTGTTACTTCCAGAGCTTTGTTTTCCTCCACTCCAAGAAGATTGAGAATTATTCTTTCTATCTGCTCATTACCTCTTCAGGGGCGGGCGGTCAACAGCGCACCTTGTTTATCTTTAACAAATTTCAGGGGGCATTCCTTTTCCTTCCTCATGTTCTTTAAGGTCTTGTAGAACAGTTTCTGGTTTTCTCCAGCATTATTTTCCAGTTTATCTCCAAATTCTTCCCAGCATTTCTGTTTAGCCTTGAACACAGTCTTCTTTGCTTCCATTCTAACATTTACATATTCCTTTTATTTCTTTGTTTGTTCTTCTGTATTCCTAGCCCCTAGGTATTTCTTCCATGCCTTTTTCTTTTCTTATATTATTCTTTTCACTTCTTCTGTCCACCATGGTGTACTCTTTCTCTTCCACCCTTCTTTGGTTTGACCGCATGCCTCTGCTGCAGCCTCTTTGAGGATGTCTTTGAATTTTAGCCAGATCATTTCCATATCTTCTTCAGATTCCTCTATCCTTTCTATTGCTGTTGTTATGAGCCCTTGATATCTCCTCTTAACATCTGGTTCTCATAGTTTGTAAGCCTTAATTTTATTTTCTCCTCGTGTGTTATGTTTCATGCTTGCTGATGGGTGTTGCCTAGCTGGATAGTGTTTTTCAATTTCTCTCTTTATTTTAACTAGGTAGAGGTCGCTTCCAATCTCTGGTCCTCTAAACACTCTAGCCTCCTTTACATACTTGAAATCAGTTTTCCTCACTATTGCATAGTCAATTATGGATCTTTCATTTCTTGCCGGCTCGCATCTTGTGTAGGCATGAAAACGCTTGTGTGGAAACCTTGTATTTGTAATGACAATGTTTTGTTCTCTGCAGAATCTGAGCAGTCGTTTTCCATTGTCATTTAAGACATCTTCTCCATACCTACCGATCACTCCATCCCATCTAGAATAGTCGTTTCCAACTCTTGCGTTGAAGTCTCCAAGAAGTATTTCATTATGGCAATCGTCAATGGTCCTTTGAAGGAGCTCATAAAATTCATCTTTTATGTCAGTGCTCTCAGTGACGATATCCATTTTTTTTTTTTTTTTGCGTTTGCCTTATTCCTCTAATCCCCAAGGCGGTGTGCGTTGCACTGTGGTTTTTATTTTGCGCCTGTCGGCCCAGTGCATCCGACTTCAGCATGCATTTTATGTAAGGATCTGCTTCCTCCTGCATTTTCTAAGGGTTTGCTTCCCCGGGGTAACGGCCGGTGCTGTGGTGGGGATCTAACCCAGCACCTTCGGATTGTGAGCCGTGCCACTTAACCACTAGGCCACGCCGTCCCCCGATATCCATTTGACTATCCTCCTTTTGTAGACTTAGAACCATCACTATACAGCCAACCCCTGCTCTGACTCGTTCACTCATGGGAACTCCGCTGTAGTATAACATGTTGCCGTCATGGTCCAGAACGCCATGTCCCTTTTTCTTTGTTTCTGTAAGTGCTAGGACTGTCAATTTTGCTCTCTTCATCTCCTCTATTAGTTCATGTTCTTTTCCGTTTATACTTCGTACATTCCATGTTCCATAAATCGTGGTCCTTATTTCTCGCCTATTCGTCGCCGTTGAGGTCAGTCCGGTTTTCTCTATGTTTTGACTTGTAATCGTTTTTTAAGACAACAAACAGGTGATTAGCCAGTTGTGTCTTTGATTGGGGGGGGGGGGGCTCTGCCTCCATGCCTGCCGACCCGCTTCTGTCCACGGCTGCTTATTTATTCGCAGCTAACCTCCAAATTAGGAGGCCTTTCAGCAATCCGCAACGCTGCTGACGCGCCTAGTAGGAGGTAGATTCCTCTCCCAGGCAGGCCTGTGATTACGTTCTGTAAAACTTAACATCAACATGAATCTTTTAAAAGTTTTACTGACCACGCCAACTTGGTCTGAAATAAAGAGATGGACATTGTATGACCTTGTAAATCAGATTTAATTTTAAATGAAGATGACAATGTCCAGGAAGAGCTGGCTGGAAGGCAGTAGAATAATTGGCATTTGAAAACAAAAGTATTTTTTTAAAAATAGTTACAGAACTTGTTTGTCACTTTTGTTATTCCAATTCACAATTGCTAGAGACAACAAAGAGGAAGGGCCTAGGCAGTAAGTTTGAGTTTCATTGTAGCAGAAACGATTGTAATATGCATAATTTTCTTCATGTAAACAAATATATGTATGGAGTAATTTGTGTGTGAACTAAATAAACAGATGTGCTGAATTAGCATTGATATGAGTTTGAGGAGGGCTTGCAGACCTGCAGATGTTCTGCATTGTTATGAACTTGTCACTACAAAAACAGGCACAACAAATGATGTCCATATAAGAACGCCGTAGCAGATGAAACTGTCATTACAAAGACACCAGTAACCTAGCTGCTGTAGTTATGGCTAATATAAAACCTGTATTTTAGGACCATGACAGGAATGAACGACTAAAAAAGTGTCTTGAAGGAAATACACAAAATGTCAACGAATAACTGAACAGAGCTATCTTGAAATGATGTCCCAAGAATAAGAATCCTGGTCTAACTTTTGTGAAAGCTGTTATTGCTATTGCAGTTTATGTTTCTAATGATGAGACAAAATCTCTGTTGGTAATGATGAGACAAAATCTATGTTGGTAATGATGAGACAAAATCTATGTTGGCAATGATGAGACAAAATCTATGTTGGTAATGATGAGACAAAATCTATGTTGGTAATGATGAGACAAAATCTATGTTGGTAATGATGAGACAAAATCTATGTTGGTAATGATGAGACAAAATCTATGTTTGTAATGATGAGACAAAATCTATGTTGGTAATGATGAGACAAAATCTATGTTGGTAATGATGAGACAAAATCTATGTTGGTAAGGATGAGACAAAATCTATGTTGGTAATGATGAGACAAAATCTATGTTGGTAATGATGAGACAAAATCTATGTTGGTAATGATGAGACAAAATCTATGTTGGTAATGATGAGACAAAATCTATGTTGGTAATGATGAGACAAAATCTATGTTGGTAATGATGAGACAAAATCTATGTTGGTAATGGAGGAAGTTGAATGACATACTTGCAGGTACCTGAGAGAGTCATGTGAACACCAAACATATTGTTGCGAAAAAGTAACTCAGAGAAAAGCTATTAAGGCATCCTATGATGCCAGGAGGGCAAAAAGGAGGAGGAGATTTGTACTAGATGATTGGCAGGCAGTTACTGAAGGGTTTATATGTCAGGATGGAGGTCATTGATAAGAATCAAGGTATTTAATCATCAGAAAATGGTAAAAAATAGTGTCATAAACTTATTGCCGAAAACCGCAATATACAGACGGGACGGTTTGTGGAATAACTTTTTTTTAAATTTTAAAGCAATTGTCCTGCAACTTTGCACATATTATCTAGAACTATGGAAATCAAGTTATTTGAATTTTCATAAAAACACAATCGTAAAAGATGTAGCTTTGGCTGTAATCCATAGTGAAGAGATAATCTTGAACAACATTATAAGAAAAAATGAAGTGTGTATGATTAAAGACACGGGAGAAATTATATGAAGAGTTTTGCCATGTTTTCTAATATACATTTTCTGTATTTTGTGTTTAATTACGTTTTAAATTAACATTTGTAATGCTACATTACAATAAATGATATCATGATGTAGGACGATCATCTTTACAGCACCTGCCCAACTTGTATGTGTATATATCAATTTTTAATAAAGTTACAACAATTATAAAAATAATAACCCTCACTAGGTGGTACTCCTTAAAGGACAAGTAGCAGCTGAAAAACTTTCAAACTATGCGATATGAAAGAACGAAAGTGTGCAGCCTTCTCAAATATAAATATTATTGAGCTAAATGTGAGGACCATGTCTTGAAAGAGAAAGAAGGCAATTTTTTTTTAAAGTGGACTGTCTTTCTTTCTTTCGAGAGCAGTCATCAATGTGTTAGAATCATCCGACTATTATTAAGTGAAAAATTAACCTACATGTTTGCTCTCAGAGAAATAGAAGTTTCCTACACTTTGGCAAAACGGTCCTATTCAGGAACACCCCAATCAGCTAGAAGATGAATCTCAGAACTGGATTATAACCATTTATTATTTGCTCCATCATCTATTTATAAAACTGAACCAATACATCCGAAGTATGTACTTTTTTATGTTCTATATATCGTGTGCTTTTACATTTTCACGCCTTTTTTTTCAACGAAAGGATTAGTTAATTGTTACAGCTCCAAAAACACATGAACTACATTACAAAAGGGTATTATGTGGCGCCCAGGATTGCGCCCTGAGAGGCTACTCACAGGGTGCAACGCGCATGGTCTGCAAGGACTGAGAAGCCCATGATTGAATGAATGAATTATGGGGGAGCTAATGTAGAAAATCTCATTCAAATTGCAGAGACGCCTATGCCTGAAAAAAGATTTTTTTTTTTTAATTTACAGTAAATTATTTTATTAAGGGACAAACTAATTCCTTTGCTAACAAATATCAAAAGAACTAGCCACTTTAAGAAAATGGCACTACCTAAAACAATGTAAATTATTAAGTCATTGAGACATTAAAAAGATAAGTTCACATGCAAAAAATCACGCATATCGGTGTAAGGGTTATTGCGATATTAGGCGGCAATTGACAGTAACCATTGTGAAACGGACAATTGTTGACACATGAAATTTTCGTCATATAGTCGTCGTTCTTTCAAGGGGGTTTTCCCGTGAGTCCCAAGGCTTTCTATGGTCAGATACGTGGACAAATGGGAAACAGTGCATACGGGTTACACAAAACATGATGCTTATTACCAATTGAACATAAGAGAGCAAATAGTGGTCTTCAGACTCTGGACAGGCCACAACAGACTGACGTACCATCTAATCAATAAACTGAAGATAGGTGCTAATATCGAATGTAATTGTGGTACTGGGGAAATGACCCCTAAATTTCTTCTGCAAAATTGCACGACATACGAGGACCAGAGAAAGCAAATGTGGCCAACGCTAGACAAGCCCTGTGGCAGTGTCGACAACCTCAGAGTGACCGCTGCTTTCTTTGAACAACTTCAAGTTGACGCCTGACAGCGTACCAAGAAGTAGAAGAATTGGACATTCACTTTCAACTTAAGCACCACCTCCCTCTTATGTCCAGTCAACTTAACTTAACGTTTTTATACTGGTTTAGAAGACTCTGCATAGTCTGTATACAACCAGTTTCATTTGCATTACCTTGCTCTAAAAGCTATGCGCATCCAATTTATTCTTAAATGCATTAATTGTCCATGTCTTCACTACTTCCTGTGGCAATGCATTCCAAGCATTCACCAGTCAGACTACAAAAATATTTCCTAATATCTAATCTGAACCTTTCTTTAGTTAATTTGTACCTATGCCCTCTTGTTCTTGTATGTGGTTGTATTTTGAAAACAAACTTGTAGTCTAATTTAGTTATTCCACTTGTTTTTTACACACCAACGTCCCCTCGACTTCTGCCCTCTCACGTGGACGGCTTTTATGGATATCCCCTTAAATGTAATAATGAACAGATGCCGAGTTGTAATAGTAGGCCACCTAGTTCTCACATGGGAAGGTGAAGGACACTCGTGATGTTGACAAACATGAAGCCCAAAGTTTACCAACTAGATGTGTATGGCCATAAGTCTGGTCTTATCAATTGTGTATTGTAAATTGAAGCCAGGGTAAGACGTACTTCCGGCATACTATATGAAGGACTACAATTAGGGGTTGGTCAAAGGAACAGTTTTTACAGGCGTGTTGGGGCCGAGGCTAAACGTCAGGGTTAGAGGAAAAATACTGACCTCCACCTTATGTCCTGGATATGATCCTGGAAATTGGTTGTCTTATGTTTGCCTGTCAGCCGAAGTGGGTAACGATTGTTTTATCCCCATGTGGTGAACCTAAAGAGAATTCCGGCATTGCACTACACCTAGGACCAAGAACCCACCTTTTTCAGCACGACTCGCGATAAAAGAAGATCAACTGTAACCCACTACCAGATGAACATCGTTAAGAGTGAAAACCTAAACACGAGTAACTATTAAACAACAGCAGAGATTCATGAGTACATAACAAAATCAAGACAGCAGACATTCATGAGTACATAACAAAGTAAAGACAGCAGACATTCATGAGCACATAACAAAGTCAAGACAACAGACATGAGCACATAACAAAGTCAAGACAACAGACATGAGCACATAACAAAGTCAAGACAGCAGGCATTCGTGAGCACATAACAAAGTCAAAACAACATTCATAAGCACATATCAAGGTCAACACAATAGACATGAGCACATAACAAAGTCAAGACAACAGACATGAGCACATAACAAAGTCAAGACAACAGACATAAGCACATAACAAAGTCAAGACAACAGACATGAGCACATAACAAAGTCAAGACAACAGACATGAGCACATAACAAAGTCAAGACAACAGACATAAGCACATAACAAAGTCAAGACAACAGACATGAGCACATAACAAAGTCAAGACAGCAGACATTCGTGAGTACATAACAAAGTCAAGACAACAGACATAAGCACATAACAAAGTCAAGACAGCAGACATTCGTGAGTACATAACAAAGTCAAGACAACAGACATGAGCACATTACAAAGTCAAGACAACAGACATGAACACATAACAAAGCCAAGACAACAGACATGAGCACATAACAAAGTCAAGACAACAGACATGAGCACATAACAAAGTCAAGACAGCAGGCATTCGTGAGCACATAACAAAATCAACACAATAGACATGAGCACATAACAAAGTCAAGACAGCAGACATTCGTGAGTACATAACAAAGTCAAGACAACAGACATTCGTGAGTACATTACAAAGTCAAGACAGCAGACATTCGTGAGCACATAACAAAGTCAAGACAGCAGACATTCGTGAGTACATAACAAAGTCAAGACAACAGACATAAGCACATAACAAAGTCAAGACAACAGACATAAGCACATAACAAAGTCAAGACAACAGACATAAGCACATAACAAAGTCAAGACAACAGACATAAGCACATAACAAAGTCAAGACAACAGACATAAGCACATAACAAAGTCAAGACAACAGACATAAGCACATAACAAAGTCAAGACAACAGACATAAGCACATAACAAAGTCAAGACAACAGACATAAGCACATAACAAAGTCAAGACAACAGACATGAGCACATAACAAAGTCAAGTTAGACAATGTAGAACTGCTAAAAGTATACTCCCAATACACGACGATTACAAGTCGGTGAAGATTGATAGTACACACTTGTAGAAAATTGATTTCTTGTCATGTAGACAATCACACTGTTTGTTTGGTTGTTTTAACGTGAGGTGTGGTTTGCTTTTGACAATGTAATGTTTACGAAAATATATTATCGTGTTTGTTTTTCTTTGTATTGTAAACCTATTATTATGCACGCAATTCTCGTACGTAAGATATGCTCATCAATCTAACTGTACAATATGGAAGAAGCAAATGTAGTTTTTAATTGAAGGATCTCCTTTTCCCGCATCCCTCGCCTGCCTCACATTCCCCCTCTTTCCAACCTGCCCAACTTCTTCCTTCAATCGGCTCATCTCTTCACCCATCTCAAAGCTGCTAGTTTTTAATGAAAGCTAATATTTTTCTTGTTGCTAATTCTTTTCAGTTTCTTAATATTTGTCGTTGCCTTCTCGGCATCTTTATCTACTTGCGTACTACAACAACAACATAAACATCGTCGTAAACAATCCATACTTCTCTATATGCTCTTTTATTCAAAAGAAAGACAAAATGATCAATATAGTTACCTAAACCGAAAGTGTGACCAAAAAATTATCAGTCGAGATTAGCCCTGAGAATGACATTCATTGTATGATATTTCTATTATGCCCGGAACTCTTGAGTGTTGTTCGTTCTTTTGTTTTGTGAATGCTTTATTTTTCCTTTCTTCTATGTTCAGAAAATAGTTAACTTCGTCTCTCGCCTAATTGTAAACCTTTAAAATGACTGACTTGAATACTTGGAATCCTGGTATTCAAACAAACATGTTAATGTCTGTTGCCAGGTAGCCGAATGCTTCGGCTATATGGTATATGTAGTAGGTATTTTACAGCTTCCTGCGGCTTACTAGGCCTGGGGGAAGATACAAATAATTTGGGTAGATTTTTAACTAGAATTTTAGATTTCTACTCTTTTCGATTTCTTACTGCCAGTGTATTTTTAACGTGTTCGAGACAACACGGGCGTCCGATCTCACTACCCAGAGATCAGGGGAATTTTTACCAGAAGACGTGAAAAAATCACGGTCTCGTGATTCGAACCCGCGACCTCTGGCACTCGAGGTGGACACCTTAGATCGAGACCACTGAGCCCCTAGACCTTAATAGTCCTATTTTTGTTATTTTGAGTTGAGCATGAATCGTCGCGTATTGTACTGAAGTCGTGCTTCGATATGGATACTTCAATGACGGTGTCAATCAAGAATGTGGATGCAGGGGGAGGGTAGAAAAGAATAAAAAGAAATACACAGACTGGGTATAGAAAAAGGCAGAAGGAAAGCAGAAACGCTTGCCCTAAAAGGCAGAAGGAAAGCAGAAACGCTTGCCTTAAAAGGCAGAAGGAAAGCAGAAACGCTTGCCCTAAAAGCAGAAGGAAAGCAGAAACGCTTGCCCTAAAAGGCAGAAGGAAAGCAGAAACGCTTGCCCTAAAAACAATGTGCGCCCTGGCTAGCTAACATGCAGAATTCTGCAATTTTTCTACGATTTTGACTTCACATTCTGCATGTAGGTCAATGAGTCACCGTCTCATTAATGTCGTTACTGAACCAGCCATCTGAAGACTACGGTTAAGAAATGCAACGTTGGAAGAGCGCCTGAGAGGACGGTGCAAGCGTAGGGGACAGCCAGCGTGTTATTCGAACCATCAGAGTAGTCACACTTTTCTCTAATTAATTAGGGAGACATGCCTGGCAAGTTGCAGTCTTACTTTTTAGTGCTCCCATTTCGAGTCTCGGCTACACACAGACTCGCAGCTCTTGTATCAAGCCATTCTTTTTATTCAGTAATCTATGTGTGTTAAAACTGGCAGCGACAAATAAATCAATAATCGATATGTAAGTTTAAGAACGAGCTGTGCAAATACGAACGTGTCCAAGGCATATAGGGGTGACTAACGGGGTCAGTCATTCATTAACTATTTCACTCCAATGTTAAGCATATGCCACCACAGCAGCAAGTCCACACTAAAGGAAGGCTGTTTCTGGGCATCTGCAGTCATTCGCCTTTTTTGCTCCAATGTGAAACATCTGTTTTAGCTGCAACTGGTCTCTTTACATAAAGTTTGCATCCGAGCTTTTGGTGAAGCTGATTATAATGGCATTGCTTTGGGTTTGTCTTTTTTCATGACGAGGTTCATAGTTCCAAGCGCAACCGGCTGTAGTTACCTTTTACGGCATGTTAGGAAGGTGACCGTTTATTTTCATCCTTGGTACCACTCGGGTTAACGGGGTTATAGTTCAAAGCTATTTATTTCTGACAAACAATTAATTTGAGGAATGTGAGCTGGTACACACGGAGTCGACAGAGATTAGTATCGGTGTGTTAACTGATATAAACACAATGACAGATAAGCTGGCTTGTATTGTTTGCGGTAGTCTAGGCAAACCACTTGTGTGCAACGACACTTTTTCAAAGAAATACTTTGCGTCAGCACACACATATATCGTGTTGCTATATGCACGCCCACGTGCTCTATTTGTAATAATAGTTGTTTACAACAACGGCAGATATTGTCACGCACATCCGATTGTATTACAAACTATCAATACTGTTTAATGATTAATAACCACCTATCAACATGTATGCGACCAGCCTTCAGTAAATGGCCGTGGGGGTTAAGAGTAGGAGATATGATAACATTCACGATGTAATGAGGTATACCCATTGTTCCTAATCCCGAGCATATGAGAGTAAATGTCAGAGAGCACAGACGGTAATAAATTGACACGGTTTTGTTTTTTAAATGTGTCATTCCTGTTGTGTATAGAGTGTGGTCGAATTGTTTTGATGCATTCCTGCTGACAAGGAAGGCAGCGGATCGAATCCATGGTAAGGCATATGCTGTTTTTCTGTTAGGGTGAATTAAATAAACATAGTCAGCACATGACTCGGCGACAGCAGTCTCGAAGCGGACTGTAGTCATCTGCCCAACAAACCCCTCGACTACCCCAGCAATGGGAATAAAGTCGTTTGACAGTTGAAAAAATATTTGTGTGTATGTTGTTTTGACACACTGTTCATGTTCTGTTGCTATCCTTTGCCATAATGTCATGATTTTGGAATCGGCATCCGGTCTGAGAATGAGTAATATGACGTCTTCTCAGCTATCTTATTTGCTCCTTATATTTAATGACATCCCCCATTTATGTATTGTTCTCTTCTTCTATGATTCGTTAGTTCATTATTGTTGTTGTTCGTTGTCCGTGATGAAGGAATATTTGTCGCAACGTAGGTTTTGTTTGTTTTGTCTCAATGCGGTATCTGACAATACTTAATTTTATCACTTTATTGTTTCTTGCTCTATACAACCACAATGTTTCCGCAGCCTTGCCTTATTTTAGTTAGCTTCAAGAATGCTATGCTCCGAGGTGCGTTTGTCAGACAATTCGTACATTCTAGGATTGCCTGTTTCAAGAACTTTAAGATTTTTCTCTTTCCAAGATTGGAGATGCTTTAATGTCTTGGTTGATATAACCACTTAACTCGCACAAAAGCCTCGTGATTTCCTTTGCATCCCGAATTATGATGTTAAAATAACAATTTTGTTGCTAGCAATTTCAGTTTCATCCAAATCTCACTTTTCCTTTGCCTTTTCCACTGCAAGATGTGTTATCACTTCAATGATGTCACGGTTATTGAACATATTCAATAAATATAGTTGCCAAATCAACAAATATAGTTGCCAAATCAACAAATATAGTTGCCAAATCAACAAATATAGTTGCCAAATCAACAAATATAGTTGCCAAATCAACAAATATAGTTGCCAAATCAACAAATATAGTTGCCAAATCAACAAATATAGTTGCCAAATCAACAAATATAGTTTCCAAATCAACAAATCTCATTTCATATATATCATTTTTTTCCTAAAAATAATCCAAATGTATAAATTACTTTAAAAATAAGTATTCAACAAATGTATACTAAAGTACGCTTAGAATTTAACGCCCATCTTCTTTTTTAAATAGCTCAAAAGTTCATGTATGTATCAATCTCATGTTTGACATTTTGTAATCAGAAAGACGTTAAAGTGATATTAAAATGTATTGGTAATGATGCCAGAGAGGATCAGGATGATTGATTTCAATCGTATTATACTACATTTGATAGACAATATGTATATACGAGGGGCGCTCCTAAAGTAATGCCTCCTATTTTATTCCATGAAAATCATGACAGATAAAAATTGCACAATATCACCATTTGATAAACAATATGTATATACGAGGGGCGCTCCTAAAGTAATGCCTCCTATTTTATTCCATGAAAATCATGACAGATAAAAATTGCACAATATCACCATTTGATAAACAATATGTATATACGAAGGGCGCTCCTAAAGTAATGCCTCCTATTTTATTCCATGAAAACCATGACAGATACAAATTGTACAATATCACCATTTGATAGAACAATGTCTTGTCTTCAAAAAATAATGTTTCAACATAATCACTGCCCTTGGCTTTACATTTTCTCCAACGATTAACTCTAAACATACATGCCGCGCTCGTCAGCGAAAATAAGTTCATTTAAATATTCACGACATTAATTATGTAACGCAAAGTACACATTAATTCAATTAAAAATATAACAATATCTTCATCATCATGGTATTCAGTCCTAGGACTGGTCAACAAGCCTATGGATTTTGTCCTTCCATTTCTGGAAATCCACTGCAGCCGTCTTCAGCTTAGTATACGTCTTCACAGCCATATCTCCGCAAGCTTGAGACAAAAAGGTATTTCTTGGTCTTCTCCTCCCTCTCCTTCCCTGCATAATGTCCTCCAAGATCTGTTTGACTGGGTCCTCTCTCCGCAGATTATGTCCCAACCAGCCAAGTCGATTTCTTGTTATCTTCCATATAAACTTTCTCTCTTCTCCCATCTCCGCCAATACCTTTTCATAACAATTTAGAAACAATGAAATTAAATATAGAAAGTCTAAACGTAAAGTGCACAGGTTGACAACTAAAAATTAGAATGGTTTTTCTTAGCTAAAAATATATCACCCCATTACAAATATAACAATGAAACTAAATATAAAAAGGATAAATTAAAAAAACAATAATATAAATATGATGCAGTAAAAAATTATGGGGGTCGGTTTCCTAAGAGTTTATGATGAGATGGATAAAGGTGGAGAATCTGATGTCGTGCAGTAAGAGGGGCTCCAAGATATTGTGTTGAGTGGAAGACAGTTGAAGAATATGATGTCGTACAGTAAAAGAGGGTCCAAGATATTGTGTTGAGTGGAAGACAGTTGAAGAATCTGAGGTCGTGCAGTAAAAGAGGGTCCAAGATATTGTGTTGAGTGGAAGACAGTTGAAGAATCTGAGGTCGTGCAGTAAGAGGGGCTCCAAGATATTGTGGTGAATAGAAGGCAGTTGAAGAATCTGATGTCGTACAGTAAAAGAGGGTCCAAGATATTGTGGTGAATAGAAGGCAGTTGAAGAATCTGATGTCGTGCAGTAAGAGGGGGTCACCGATATTGTGGTGAATAGAAGGCAGTTGAAGAATCTGATGTCGTACAGTAAAAGAGGGTCCAAGATATTGTGGTGAATAGAAGGCAGTTGAAGAATCTGAGGTCGTACAGTAAGAGGGGGTCCAAGATATTGTGGTGAGTGGAAGACAGTTGAAGAATCTGAGGTCGTACAGAGGGGGTCTAAGATTCTGTGTATTGAGATGGAGGAAGTTGAAGACATTAACGTCGCACAATATTTTATTGTCGCCTTCTATTTTAAATATTACTAATCTACCACATCATTAATTTCTTATCTGCTAATTGCTTCCATTGCCGACTATAGTAGCTACTTATGGGCTAAATATCCTAACACTGTCAAGGTCACAGTGTAAAAAGTTGTAACGGATTCGGAACGAAAGAATGCGACTGGTGCACATGGGATACCCCCATTGTCAAGATACGATACATGTTTGGCATCATGTCTTCACATTAGCAAATAACATGACAGATGACATCAGAGTCATCATCACTCTTGACAGGGAATGCAAAGGATGGTGCAATTGGAAACTTGAGTAGTTGATATGTGATAATACTGTGGGTGAGGGTGGCGTTTATTTTTCTTGTACTGATGAATACATGATGTGTGTTCATTAATAAAATGGTTGTATACAGACTAGAGTCGTATAAACCAGTATAATGAAGTTAAATTAAATTAAGCTAAGTAGAGTAGAGTAGAGTAGAGTAGAGTTGAGTAGAGTAGAGTAGAATAGAGCATAATAGAGTAGAATAGAGTTGAGTTGAGTTGGCTTGAGTTGAGTAAGTTAAGTAACTTAAGTAAGTTAACTGAAGTTAAGTTAACTTAAGTTAAGTTAAGTAAAGTAAGTTAAGTAAGTAAAGTAAGTAAGTTAAGTAAGTTAAGTACAGTAAGTAAAGTAAGTAAGTTAAGTAAAGTTAAGTAAAGTAAGTAAGTTAAGTAATTTAAGTTAAAGTTAAGTTAAGTACAGTAAGTTAAGTAAGTTAAGTTAAGTAAGTAAGTTAAGTAAGTAAGTTAAGTAAATTAAGTAAAGTTAAGTAAAGTAAGTAAGTTAAGTAATTTAAGTTAAGTTAAGTTAAGTACAGTAAGTTAAGTAAGTTAAGTTAAGTAAGTAAGTTAAGTAAATTAAATACAGTTAAGTAAAGTAAGTCAAGTAAGTTAAGTTGAGTTAAGTTTGTTTGTTAAAATGGTTAAAAAACACATGGAGTGATGTTATTTGTGAACGACCACCATATGTGGTGTTAATTTTTATTAAATTATAAGAATTTTTAAAAAATAAAAGAATTTAAAATTGTCGGTTGTAGTTTTGCGAAAGTAAAGAAATATGTGTTCATTTAAGAATAACGTGGTCTTAGACGTCATTGACCGTAAGTATTTAATTATTTATTTTTTACACATAAATATGTGTAAAACTGCGCCCCTCTGAGGTCAATTATATGCCCGGGATGACTGATTTGTTGGCCTAATGATAGCGCCGACCATGCATGTAGATATATTGAGAATAGATGTGCAGTCTAAATACTTTTGCTGCGTGTGTGTATTGTTTTTTCTCGTTCGCCATGCTTTTTATTATGTCTTTACGGAAAGACCAGTTCTCTTGATAACGGTTGCTGTTGGAGAGTTTTTCAAGGCTCCCAAACATTTTGTATGGACGGTCGTCTCTGTGTGGAGGGCTTAGAGCGCAGCTGTCTTAGCATATCCAGTCTTATAGGGTGTGTTCGGCTGTCCGTGCTGCTTGTTCGCACATACACATGGGCGAGTGATTGTGTCAATTTTAGTCTGTGCCAGGGGCTATTTTAGTCTATTATGTCACGTTCTCATTCGGAACAGGGTCACTTGCTCCGCTCGAACAAGAAAGTGAGAGTTGTCCTTGGTTTGGTCAACTTTCCTTATGGCTTGGATAAAGGTTTTCTTTTCCTTGGTGATTGTTTGCTCTTTTTGTTTCCGTTATGTTCCTTGTGTTGCTAACTTGTCTGCTCTCTCGTATCTTATTATTTCATAGATTAACTTAACTTACCGTCGTAATACTGGTTTAGAGTCTGCAGAGTCTGTATACAACAAGTTTCATTTACACTTCCTTGTACTAAAAACTATGTGTATCCAATATTTTCATAAATGCATTATCTATCCCTGCCTCCACTAACTCTCGTGGAAATGCATTCCAAGCATTCATCACTCTTTGACTAACAAAATATTTCCTAATATCTAATCTGGACCTCTCGATGGTTAATTTGTAGCTATGCCCTAATGTTCTTGTGGGTGGCTGTATTTTAAAAAAACTTGTTATAGTCTAATTTATCCGTTCCTTTGATTATCTTATAAACCTGTATTGTCACCTCGAATCCTTCTCTTTTCTACATCGTAGGCCGGTTTTTCCTGAGTCTTTCTTCAAAACTGTATTCTGGAATCCCACTATCAGCTTTACCGCTCTTTTTTGTATCCTTTCCAGCATGTTTATATCTCCTATATGATAAGGACTCCACACCTGTACACAGTACTCCAATCTAGGTCTAACTAATGCTCTTTACAGTTTGACTATCACTTCCTTGCTCCCATGTTTAATATTTCTTTTTATCATATCTAACATTTCATTTGCCTTTTTCACTGCTATATGGACTTGCTCACTCACTGTATATGTATGATCTATTATAGTCCCTAGGTCCCTTACCTTTTCTATCATTCTAATATTGATGGCATCCACTGCAGCAGTACCCTTCGTTTGGCATTTATTTCGCCTAAAGCGTTAAGCTCTGTTAGTTTATCATTCGTGAAAGTTTGCAGTACTGACATTGCATTAACCTGTCCACATTGGTTGTTGTGTGATTCATTATTTCTGCACTGTGTAGGGATTGAAAAACGTCAGTATGTTTCTCCGTTCGCTCTTAAATAATAACACCTAAATGTGGCTTAGGGGTTAAACGTTGGTTTCACAATCCCAACGCACTGGTTCGAATCCCACCGTGTCCAATTTAGCAAACATGTGGGATTTTTTCTAGGTGCGATCGCCCCTCCGCGTACGGTAAGTAATGGCAACCCACCGTACTGCACTCCTGTCAAGAAACTTATAACAGTCAAATAGGTGACAAGAGATGTGACGTACTACGTTCTGCTACTTACAATTCTCTCTTAAGCTTGACTGTCCGTCTCAAGCTTTTGTTTTCATCATTAGGCGTATCAATCAGATGGGTTGGTAACAACCATGCTGTCACTCATCTCCTCTGATGGAGACAACATGCTTGGAGAATTTGTTCTACTGCTTGCCTGTTTTCCTCACACAGTCACATGTCTGTATATCCGTTTCTGTATTTGTTAAACTGAAGATCTCTAAATCTGCAGTCTGAATGTTGTTAATTGTTTTTTTCTTGGCAAGAAGTAGTATGTCCTTGTTATATCCGACTTTGTATCGTCTCTGTGCCATGTTTCTATGGGGCTGCTTTTTTTTACATCATTGATTTTACTTCTCCATATATTGCCTTTTCTTCAGTTTCAGTTTTGTTTCTTTCCTCTCTGACTACCCACCTCCTAAATACTATGTATCTCGCAGTAGGCATGAAGGCATTTGTATTTTTATGGTGTTTAAATTATAGCTTGGATCTGTGACAGCTTCTGCGATTCCGTTGTATTTATGGCGATTATAACAACTTATAACATATAAAAACAGATCAACTTTGAAGACTAAGAATGTATTTACTGAAGACCTATGCTCCGAGAGGAGCTGGGAAAAAAAGGAACACTATTTTGTCTCTGGCATGGCATGTGAGAGTTAAAAAACATGACTTATAATAATCACCAGGGTTGTCTCCTGCATATTCAGTTTCACTGAATGTCCGTTACGCCCCGTTGTGGTTAGGACAGCAGTAAGTCTTCAACAGGGTGCCCTTGTCTGTGATAGTCTTTTGTGTGGTGTCTCGGATGATGTTACCCTCCAGAAAAAAAATATATCTATAGTTATTACGTTTGTTCGCCATCGCTAGGGTCCACGGGAGGTGGGGGGGGGGGGGGAAAGAGGATTTATGGAGAAAGAATAGGACTTTCTCGTGTCTCTGCTTTTAATGCTTTCGTCACAGCTGACCTCTCTCATTGTTTGTTTCGTGAATCCAGAGGAAAGCGGCGTGGTTCTCGTGACAATGTTGACTGACTGATCCGCACGTAAAATCTATAATAGGTCTATATAAATAAGTACATGTATTTTCCTGTTTGCCACTAGCATTAGATTTGTTTTGCCTGCGGCTACAACAAACTAAAGTCTCTATAAAGTCTTCACCATAGTCCGTTGCCATGTTTAATTTACCAAACCGATACGTGGACCCCCACTTGCCAGTCACAAAAGGAATTATTGGAATGTATGGTGGTGGGTAGAGTTTTGTTTTTAAACCAGTCTACAGCAGAGCACTTGGGTTCGCAGAAGGTCTGAAAGGGTTCCGCGAGTGATTGAATCAAATGATTCTTTTTTTTTTTTAATAAAAAAAATTAATACGCGTAAATGGACAAAGACTGAATTCCTGTGTGCCAGGTTGCAATTGATAGGTTACATTACCTATTCATACTGTTTGGTCTTATAATGTTTAGATTTGGATAAGTATTCGACACCACGCATTCGGTTCTCTGGACAACATCCTGCTGCTTCCATGGCCCTTTTCAGGACTTGGTAGCGAGAGATTGAGAACGAACGACGAAGAAGAAGAAGAATAAGTAATGGTTACATCTTCGCTCTGTATAAAACAAGAACTATATCAAGTACATGCGAAATGTTGACGTCGGAAACAGAAAATTATTAAACAACAGGTAATTCGGACGTTCTATTTTCTTTTTCTTGTTCTTCTTCGTTCTCAATCTCCCACTACTAAACCATGAAAGGGCTTAAGTAGCAGAATGTAGTCGAGAGAACGGAATGCGTTGTGTCGTAGTTTACAGCTTGGCTACGATATTTGCACCTTTCGGTCCAACACATCCGACCTCAGCAAGCATTTTTGAAGTACCGGGTTAGCATTCCCTATTCGATCCCTTCTCCTTAGCCAGTCTGCCCTGCTGCAGCCTGTTATCCAGGATCACCGCGTGGAGGTGTAGAAGGGTATTGGCAGCTATGGTTCGCTGGCCCTGACACTAGCAGTCAGCTATGGGTCGCTGACCACTGCAGCTCATGCGCTGCTCAGCATCTTGATCCCTGATGTTCTATTTAAAACTATTCATTGGTAGCGCAGTGATCTGCTCTTCTTCTTCTTCCTCTTCTTTGGCGTTCATCCTGAAAAGTTTACATCGGTGCTGCGATATCTGCGCCTTTGGTCTGACACATCCGGCTTCAGCAGGCTTTATTTTGAGTGTCGGGTTTGCCTTTCCACTGTTTTCCCTATTCTCTTAACCAGACCTTCCCACTGCGATCTCTATTCTCTTATCCAGACCTTCCCACCGCGATCTCCATTCTGTTATCCAGACCTTCCCACTGCGATCTCCATTCTCTTAACCAGACCTTCCCACTGCGATCTCCATTCTCTTAACCAGACCTTGCCACTGCGATCTCCATTAACTTAACCAGACCTTCCCACCGCGATCTCCATTCTGTTAACCAGACCTTCCCACTGCGATCTCCATTAACTTAACCAGACCTTCCCACCGCGATCTCCATTCTGTTATCCAGACCTTCCCACTGCGATCTCCATTCTCTTAACCAGACCTTCCCACTGCGATCTCCATTCTCTTCACCAGACCTTCGCACTGCGATCTCTATTCTCTTATCCAGACCTTCCCACTGCGATTTCCATTCTCTTAACCAGACCTTCCCACTGCGATGTCCATTCTCTTAACCAGACCTTCCCACTGCGATCTCCATTCTCTTAACCAGACCTTGCCACTGCGATCTCCATTAACTTAACCAGACCTTCCCACCGCGATCTCCATTCTGTTAACCAGACCTTCCCACTGCGATCTCCATTAACTTAACCAGACCTTCCCACCGCGATCTCCATTCTGTTATCCAGACCTTCCCACTGCGATCTCCCTTCTCTTCACCAGACCTTCGCACTGCGATCTCTATTCTCTTATCCAGACCTTCCCACTGCGATTTCCATTCTCTTAACCAGACCTTCCCACTGCGATGTCCATTCTCTTAACCAGACCTTCCCACTGCGATCTCCATTCTCTTAACCAGACCTTCCCACTGCGATCTCCATTCTCTAAACCAGACCTTCCTACTGCGATCTCCATTCTCTTAACCAGACCTTCCCACTGCGATCTATATTCTCTTATCCAGACCTTCCCACTGCGATCTCCATTCTCTTATCCAGACTTCATTTTTGCAGTCTGTTTCCAGGGCCACAGCTTAGAGGCGGAATATGATCTTGGTCAGCTCTGGTTCGATGACCGTGATGTAGGCAGCCATCTGACTGCTGCCAGCTTATTCACTGTGCTACATCTTTGCATCCGCGTTGTGCCATTGTCATCTTTTCCCATACCAATTTGAAAATAGGTTAACCTGCATATACAAAAAAATTGAAGATACGTTGCCATATTCGTGCACTTTCATCCCAGGTATTGATATATTTAACTTCTGCTGACGCTCCATTATTTGCAGCATAGGTTCAACACTGCATGTAACGTAACTTCTGCTGACGCTCCATTTATTGTAGCATAGGTCCAACACTGCATGTAACGTAACTTCTGCTGACGCTCCATTTATTGTAGCATAGGTCCAACACTGCATGTAACGTAAATTCTGCTGACGCTCCATTTATTGTAGCATAGGTCCAACACTGCATGTAACGTAACTTCTGCTGACGCTCCATTTATTGTAGCATAGTTTCAACACTGCATGTAACGTAACTTCTGCTGACGCTCCATTTATTGCAGCATAGTTTCAACACTGCATGAAACTTAACTTCTGCTGACGCTCCATTTATTGCAGCATAGGTCCAACACTGCATGTAACGTAACTTCTGCGGACGCTCCATTTATTGTAACATAGGTCCAACACTGCATGTAACGTAACTTCTGCTGACGCTCCATTTATTGCAGCATAGTTTCAACACTGCATGTAACGTAACTTCTGCTGACGCTCCATTTATTGTAGCATAGGTCCAACATTGCATGTAATGTAACTTCTGCTGACGCTCCATTTATTACAGCATAGGTCCAATTCGGTTTACCTTAACCGGGTTTTAGGAGCGTCTGATTCCAGTTATTTGCAGTGCGGCTGCGAGGCAATCGTTATTATGGGATGAGGTTGCTGGTCTCAACTATAACCCTGTTCAGTAGACTTACACGACATGCCGGGAAACAGTGATGATGTTCTGTTTTCCCCAGGAACCAGTCGGAGTCTGTTGTTTAGTATAGTCAATTAATCAATCAAAACCTCTTCAGCTCCCATTGAAGCATAGGTCTTTAACAAAATACGTGCCAAATTTTTGTTAACCTGTCTAGATATGTTGCAGTTTTTGTGACTTAAAACGTCAACAGGGTCGGCAGCCGGCGGAATAGTCAACCTTGCTAAGTCACCTCTTACGATTCGCCTGACAGGTTGCAGTGTCACTATTCTTTGCTCCCCTTTTGGTCTCGGTAACACTTGGGTGGCTTAGTATAATTGTTTTTGTTGTTTAATGCCAACAATGAGTGTTTACTCTTTTTTTGCCATGAAAATGACGTTACGTGGCGGTTTATTTTAGCTATCCTCACATCCCCAGCGTACTGATCAATGTGGGCTGGGGTCCTCCAGGTGATTGGTCTAGGTTTGGCGTCATCTGCGTGTCGCTCACTACTACGGGGATCACGTCGATCTCCCACCTTGTTAGTTAGGATGCCATGCAAACAGCCGGTTTCCATGGAGGACTACGGGAAAGACGAAGTGAGGGTTTTAAGCCAGTATATTTTACCTAACAGTGACTAACATGTCTGACCAGTATGTTTTGCCTGACCCTGACTAACATGTCTGACCAGTATGTTCTGCCTGACCCTAACTAACATGTCTGACCAGTATGTTTTGCCTGACCCTGACTAACATGTCTGACCAGTATTTTTTGCCTGACCAGACGTTACCTTTCTCCCCAAATAGTATAGTAAAGCAACTATAATCAGCGCATGCGCAGCGTCATTAACTCGTGATCAAATATACGCATTGTCACGTGAAGATAAGTTAAACAAAACTTCCTATTTTTTTTAAGTGGACACAAAATGAGCTGCAGGAATAGCAACACCGAAAACTGAAGTAAGAGACAGCACTTTAGATAGACCACTAAAGAGGGTTTCACGTTTAACCAGCTGCTATATTCTGTAGAAACTATCAGAAACAGATACGAGCTGGATACTCCACTGTAGAAGAGAAGCGATTAACGCTTTACACATGTGCTTGAAACATTAAATATATATTAATAAGAGCAAGGAAATATGCCTTTGCTTCGCGCATTTAATATTTGCTTGTAAATTAGTTTTTAAATGTTGTCCTGGCGAGGTGAAAGATTGCATCCAACAGAATAAAAGTTACGGTTTCTGAACAACATGCTTGGACATGTTAGGATGCAAGGGGTTAAGCAAGCAAGTTGTACAAAGATATGACGTAAACAAAGACATTGATGAATAACACAACTAAACTCAGTGGTCTCGATGTAGGGTGTCTGTCTCGGTTGCCTTTGGCTGTTATAAGTTTCTTGCCAAGTGTACAGTACGGTAGGTTGCCATTACTTTCCGTTCATGGAGGAGCATTCGCCCGAAAAGAAAAACACAGTGTCTGCCAAACTGGACACAAGTGGAAATCGAACCCGGAACGTTGGGATTGTGAAAACCGAGCCAGTTTCACCCCTAGGCCACAAGCCGCAGAAGGTTTTCAAAATAGCTTCTACGGATAGCCTTTGTGCTATCTGGCAACAGAGATCCACATGCCTGTTTGATTACCAGAATTCGAAGTATTCCAAGAACTAAACGTACCAACACAAGTTGCAGCTCTGCGTTCCACTGGAATGGAAATGGGTAGATGGTTGATAGATAGTAAAGAGAAATTTGCAGCAAATTTGCCGATGACTAGATCAGGAGGATCAGTAGCACGTTACAAATGCTGTTGAAAAAATTAACAGGACAGCCAAAGCGTTTGGCATGAAATTGAACAAGTACAGAAGTTTACACATTCATTCATAGTCGTCTCAGTCTTTGCAGACCATGCGTGTGGCACCCTGTGAGTAGCCTCTAAATTCTGGGCTCTGAAAATGGATACCCTGGGCTGCCCAAACTGCAGGATCCGCCTCTCTGTCTCGCTGGTGTAATCCAAAGGAATGCAAAGCATGACAATTTGGCACCAGCTCAGCTGCAGAAGCTGCCGGAATGAGTTCGCAATTTTGAAACCATCCGTCTTAGATGCTACCATTCCGGATTTTCTGTCTGGGTTTACTTCTGTTGCCCTCCCTCTCCCGAGGTTTCCACAAGGCAGTGGAGTCGTTGCCCGCAGATGCTAGTTACTCGAGACATCCGATGATACTCTCATCGTCTCAAGACTAGTCAGCACTCTCTGAGACGTGGGTTTAAAATCAGAGTTCCTCCTCTCCTATGCGAACTGTCTGGACAGGCCAACAAGCTTCGTCTACCCGGGTTTAGAGTCAGAGTTTATCTTCTCTTAGATTGGCTGCCAACCAAGGCTAATGAGCCCAATCTGCCCACCCAGTTATGCCACCGAGTACTCAGTCGCGCACCACAGCAGGCTCTGTAAGAAATAGGGGGCCCCTCATGAAGGTGCTGCTATGGACACAATAATGTAGAAGAGACCATTGGCATAGAAACTCCTGAACAGAAAGCCGAACAGTGAATCCAGCGGCGATCTCTACACCTGGATAGGAGAGGCTATATCAGACGCTTCACTTTCCTTTAACGAGCGGGACGTACATCCCAGACCTCGCTAACCCCCCCCCCCCTCCCCCTCCCCCATATATATATATTGGTGAAACCATAACAGAAGCTGCCCGTAATGAGACGGAAATTAGGACAAGAATTGCAATGGCAAAAAAGACCTTCAAAGAAAAACAGAAATCGTTAACCAATGAATACCGGGATAGAGCTGAGGAAAAGAATAATCACTACTCAGGTATCTTAACTTAACTTAACTTAACTTAACGTCTTTATACTGGTTTAGAAGACCCTGCAGAGTCTGTATACAACCAGTTACATTTACATCACCTTGCTCTAAAATCTATGCGCATCCAGTTTATTCTTAAACGCATTAACTGTCCCTGCCTCCACCACCTCCCCTGGCAATGCATTCCAAGCAGACACCACTCTCTGACTAAAAAAATATTTCCTAATATCTAACCTGGACCAATTGCACTGTATGGAACTGAAATATGGACTCTGAAAGAAGAATTAACAGTTTTAAAGCATTACAAATGTGGTGATATCGTAGAACAGAACGAGTGAGTTGGACAGAAAGAAAATCCAATGACACTATCCTCACTGAGCTATTCGCACAAATATTGAAAATGATACAGAAATGAAGATTGAGTTGTGACATGAAGTTTTCTACAGAATATACTAGAGGGCAAGATTCTGTTTCTGTTCCTGTTTCTAAGAATCGACGTCACTGCACTCCGGACATACCCATAGGTGCTCAGTCTCTCTCATCAAATGGCGTAAGGTATGGATGCTGATGGTCCCTGTAGCTCACTGGTTGTACACTCTCCTGCGCCGTCCTCTCATGCGCCCCACTCCGCTCGAACCCCATTTAATGTCGAAACGTTGCAGTCTGTGGATTGCTGCTTCATCTATTGTGGTGTCCTCATTCAGCAGGCGGTCATTGATTGATTTCAAAATGTCACTTCTGTCCATCACCAATGTGCCCATGATGGGAGCCCGTGAAGCCAAGATGTCAGCTCATTCATTGCCCTGAACCCCGGCATGAGCAGGACAGTAGATCCAGGTCAGCGCCTGGAGGTTTGAGGCCTTAACAGCAGCTATCCACTCGTACCTAAGCCATCCCTTCTGTACTTTCTGAAGTACGGCTTGCGCGTCTGTCACGATGACTGCCTTTGTTATAGAAGTCTCAGATATCCATTTCAGTGCTGAGGTCACTGCTTCCGTCTCCATTCTCATACTGAAGGTTGTTGACATGTATGCCCTACTGCGCTCAGCCACGACCTCTCCTTTCACTCTAGCCGAGAAACCCCAGTCTGATGTTCCACTGCGCACGACTGATCCGTCGGTGTATATGACAGCGTCACTCTCCTGGGTGTTCTCAGTTATCAGCTGATTTACCTCGTGCTCTGCTCTCTTGTTGTTCCGTTCTCTGCATTCCTTGTCTAAGGTTATGATGACTCTCTGGTACTCTATCATTCTATCACCAATGTGGACCCATTCTTTACCTTTGGCTATCGTCTCAGCTGGAGTGACGTGTCCGGTTGTTGTCTTAGCCTGTGCCATCCACGACGACCCTCTCTTGATTATTGATCCCTTGATATCCGAGATACTATTGTGCAGAGGGTGTCGAGTGTCTGTGGTGACACGCATATAGGCTTTGACTTGTGCCAGTTTATGTCTGGATGTCACCGATAACAATCCCAACATGTACCGCATCATCACAATCGGGGTATCTCTAGTGTAGCCCAGAACCAGACGCATACCTTCATTCTGAATGCGGTCCAACCTTACACACTGTGTTCTTGATAGTGTGAGGATGCCTAGTCCGTAATCCATGACAGACAACACGACCTGACGAAATAGGATGAACAGGAGGCGTTGTTCCAAGTCGGCAGCAGCCATAGTCTTGAGTGCTCCTAACCCTCTCTCGCATCTTTGTACGATGTGGTCAACATGGCAATTATATGAAAGACTGCGATCAAATGTCACTCCGAGGTATTTCAACCTGTCACACCTGTGGATGGTGCAACCATCAAATGTGATGCCCGGGAGTTCAGCCTTTACTATGGAATTATTCAAAGAGCACCACATCATGCAGGCCTTGTTCGGATTGATCTTGGATCTTGAGTCGCTGCACCACTGTGAGATTCCTTGCAAGGTTTCCTGGATGTCTTTGACCAACTCTTGCCTGTCTGAGCCAGTCCTGTACGTTAAGATGTCATATCCCTGTTTGGGTTACCCCACCCATAGCCCTGTTTGGGTTACCCCACCCATAGCCCTGTTTGGGTTACCCCACCCATTGCCCCGTTTGGGTTACCCTACCCATTGCCCTGTTTGGGTTACCCCACCCATAGCCCTGTTTGGGTTACCCCACCCATTGCCCTGTTTGGCTTACCCCACCCATAGCCCTGTTAAGGTTACCCAACCCATAGCCCTGTTTGGGTTACCCCACCCATAGCCTGCTATTTTATCCCTTCAGGCATCGGGAGTCCGGTTTGTCAGCGCCTTATACTAGCTTTTCGCCATTGCCGTGTTAGTTTAAACGGGGAGAACCGGAACAATCTAGTGGACCACTCGAGAAGGTACGGTTGGCTTGATTGGCAGAGGCTGTACGCCAGCATAGGCATTTCTCATTTTTTTAGTGAGACCTGTACCAATCCTTACTCCCCAAGTGAGACCTGTACCAATCCTTACTCCCCAAGTGAGACCTGTACCAATCATTACTCCCCAAGTGAGACCTGTACCAATCCTTACTCCCGAAGTGAGACCTGTACCAATCCTTACTCCCCAAGTGAGACCTGTACCAATCCTTACTCCTCAAGTCAGACCTGTACCAATCCTTACTCCCCAAGTGAGACCTGTACCAATCCTTACTCCCCAAGTGAGACCTGTACCAATCCTTACTCCCCAAGTGAGACCTGTACCAATCCTGACTCCCCAAGTGAGACCTGTACCAATCCTTACTCCCCAAGTGAGACCTGTACCAATCCTTACTCCCGAAGTGAGACCTGTACCAATCCTTACTCCCCAAGTGAGACCTGTACCAATCCTTACTCCCCAAGTCAGATTTGTACCAATCCTTACTCCCCAAGTCAGACCTGTACCAATCCTTACTCCCCAAGTGAGACCTGTACAAATCCTTACTCCCCAAGTGAGACATGCACCAATCCTTATTCCCCAAGTGAGACCTGTACCAATCCTTACTCCCCAAGTCAGACCTGTACCAATCCTTACTCCCCAAGTGAGACCTGTACCAATCCTTACTCCCCAAGTCAGACCTGTACCAATCCTTACTCCCCAAGTGAGACATGTACCAATCCTTACTCCCCAAGTGAGACCTGTACCAATCCTTACTCCCCAAGTGAGACATGTACCAATCCTTACTCCCCAAGTGAGACCTGTACCAATCCTTACTCCCCAAGTGAGACATGTACCAATCCTTACTCCCCAAGTGAGACCTGTACCAATCCTTACTCTCCAAGTGAGACCTGTACCAATCCTTACTCCCCAAGTCAGACCTGTACCAATCCTTACTCCCCAAGTGAGACCTGTACCAATCCTTACTCCCGAAGTGAGACCTGTACCAATCCTTACTCCCCAAGTGAGACCTGTACAAATCCTTACTCCCGAAGTCAGATTTGTACCAATCCTTACTCCCCAAGTCAGACCTGTACCAATCCTTACTCCCCAAGTGAGACCTGTACCAATCCTTACTCCCCAAGTCAGACCTGTACCAATCCTTACTCCCCAAGTGAGACCTGTACCAATCCTTACTCCCCAAGTCAGACCTGTACCAATCCTTACTCCCCAAGTCAGACCTGAACCAATCCTTACTCCCCAAGTGAGACATGTACCAATCCTTACTCCCCAAGTCAGACCTGTACCAATCCTTACTCCCCAAGTCAGACCTGTACCAATCCTTACTCCCCAAGTCAGACCTGTACCAATCCTTACTCCCCAAGTCAGACCTGTACCAATCCTTACTCCCCAAGTCAGACCTGTACCAATCCTTACTCCCCAAGTCAGACCTGTACCAATCCTTACTCCCCAAGTGAGACCTGTACAAATCCTTACTCCCCAAGTCAGACCTGTACCAATCCTTACTCCCCAAGTCAGACCTGTACCAATCCTTACTCCCCAAGTGAGACCTGTACCAATCCTTACTCCCCAAGTGAGACCTGTACCAATCCTTACTCCCCAAGTCAGACCTGTACCAATCCTTACTCTCCAAGTGAGACCTGTACCAATCCTTACTCCCCAAGTCAGACCTGTACCAATCCTTACTCCCCAAGTGATACCTGTACCAATCCTTACTCCCCAAGTGAGACCTGTACCAATCGTTACTCTCCAAGTCAGACCTGTACCAATCCTTACTCCCCAAGTGAGATCTGTACCAATCCTTACTCCCCAAGTGAGACCTGTAACAATCCTTACTCCCCAAGTCAGACCTGTACCAATCCTTACTCCCCAAGTGAGACCTGTACCAATCCTTACTCCCCAAGTGAGACCTGTACCAATCCTTACTCCCCAAGTGAGACCTGTACCAATCCTTACTCCCCAAGTGAGACCTGTACCAATCCTTACTCCCCAAGTCAGATTTGTACCAATCCTTACTCCCCAAGTCAGACCTGTACCAATCCTTACTCCCCAAGTGAGACCTGTACAAATCCTTACTCCCCAAGTGAGACATGTACCAATCCTTATTCCCCAAGTGAGACCTGTACCAATCCTTACTCCCCAAGTCAGACCTGTACCAATCCTTACTCCCCAAGTGAGACCTGTACCAATCCTTACTCCCCAAGTCAGACCTGTACCAATCCTTACTCTCCAAGTGAGACCTGTACCAATCCTTACTCCCCAAGTGAGACATGTACCAATCCTTACTCCCCAAGTGAGACATGTACCAATCCTTACTCCCCAAGTGAGACCTGTACCAATCCTTACTCCCGAAGTGAGACATGTACCAATCCTTACTCCCCAAGTGAGACATGTACCAATCCTTACTCCCCAAGTGAGACATGTACCAATCCTTACTCCCGAAGTGAGACCTGTACCAATCCTTACTCCCGAAGTGAGACATGTACCAATCCTTACTCCCGAAGTGTGACATGTACCAATCCTTACTCCCCAAGTGAGACATGTACCAATCCTTACTCCCGAAGTGAGACCTGTACCAATCCTTACTCCCCAAGTGAGACCTGTACAAATCCTTACTCCCGAAGTCAGATTTGTACCAATCCTTACTCCCCAAGTCAGACCTGTACCAATCCTTACTCCCCAAGTGAGACCTGTACCAATCCTTACTCCCCAAGTGAGACCTGTACCAATCCTTACTCCCCAAGTGAGACATGTACCAATCCTTACTCCCCAAGTCAGACCTGTACCAATCCTTACTCCCCAAGTGAGACCTGTACCAATCCTTACTCCCCAAGTGAGACATGTACCAATCCTTACTCCCCAAGTCAGACCTGTACCAATCCTTACTCCCCAAGTCAGACCTGTACCAATCCTTACTCTCCAAGTCAGACCTGTACCAATCCTTACTCCCAAAGTGAGACCTGTACCAATCCTTACTCCCCAAGTGAGACCTGTACCAATCCTTACTCCCCAAGTGAAACCTGTACAGATACTTACTCCCCAAGTGAGACCTGTACCAATCCTTACTCCCCAAGTGAGACCTGTACCAATCCTAACTCCTCAAGTGAGACCTGTACCAATCCTTAATCCCCAAGTGAGAACTGTACCAATCCTTACTCCCCAAGTGAGATCTGTACCAATCCTTACTCCCCAAGTGAGATCTGTACCAATCCTTACTCCCCAAGTGAGACCTGTACCAATCCTTACTCCCCAAGTGAGACCTGTACCAATCCTTACTCCCCAAGTGAGACATGTACCAATCCTTACTCCCCAAGTGAGACCTGTACCAATCCTTACTCCCCAGGTGAGATCTGTACCAATCCTTACTCCCTAAGTGAGAACTGTACCAATCCTTACTCCCCAAGTCAGACCTGTGCCAATCCTTACTCCCCAAGTCAGACCTGTACCAATCCTTACTCCCCAAGTGAGACCTGTACCAATCCTTACTCCCCAAGTCAGACCTATACCAATCCTTACTCCCCAAGTCAGACCTGTACCAATCCTTACTCCCCAAGTGAGACCTGTACAAATCCTTACTCCCCAAGTCAGACCTGTACCAATCCTTACTCCCCAAGTCAGACCTGTACCAATCCTTACTCCCCAAGTGAGACCTGTACCAATCCTTACTCCCCAAGTGAGACCTGTACCAATCCTTAATCCCCAAGTGAGACCTGTACCAATCCTTACTCTCCAAGTGAGACCTGTACCAATCCTTACTCCCCAAGTCAGACCTGTACCAATCCTTACTCTCCAAGTGAGACCTGTACCAATCCTTACTCCCCAAGTCAGACCTGTACCAATCCTTACTCCCCAAGTGAGACCTGTACCAATCCTTACTCCCCAAGTGAGACCTGTACCAATCCTTACTCCCCAAGTGAGACCTGTACCAATCCTTACTCCCCAAGTGAGACCTGTACCAATCCTTACTCCCCAAGTCAGATTTGTACCAATCCTTACTCCCCAAGTCAGACCTGTACCAATCCTTACTCCCCAAGTGAGACCTGTACAAATCCTTACTCCCCAAGTGAGACATGTACCAATCCTTATTCCCCAAGTGAGACCTGTACCAATCCTTACTCCCCAAGTCAGACCTGTACCAATCCTTACTCCCCAAGTGAGACCTGTACCAATCCTTACTCCCCAAGTCAGACCTGTACCAATCCTTACTCCCCAAGTGAGACATGTACCAATCCTTACTCCCCAAGTGAGACCTGTACCAATCCTTACTCCCCAAATGAGACATGTACCAATCCTTACTCCCCAAGTGAGACCTGTACCAATCCTTACTCCCCAAGTCAGACATGTACCAATCCTTACTCCCCAAGTGAAACCTGTACCAATCCTTACTCCCCAAGTGAGACCTGTACCAATCCTTACTCCCCAAGTCAGACCTGTACCAATCCTTACTCCCCAAGTCAGACCTGTACCAATCCTTACTCCCCAAGTCAGACCTGTACCAATCCTTACTCCCCAAGTCAGACCTGTACCAATCCTTACTCCCCAAGTGATAGCTGTACCAATGCTTACTCCCCAAGTCAGACCTGTACCAATCCTTACTCCCCAAGTCAGAACTGTACCAATCCTTACTCCCCAAGTCAGAGCTGTACCAATCCTTACTCCCCATGTGAGACCTGTACCAATCCTTACTCCTCAAGTCAGACCTGTACCAATCCTTACTCCTCAAGTCAGACCTGTACCAATCCTTACTCCCCAAATGAGACCTGTACCAATCCTTACTCCCCAAGTGAGACCTGTACCAATCCTTACTCCCCAAGTCAGACCTGTACCAATCCTTACTCCTCAAGTCAGACCTGTACCAATCCTTACTCCCCAAGTGAGACCTGTACCAATCCTTACTCCCCAAGTGAGACCTGTACCAATACTTACTCCCCAAGTGAGACCATTACCAATCCTTACTCCCAAAGTGAGACCTGTACCAATCCTTACTCCCCAAGTGAGACATGTACCAATCCTTACTCCCCAAGTGAGACCTGTACCAATCCTTACTCCCCAAGTGAGACCTGTACCAATACTTACTCCCCAAGTGAGACCATTACCAATCCTTACTCCCCAAGTGAGACCTGTACCAATCCTTACTCCCCAAGTGAGACCTGTACCAATCCTTACTCCCCAAGTGAGATCTGTACCAATCCTTACTCCCCAAGTGAGAACTGTACCAATCCTTACTCCCCAAGTCAGACCTGTACCAATCCTTACTCCCCAATTGAGACCTGTACCAATCCTTACTTCCCAAGTCAGACCTGTACCAATCCTTACTCCTCAAGTCAGACCTGTACCAATCCTTACTCCTCCATTCAGACCTGTACCAATCCTTACTCCCCAAGTGAGACCTGTACCAATCCTTACTCCCCAAGTCAGACCTGTACCAATCCTTACTCCCCAAGTCAGACCTGTACCAATCCTTACTCCCCAAGTCAGACCTGTACCGATCCTTACTCCCCAAGTCAGACCTGTACCAATCCTTACTCCCCAAGTCAGACCTGTACCGATCCTTACTCCCCAAGTCAGACCTGTACCAATCCTTACTCCCCAAGTCAGACCTGTACCAATCCTTACTCCCCAAGTCAGACCTGTACCGATCCTTACTCCCCAAGTCAGACTTGTACCAATCCTTACTCCCCAAGTCAGACCTGTACCGATCCTTACTCCCCAAGTCAGACCTGTACCAATCCTTACTCCCCACTGCTCTTCTGAATTCCGGAATCAGCAGATAAGATCGTTTACATATGACGTCATGCGCTGAGAAAAATGGGGTAGGAGGAGGAAGGGTGGGCGTCCAAAGAGTTTTATATCATCAATTATTTTCATCATCATCTCCTTTTTTAAAGTATTGGTGGTTTACTACATTTTATTTTCTGTATCTGCTATTTGCAACAAGTGTCAACTAAAGCAGCCAATTATGAAGTAGGTATCCTCACACTGTCAGTGTTATAATATGAAAGGTTGGAAGGTTATCATTGGGAAGATACGATACATGTGTGGGGTTCATGGGTTCACATTGGCGATAATATGATAGGGTACATCCGAGTCATCATCAGTATCGTTGGCTTGATATGCAGACAGTAGGGCAACGCAAAGGTGGAGCTCGAGGTGATGATAATACTCTCGATAATGATTTGCTTTTTCGTCGTCTTAGTTCAACGGCTCCGATGGAGGACATAAACAAGATGTACCTTAAAGGGCACCACATTAGATAAGAGAATGACACCGAGGCCACGCACTGAAGAGATAGAACATTCAGAAAGCTGAATGGTACCAGATGTACCAGACAATAAATGGACTTGGAATGGGAAGACTCAAGTGGAGCAACTTTGTGAGGGTGAAAGGGAGAAGGCTCTATACCCCTTAGTTCTTTCCTATTCCTACTACCCCCCCCCCCCTCCCCCCTTCCCTATCGGGGATACGCTCTAGCAAAGAAGCTATTGGTGGTGAATGTAAAATTATCAAGCAACTTCAGAGCAGAGACCTTGAAAACTGCAGCAGAAATTATAATGACAGATGAAAACACAGGGAGACAAGTGGTACTCTTCACAAACAGTGGTTGCGGCACTTTAGAGACAGAAAAAATACAGAACTTCAGGAACTAAGAGTGATACTCTTTATAATCTATTTCACCAGTTCAACAGATGTGATGTAGTGGATTCTATCTCAATGCAATATTTAAAACATTTTTTTTTTAGCCATGATGAGGCTGACAGACTGTCAAGAGATGGAGAGTCCCCCATCATCATCATGTAGCATGTCCTTTGCAGAACGTCGTTCCCGTCACATCATATCTGAAAGAAAGTCGCTCTCAAATCTCCAGCCTGCTTCAGAATCATGTCCAAGCATTCCGTGACATCTTGATGTCATCGCCTTCTGTCACTGCCTGTCTTTCCAGACACCATACCTTCCATTACCCACCTCTCAAGACCGTTATATCTTTTGGTGGGACCAAAGTATTTCAGTTTTCTGTTCATGATGACATTTATAAATCAGTTCTCCTCTATGCCCAACTCTTGTCGAATGTCTGTATTCTTATTTGTTTTGGTGTTTTTGGCCTGTGGTATTCTGAAGACTTTTCTATACCATTTCGAATCGAAGGACTCGAAAAGAAAGCACGTGTGGCCCTCACCAAAACCATACCTGGACAAACTCTATGGAGATACCAAGAGCCTCAAGCTTACTGATTTCTTTAGATGTTTTAAATATGACATCTACAAGTGTGCAAAGAAGAAGAAGAATTAGAAGAAGAAGAAGACGAAGAAGAAAAAGAACAACAACAACAAGATAAGGAAGAAAAAGAAGAAGAAAGAAAACACAGAAAAGACAAGAAGATAACTCGCCATATTAATTAAAACAGCTGGATCAAATTGGTGAGCAAACGAAACGACACGCAAGTTTACACAGGTGTAACAAGACTAACTGGGAGCTATGGATCAACAGCATGGTCCACAACAGCTAAATTACACCTACAAACCTTAGATAAGGTACACAATCAAGTGCTTCGAGCTATTACGGGTGCTTTGAAGACCATTCCAATCAATTAAATGAAAAAAATCACAGCCATCCCGCCTCTTTGATATACCTGTGTACGGGGCACACAGACCATGGTACAAACAGAAAAGTACACAAATTTGACAGCACGTGCAAAGAAAATTAGATTTTGAAATCCAGCCAGTGGGAGATTAAAGAGTGGCAGCAATATACATCGGTCTCAAACTTAATCAGAACATGTAAAGATGAATTACTAGACTTTTCAATACTCAGACCCGAGTGGTCTGTCGGGGTCTTTGTGTATGACAAGTACAAGAAAAGCGCCACTGCCTTACAGAGATCATGTCGTAAGAGGTGACTAACTGTGTGACATTGCATAACGCCAGCAATGGTTAGGTGGTTTGTTTAGAGCAGCATAAATGGCGCCTAACAGGCTGCGGTTCTACTGTGCTCTAGTGTTTGAGTCTATTAAGATCAACTCGCATATCGGTTAACTACCGAAAGCAGCGAAGTATTAAGCTGCTCAAGCCTAGCCCGCTAAGCAGGAAATCCTTCTCCCGGCTATATCCAGCTCATACCAGAGATGGGACCTGCACAGGGGCATCTGCTCCTATAGAAGTACATGTCGACTAAGAACTAAGAATTATCAATACTCCTACCAACTAAATTGGAACAACACCAAAATCTCCGCACAAAAACATTCATAACTGCAACGTGCCCCATGGGAGAGCAAAATACTGTCCAAAACAAAATATCAGCATGTCACATGATTGAAGAGCTATAACTCAGAGAAGCATGGATCCAGGTGGATATATTGATGTCGGATTTAGATAAAATTCGAGAATGGTCTGTAAGCTGGCAAATGGAGTTTAATGTAGATAAATGTACAGTCATCCACATGGGCAGATCCAATATGGAACATAATTACAGAATGGGAGAAAACAATATTAGAAAGATAGATAAGGAAAGGGACCTAGGGGTTATAAGAGATCATACAGGAAAGGTGAGTGAGCAAGTTAAGGTAGCAGTGAAAAAGGCAAATGCAATGTTAGGTATGATAAAAAGAAATATTAAACATAGGAGCAAGGAAGTGATTGTCAAACTGTATAAAGCTTTAGTTAGACCTAGATTGGAGTACTGTGTACAGGTGTGGAGTCCTTATCATAGAGGGGATATATACATGCTGGAAAGAATACAAAAAAGAGCGACAAAGTAGATAGTGGGATTCCAGAATTACAGTTATGAGGAACGACTTAGAAAAAAAACCGGCCTACAGTGTCTCGAAGAGAGAAGAATTCGTGGTGACTTAATACAGGTTTAAAAGATGATCAGACGAATCGATAAATTAGACTATTACAAGTTTTTTTTAAATACAGCCACCTACAATAACACGAGGGCATAGTTACAAGTTGACTAAAGAGAGGTCCAGATTAGATATTAGGAAATATTTTTGTAGTCAGAGAGTGGTGTCTGCTTGGAATGCATTGCCGGGGTAGGTAGTGGAGGCAGGCACAGTTAATACATTTAAGAATAAACTGGATGCGCATAGCTTTTAGAGCAAGGTGATGTAAATGTAACTGGTTGTATACAGACTCTGCAGGGTCTTCTACACGAGTATAAAGACGTTAAGTTAAGTTAAGTTAAGGTATATACTGACTGATCAGCAACCAGAGCAGCCAGGAATGGGGGAAAATGAATCGTTGTTGTGTACCAAGATCAAGAAAATCAAACTACTAGTTTACCCACTGCACAAATTATGTTCAAACTACTCGGCCAAAGTACATGCACTAATCATTGCTGCAGAAATAATAAACACAACAAGCCAGTGCAAATGCAATGTCAGTTCTGCAAGCCCTCACTAATGTAAACTAACGGAGCTTTAAAAAGTCCTAGGCAAACTAAAAGCCAAAAAAAAAGGGTAGTGCTACAGTGGATTTCGGCACATTGCGGCATACCACGAAACGAGAGAGCAGACACGTTAGCATAAAAGGGAGCAGCATGAGAGCAAACAGAACAATCACCTTCCAGGAAAAAAGACGTATACAATCCATAAAGAAAGCCGACCAAACGAGAGACAACTATCACTACCTTGACTGAGGTGACCCGTTCCACATGAGGAAAAAAAATAAGACATAATAAAAACATGGCGAACGAGAATAAGATGTACCTTAACAATACATGTGGCCGAAGTTAAGTACAGGTGAACGTGCGGTTAGATGCTCTTTCGTGTACTACTATACTTTACATAAGAGTATGTGTCCATTCCGTTTAGTTGTTAAAAACTATACGATATTAGATCACACACGTTACATTTGTTATAATTGGTTGAGGTAAAACGAATATGTAGACGAAAAACAGGAAATACAAGACCCTTTTTTTCACGTTCGCCTTTGTTCACATGATAGAGCGGGTGGAGCTATGTTTATTTGCCCATTACGTCGGACTTTAGACCGAATGTTTTAATGGGTTTACTTTCCTCTGGGATATGACCTTGCTTTTCCATGAATTTGAATAAGCATGTTTTTTAGAAGCCTACCCCCACTCCCCCACATCCACATGATAATTTAACACCATGGCATGGACAAAATCAGCTGCAGAATGTATAAACAGCAGACAGGATATAAATTGAATGGCGAGAGGTGTGCAAAACCCATAAACTGGAGAGTATGCCACCATTGACAGATAGGTTAGCAATGATGTTCACAAACCCAGGTGGAGAATGCATTATCTCCATTGTTTGATGGTGCACTGAGTTACAAAAATTAAAGATCAAATTATGTTGAGATATTTAGTTTTTCTGTTTATCAATTTAATCGGTGTCTGGAAATGTTTATAGTTGGCCCCATGTAAACAAATACCACTGATAACAGCCGGGACTTGTCGATGACTCATATTTGTAATAAACTCTTTTTATTCGTTGTAGAGAATATTACTTGCGCAACTGTGACCAATGGAAAGATAGTCCTCATTAGCTAGGCTTCCCCTACCACTATCAAGCCTGCTCGGTATACGATACTTGATTGTTTCGATTACAGGTGTTCGCAACAGTATCGAAGAAATTATTGGCAATTTTATATGATTGCCAGCTCCAAAGAAATTACTTGTCGCTAGATCAAACCTTTCGACACCAAAGGTCGCAAGTGGTAAATGTTGAGAAATTTGAAAAATAAAGATAGATATAAAATTCAAAGCTGTTAAATCGTAAATTAATGTAGGAAAATAATTTACACAATTTGTACATTTCTTCAAACTCTCCTGATAATTACTCGGAAACAAGCTGCATGTAGAGAGGCCAGCTAGATCTTCTCTTCACTTTGAGAGAAAAAGCAAGAATCAAACAGGTGTTTTCTTTTAATACCATGGTTGCTAAATTAGAAGGTTAATAATCACCTTCTTCTTTCCCCTATTTTTCTTCTTTGATGTTCGTCCTGAAAAGGACGCTGTGTTGTAGTTTGCAATGAGGTTGCGATATTTACGCCTTTAGACTCGACACATTCGGTTCCAGTACAGCATTTACCGCAACAGACTGCCTTCCCTCAGCAATCCCTATTCCATTAGCTAGGCTGCGTTGTTGCAGTCTGTTCTAAGAACGGCGACTTTGAAGTGGAATAAGAACTTGCTCAGCTATGTGTAACTGATTTTATAGAGAAACAACAAAACTAAATTTCTTGAGGGATATTTACAATAAAATAAAATGACAAATTTTGCATTTGTTGCTTTCTGTTCTGTTAAAAATCTATGTCACTACACTTCGGACAGACACGTAAGTGCTCAGTAGGAGACGTAGAACAAAGCCACGGTGTAAGCAACACGAACCATCAGTATCCACGTAGTGCACAATTTCCTGAAAGAGACTAAGTACTTATGAGTATGTGAAGAGTGCATTGTAATCGATTCTTAGGAACAATAATGATTTTGTTTTTAATGTCGCTAATTGCAGCTTCAAAAGTCACTGACAGTTTGTTGGGTTAAAAAAAAATTCACAAATGGGTTATTATTACTGGATCTAGCGACAAAGTCGCTCGGATGGTAACCTTGACTACAGCCTCTCCTCCCTCCGTTCAAGCTTGTCTGTAAGCATACATTACATGTCAAGGGCAGAAGAATTTGTTCTAGTTGTTGAAAGTCTTCGATAAGTATTTTGTAGACTCTGAAAAGAGGACTAGGTGGCCGGATGCAGTAGCTTTCCTCACATCCCGAGCATATTGGAGAGGGTGGACAGGGATCCTCTAGGCTGTTGTGCTATGCTTGACTTCATCTGCGTCTCGCTCACAGCTACGGTCGCGCCCCCACCCAACGTAAGCAAGACTCGAGAAACATCCTGTTTCTAGGAAAAACTGCATGGAAGAGAGGTGGGGGTCTTGCTCACCTGACTCTGACTAACATATTCTGATAAATATGTTTTGCCCGACTAGACGGTAGAGTCATCTCACCAGAATAACAAGAAAGACCATTTATTCAACAAGTACACACATTGTTGGCACCAAAGAAACAATAATCACTATTACATTTTTTGTTAACGCATTAGAAAATTATTTAACGGATCTGCCGTATGCTACAGAAAAACCTACCAACAAAGTGTAGTACGCGCGAGAAATTTTACAAAAGAGTAGTCAAAAGACTAGTCCAACCTTTAAATCAAATCTATTCTTCCGGTTTGCAAACATGAAAGATAATCTAGCATTTGATAATACAACTGCTGACTTTCTCCAACAGATTTATCTGCCCTAAACTTAGTATCCTGGTCAGCTCATATAATGAGGAAGGGAGGAGGGGGGGGGGGGGTGATGTGGGGGCGGGTGATGGCGGCGAGGGAGACCAATAATCATTACAGTTGCCAACTTCTTATTTTTAGTTGTTTTCTCTCAAATAATGGCGCTTGTTTCTCGTCTCCTAAAATGTGACCACCTGTTTCAGGCATTTCTCGTCAATTAACTATTATCTCTTAAAAGAGTCATATTGTCGCTCAGCTCTTCTCTCACAGAGCCGACTGATTATATGAACAAGTTGTGTGTTATTTTGTCCTACACACAGGGGCACATGTTTGTCCTACCCACCGGGGCACATGTTTGTCCTACCCATCGGGGCACGGAGGAAGACTAACGTCTGTTCACGCAAAATATACTGATCAGACATGTTAGTCAGGGTCAGGCAAAACATACTGGCCAAGACCCTCACCTCGGCTTCGTAGTAGCCCTCCCTGGAAACGGGCTGTTTTCACGGCAGTCTGACTAATGAGATAAGGGATCGACGTGATCCACGTAGTAGTGAGTGACACGCAGGTGAAACCAAGCATAGCACAATCGCACGGTCCATCTTCATCAGCACTCTCGAGATGTGAGGAAAGCAACTGCAACCCGCCACTTAACGTCCTTGTCAGGGCACACAAAAGAGTAACCTACTCATTGTGGGCATTCGCAACCAACAACAACCCACAGGGGCACATGTTTGTCCGATTTTCAATGTGCTGACCAGATGGCATTTCAGTCCTCTGTGACCTGTTCACATTCTGAATATTGTCGCTTGATCTCTTTTTGCGAGGAGTAGTTTGTTTCTGCAATAACATATTTTAATGTGCTCTATTCGTTATTTGCCTTTGAAGTATATTTTTATCTTAGTCTTAGTCGACCTGTGCATCTATAAGGGTATTAGCCCTAGTGCCGGTCCCAACTCTTGTGCGAGTTGGCAGTAGCCTGGTGCATTTGTCTGCTTAGCGGACTGGGCTCGAGCAGTGCTATGTTCTTTTTGGTTTTGTGTTAGTCTCATCTCAGTTTCCAGTCGATTCTGTCTCGGGCACGGGTTGTCCAGTGGTTGGCTAACTTTTTCCGGATCGGGAGTGTTGTGCAGCTCGAGCGAATCTTGCCATCTAGTAGGCGGTCTGCCAGATGGGTTTTTTTTGCCGCGCAGGTACCTCAGAGTGGTTGCTGTGCTTCAGCGTTCATCTTTCCTTCTGACTACATGGCCAGCCCAGCGGTGCTTGGAGTTGTTGGCATGATGTATGACATCTTTGACGTGTGACAATGTCCGGATGTCACTGTTGTGTAAGCTCATCTAGCGCCTAAGTGATAGGCCCGCGAGACGGCGCTCGAGCGAGACATGTGATGTCCTTAGCTGGTTCTCCGTGGCTTTTGTCAGAGACCAGGTTTCACATCCATAGCATAGCGCTGGTAGCACCACTGAGTCGAATATGTCAGCTCGCAGTCAGGTGTCTCTTGTGACTTCTGCTGTCGTCTTTATCAAGTTGATGGTGACCCAGCCTGCTAGACGGTGCCTGACAACCACGGGCTTCAGGTTATTTTCCATGTTGAGGGGGCGACCGAGGTAGATGTATTCGTCGACATTGTCTAGTGTGATATCGTCAGCAATTCTTAGGTGGTTGAGTAATCGCCCGTTATGTCGATGCCGTACTCGCCCCAGTCGCAATGTCTCATCGTCGACTCCAACAACGTTTCAACATGTCTATGTAGTCAGCTTCGATTCCCTGCTATTCCAGAGCTTTCCACACATATTCTGGTTCGACCGAGTCAAACGAATTTATGTAGTCCATAAATGTCAACACTAGCGGTGTGTGGTGCTCTCCTGCTGCCTCAATCAAACGGCAACACGTGGTTATGTGGTCTAGCGTGCTGTAGGTGCACCTACTCCCAGCCTGCTCTATTGGTTGGGCTTCCTCGAGGGTGTTGCAGATAATCGCCAGGAGGCATCTGGTGAGAGGAGGGTGAAATGGCGGTAGTTAGCCAAGTCTTCTTTGTCTCCTATCATATTTTTTATCACTCTCTTTATTTCTTCATTTGTTATGCTGTCTTTAGTTTCGCGTTTTGCTTCCTACATCTTTCGCTAGTCTAGCTGTCTCTTGTTTTCCAGTTGGACGACATCTACCTAATTTCACTCAGTTTAATTTATAGCTGGTATTCGTGACTCCACCAGTCTCAAAAATAGGCGATCGTATATTCCAGAGACTAACAGATGCTGGGATTGACATGGCGTCACCAGTGGATTTTCAGCTGCCAAAAAAATATGAAACAAAGGAGGTCACACCTCCCCACAACGTCTAACGACATAAGTGGACTGAAGATATATAGATAGATTCGTGAGTCTTCTGGCACGTTGTTCATTTCATTGTTCTCGAGGTTTCTGGTAGCCATTATTAAAAAAGTTTTGATGTGATGCAATTTATAGATGAGTGCATCAATGATATGTCAGTCATCAGTGACAATCATAGTTTTCCTATATTTAACTCAGCAGACGAGATAGATGGAATGAATGCTTCCAAGAACATTTCAACCGTACTGCCTCCACTGAGGATTCAGTGTTTCTACCAAGCCACACAGATCAAATAGGATCTGATATAATGATTCTCTCTCGTTCGTCTTCAGTCCTCAACTTCAATGACTCTAACGAAGGCGTCAGTCGAATCAAGGCTCTGTACAGCTTCTCGTGGAAGAACATTGGCTGTTGCCAAATGCTACTTCTTTTGTCGGTATGCAGTGGACAGGACTGAAAAATATGTTCTGCCTTCATGGGGCCTGTGCCGCAGGCGCAAAGGTCTGTATTACCAATCTTGAACTTGTTGTACAGATGACATCTAAGTCTGTTGTGACCTGTGCGTAGCCAGAGAATGATCACCTGGTCTCGCCTGGAGAATTGATGGTAGGCCTCGCTTTCTATGTGGCCAGTGTCGTCTTTTTTCCATTTTGCACTGTACTTTGCCCTGATGAATGCTTTTGTCTCATTAAATGTGATTTATGTATCACTCTGCTGCAGTATTCCTCCATCTCTGGCGAGTTTGTCCGCCTCCTCGTTGCCTGGAATGTCGTACTGGGCTGGTATCCACTGGACAATGGGTTGTTTTTTTAATCACTGGGACAGACGTTCGAGCGAGTCTGCCAGAGCACCGAGTTCATAATGATTCAAGAAATAGAGAGAGTTTTTAGCTTGGCTTGGCTTTGTTCGTTCTCAATCTTCCGCTACCAAACCCCGAGAAGGGCAAGTAGCAGAATGTAGTCCAGAGAACGGAATGTGTCGTAGTTTACAGCTTGACTGCGATATTTGCACCTTCCGGTCCAAAACACATCCGACTTCCGCAGGCATTTTTTTAGTACAAGATTAGCCTTCCCTCTTTGATCCCTTCTCCTTAGCCAGTCTGCTCTGTTGCAGTCTGTTATCCAGGATCACCGCGTGAAAGTGTAGAAGGGTCTTGGCAGCTCTGGTTCGCTGGTCCTGATGTTAGCAGTCAGCTATGGGTCTAATAAATAATGTTGATCTTCAACAGGCCCACGAGTTCAATTATTTGTACATACACTAGGCTCCAAAGGGAAATCGAGATTAACTGTCAGAAAACATCTGCTGTGATTATTAGCTGCCGCCACTGCTCAGGTATCTCAGCATTAGTTTGCAAAACAGCAACGATTTATAAACATAGTATGTGTGTCAACTCTGTGCTACCAGTGCCAAATGGATTGAAAATTGGTTAACGGGAAGAAGGCAGAGGGTGGGCATAAATAAGGAGTACTCTGAGTGGTGTGAAGTGTAAAGTGGTGTGCCACAGGGCTCGGTTTTGGGACCAATTTTGTTCTTGATATATATAAATGATTTGGACATTGATATGGGATCCATGATTGCAAAATTTGCTGACGACACAAAACTATGCAGTAGTGTCTCATCTAAAGCGAAAGTGGATATATTGATGTCGGATTTAGATAAAATTCGAGAATGGTCTGTAAGCTGGCAAATGGAGTTTAATGTAGATAAATGTACAGTCATCCACATGGGTAGATCCAATATGGAACATAATTACAGAATGGGAGAAAACAATATTAGAAAGATAGATAAGGAAAGGGATCTAGGGGTTATAAGAGATCATACAGGAAAGGTGAGTGAGCAAGTTAAGGTAGCAGTGATAAAGGCAAATGCAATGTTAGGTATGATAAAAAGAAATATTAAACATAGGAGCAAGGAAGTGATCGTCAAACTGTATAAAGCTTTGGTTAGACCTAGATTGGAGTACTGTGTACAGATGTGGAGTCCTTATCATAGAGGGGACATAAACATGCTAGAAAGAATACAAAAAAGAGCAACAAAGATGATAGTGGGATTCCAGAATTACAGTTATGAGGAACGTTTCAGAAAAACCGGCCTACAGTGTCTCGAAAAGAGAAGAATTCGTGGTGACTTAATACAGGTTTATAAGATGATCAGAGGAATCGATAAATTAGACTATAACAAGTTTTTTTAAAATACAGCCACCTACAATAACACGAGGGCATAGCTACAAGCTGACTAAAGAGAGGTCCAGGTTAGATATTAGGAAATATTTTTTTAGTCAGAGAGTGGTGTCTGCTTGGAATGCATTGCCGGAGGAGGTAGTGGAGGCAGGGACAGTTAATGCATTTAAGAATAAACTGGATGCGCATAGCTTTTAGAGCAAGGTGATGTAAATGTAACTGGTTGTATACAGACTCTGCAGGGTCTTCTAAACCAGTATAAAGACGTTAAGTTAAGTTAAGTTACGTTAAGTGACCCCTATCCAACACGCGTAAGAGCAGATTTGGATGTGTGAAATAAGGTGTTTGAGGAAGGTCATCGGAGCTACCAAGAAACACAGACTGCGAAACGAAGATATTCCAAGTATGGTTAGTACTACGTCTTACGCAGAGAGCATTTCCAGACACACGATACGGGGGTTTGATAATGTCAAAAGAAGACAACCTCATCAACTTCCACTGATCAAGTGCCATGACGGACTGAATAAAGAACAGTTCTGGGGGGCATTGTTCCTGGACGGCGAGGCAGAGGCTGACCAAGGCGTAGATGGACACAAGACATCAAGGATACTCTAAACATGAACATGGAGCAGACGGGTAGACTGCTGCTGGAGATTCGTATCAAATGGTTGTTATGAGAACGACGTTTTGCCAAGAACATGCCGCATGGTGATAATAAGAAAATATATATGTTTAGCATGATGTTCTCAGCCTCGATGTCAGATGCTTTTAGAACAGCCAAATCCGACGTATCCATCAGATACCACAGGTTCCTCAATGCTCGCAGAATGGGAGCAAAAACCAGAGTAGCAGGCGACATGAACTTGTATTTGCTGACGGGTCTGCTGTGAATAGCAGTTCAGAGCGGGACATTCGGAAGGATATGGTCTTCTTCTTCTTTGTACGCTGTCAGACGTCAACTTGAATTTATTCGAAGAGAAAAACGGTCATCCTGAGGCTATCGATACTGCCATAGAGCTTGTCTAGTGTTGGCACTGGTGATGGCCACATGTACTTTCTTTGGTCCTCGTATGTCGGGCAATTTTGCAGTAGATGTTCAGCGGTCATTTTCCCTGAACCACAGATGCATTCGTCAGTAGCACCTATCTTCAGTTTATTAAATAGATGGTACCTCAGTCTGTTGTGGCCTGTGCGGAGTCTGACGATCACCATCTGCTGTCTTCTGTTCAACTGGTAATAAGCATCATTTTTTTGTGTGTAGCCAGTATGCTCTGTTTCCCATTTGGTCATGTATCTGGCCCTAATAAACCTTTTGGACTCTTCGTAGGTTACACTAGAATCTGGTTGTGGTAACCTTGCACATTCTTTTGCCAGTGTGTCTGTCTCCTCGTTGCCTTGAATGTTACAGTGAGATGAAACCCATTGTACCATTACTCTTTTGGATGTGTAATGCTGGCATAGTTGACAGAGTACTGCTCTTAAGTCATTAGGTTCTGTATTTTTCTGACTTGTTAGTGCTGTAACCACGGACAGGGTATCTGTAAACAAGACTTTCTGGCTTTCATTGCTTTTGCCTGTCGGCATTGCTTCCACTGCAGCCTTCAGTGCCTCTGTCTCCGCTCTGAAATTGCTTGAGAATTTTCCAGTTGCCACTGACAGTGTTATTTTTCTACCGTTTTGTAGGCCCAGGAATACCCCTCCCGCACCATTCTGTGTTGTGTTTGTTACAGAACCGTCGGTGTATGCATGGGTCCAGTCTGTGCTTGGGTAGTTTTTATCCATGTACCTCAGGGTTATGTCTCTTCTTTCTTTTTCATTCTGGATGTTCTTGTTTCCAATACCTGGTATATTTTCTATCACATCTGGAAAGATCTGCTGCTTTCAGTTCGATCTGCATACGGTAGGGATGGGCTTTGGTGTTGAAATGACGTTCATAGGGTCTTCGCTCATCTTTGTTTTTGCTATTTCTACAAAGTTTCTTCGCTTTAGTCTCCCTTTTCCAAATATATTTAGTCTCTTGTGCATTGGGTGGTCTGTCAGTCTTCTTAGTTTCTCTGCTTGCTGCTGGGCTCTGCTGTCTCTTCTATCGGCCATGAATTGCAGATTTGTAATCTTTTCAAGTTCTACAATTGGCGCTGACGTCATGCCTCATGTTTTAACTCTCATGGCTTGGTTTTGAAGTTTGCTAACTTTATCAAAGTTCGCCTTTGCTGCTGTTGCCCATGCCGCAATGCCATACTCGAGAACTAGTCTCACTCTTCCAGTGTACAGTTTCTTCAGTATTCTCTAATCTGCTCCCCAGCTTGTGCCAGAAAGTTTCCTCATGATTGCCATTCTTTGTCTGGCTCTCATTCGGTTTCTCTCCATCTGAGTTTTCCATGTCATGCGCCGATCAAATGGGAAGCCCAAGTAGTTTGGGTTGTCTTTCAGTCGCAGACATTTGCCATTAAGACTTATTTTGGTGTTCTGTGGTTTATTTGAAAGCGAGAATATCGTACATGTTGTTTTTTCCTCATTTATTTTGACCATCCATGAGTTCGCCCACTCCTCCTCTTAGGGCCTGCTGCATCCGATTGTTTGCTACGGTGAGATTTTCTTCATAGGTCCACATAGCCAGATCTTCTGCAAACATGGAGCTGTGGACTCTTCTTAGTATATTCTCTTAGGTGTTGTTTATATACACCAGGAAAAGTGTGGGTGACAGTACTGCCCCTTGGGCTACTCCTTGCTCCAGTGCCACCTGTGGAATTAATATGGGCTTTGCTTCCAGGTGCCACATCAGTCTGGTATTTATCATGCGCTCCGTCACTTTACCTACACAGCTCAGTAGACTGATATGCCTGTATCCATTTGGATCTGTTCTAGCTTTGTCTTTCTTTGAAACTGGTATAAGTATATCATCTTTCCATGCCTGCGGTACAATTCCCCTTTTCCAGACAATAACTTCCTCTTTGCTGTTTGGCCCAACCCCATCAGCATTTCATTTGTTACCTTATCTTTTCTGGTCGATTTCTTTGTTTTTTAAAGTTCTCATGGCCTCATCCATTTCATTCATTGGCAGGAGGACATGAATACTTTCTCTGCTGCGTGAAACAGCTTCGAACTGGCCATTAATGTTAAAAAAACGGAAGTTATGAACGAAACAACTCCTGGTACAGGATACACACAGCTACAATCCAAAGTAAATGGACATATCCTGAAAGATGTATGAAGCTCACCTACCTGTCACAAACCGCCAATCTGGACGACGAGGTGGCAAGTAGAATAATGGAAGCCCGTGCAGCCTTCGACAGAATGCGCTCGACAGTTATAGGAGCGCCTGGGCATTAGCGCCAAGACAAAGCTAAGGATTACCGAGTTGCTATCCTCCCAATCCTGTTATACGCATGCGAGAGTTGGACTGTATATGCGAGACAGGCAAAACGATTGAACCATTTCCACACAACCAGTTTGAGACACATACTCAGCATCCGCTGGCAGGACTATGTCCCTGACACTGAGGTCCTAAAAAGAGCAGACATGCCTAGCATCCATACATCGCTGCAGGCGGCACAGCTGAGATGGGCTGGGCATCTTGTGCACATGCCAGACACAAGACTGCCGAAGAGACCTGTATGCTGAGCTTAGCGAATGCTGTCGAAAAGGAGGTCGCCCCAAAAACGCCCTTTAATGAGAACCTGAAGGAAACTCTGAGATGATGTCACACATATGAAGACAACTGGGAGAGTATTGCGGAAAACAGATTGGCTGGAGAAATGCAGTAAACGTGGGCGTTGCTGAGGGAGAAAGTCCCCGCTTGCAAGCAGCGCAAACCTAACGCGTGATCCGGAAGGAAAGAGCAGCGAAACCACACTCATCGACAGCAGAAGACATAAAGTACAAACAATGTAATAGAACATTCCGTGGCCGCATTTGATTGATGAGCCACATGCTGTCTACCAAACACTACACCAAAACATGTCAGCCGGTGCAGAAACAAAACAAAACAGATCATATACAACAAGGATGATGTCGGTGGTCGTCATCGACAGCAATGGACAGTTATCATAGATATTTATAAAAACCGTTCAACTCCTTTCGGAGCACAGGTTCTCAACAAATAATCACTCACACATCCCTCGCCACTTCCTGGTAATGGTTGCATACTTAAATCATAACGGGGAACGGTATGGCCTAGTGGTTAAGTGGCATGGCTCACAGCCCAAAGGTGCTGGTTAAGCAAACCCTTAGAAAATGCAAGAGGAAGCAGACCCTTACATTAAATACATGCTGAAGTCGGATGCACAGGCCAGAGAGGCGCAAAATAAAAATCACAGTGGAAAAAAAACATATATATATATATATATACGTATATCCGTATTACGATGTCTAGTTTTGTTGGTCTGATTTGTTGTTTTCGCTTTTTTTTTCTCCCCCTGACAATAGCCTTGTTGTCCTAACATGAAATTGTTTTTTTTTGTCCTGGTGTGTTCCCTGAGCCATTACCTATATATGTTTTTATCAAGTTATCGTTGATAGGGATTATGTAGTGAAACTAAAATTGTCTAAGATTAGTTTCGTGTTCTAGAACGTCTATTACAGACTATAACTGTTAGTGTCACTACGTCAGTTCTGAAGTTGTTTAAGCATTAGTAGCTACCTTATTCATCTCATTTGTCCTTAACCTCAAACTACTGATACGTTCTACCAACAACAACAACATGTTTACAATTGTCACTTGTGAGACAAAGCGTTATCTTAGATGTTAGCCAGAACAAGCGACACGGCGGCGCCAATCCTGAGATCACGTTATAACGACCAGAGCTACTGTCTCACTGCTAGTTGTCTTGTTATCCTCGAGATTTTGATTTTCCCCCCGCTCTTATCACATTTGGGTACATCGACCATCACCCAAACCTCTCCAAGCAGATATGCCCTGTGCTATTTTCACCAATTCTTTCAAACGCTCCCCGTTTTTCGTGTATTCACCTCTATGTATCTGGTTGACGTTACAAATTTAACAAAATGTGCATACAATTTAAAAAATAAGTTCCCTGTAAATTTTGTAAAATCTGTTAAAATATTTGTTTCTTAATTCAAATGATTTATTTTATAATGGTAACATTCAGTGCCTTTTTACAAGTAGAACATTAGCAGCAAGAACATTAAGGAATGTAAAACTAATAAATATATATTATAGGCATCATTATTTCAATAAACAGGTTAATTTAATACAAGGTATACACTTTTTTAAAGACCTTTTTTTCAGACATAAAAACTCAACTTACAGAAAATGTATTTATTAAAATGCAGTAATACAATTTAGCGCAATGGTATGACATTTCTTCCCAATACCCCACCTACCTTCCCCTAGGACTAATCAGCCACAGGCAGTAACATCACAAAATAAAATGAACTATACAGATAGAGTTCAGCTGTCTGTCAACAGGCATACGATTGCCTATTTGAATACCAGGATTATAAGTATTCTAAACAAGTATGTTTTCATTTTGGCGGTTTAATTAAAATACAACACACACACACACACCTGCAGAACAGGTGTCACCGACCCCATCCAGGCGCGTCCATAGGTAGTGGAGCGATCCTAGATATGGTGTGTCATCTGTGATCCAAGCCAGTGTATAACTGGACGAATAAACCAAACGGCAATCTACCCGAGCATAATGGGACAACAGGTGGCACTAATGCCACCACTGAAATACCAGATGGCCTCCTATCACGGGTACATTCTAGCGAGCAAGAGCCGTTTTAAGCTCTAGTCACGGGAAAGGAACCTTGGCAAACAAACCAAACTGCTGCCTTGCAGTCACCACCGGGGATTGGAAAGGCTATGAGAGACAGCCCAGAATACACAACACAACCCGGTCTGCCGAAGACGGAGTAAGTCTATTAGCTGTTGAACGGTCGTCGTGAAAAATTAGGACACGCATGCATCTACAGGTATGGCCGTTAGACAATCGAAACATACGTTACGGCCATGTCCCCAAAAGAGACAACCGGGAAGAAATGGGGTCGGGTCCTTAAACTCCAAACAGTTCACCCAATCCACCGATGCCTTTTCCAAGCACACACAACTGTTATATAATCAGGTAATGAAGATAATGAATAAAAGAAATGAAGCTATGATCTTGAGGGGGAAAAAGAACGGACTTTACATTAAAGTTGAAGATTTTTCATTTTTGTGTTGGACTTATTTTACTTTTATTTCAATGTTCCCCAAATACAATGAAATCTCCAGGCCTCTCTTGTATTCTAATTTGTATTCGTTAACCAGCGCCTCTAATTTGATCTACATTGATAACAAAATACAGGAAGGATTCCACATATTCCAGGAGTGTGTCTCCAAGAATGGGAGAAACTGTTTGTATGTGCCGACGACAAGGGTTGCATGAAGAAAATTGTTAACCGGCAAATACTGGCACCATGAACTGGCACCACGAACTGGCACCATTAACTGGCACCATGAACTGGCACCATGAACTGGCACCATGAACTGGCACCATGAACTGACACTTGAACTGACACTTGAACTGACACCATGAACTGGCACCATGAACTGGCACCATGAACTGGCACCATGAACTGGCACTTGAACTGACACCATGAACTGGCACCATGAACTGGCACCATGAACTGACACATGAACTGGCACCATGAACTGGCACCATGAACTGACACTTGAACTGACACTTGAACTGACACCATGAACTGGCACCATGAACTGGCACGATGAACTGACACCATGAACTGGCACCATGAACTGGCACCATGAACTGACACTTGAACTGACACCATGAACTGGCACCATAAACTGGCACCATGAACTGACACTTGAACTGACACCATGAACTGACACCATGAACTGGCACCATGAACTGGCACCATGAACTGACACTTGAACTGACACCATGAACTGGCACCATGAACTGGCACCATGAACTGACACAATGAACTGACACCATGAACTGACACAATGAACTGGCACCATGAACTGACACCACGAACTGGCACCATGAACTGGCACCATGAACTGACACCATGAACTGGCACCATGAACTGGCACCATGAACTGACACTTGAACTGACACCATGAACTGGCACCATGAACTGGCACCATGAACTGACACCATGAACTGACACCATGAACTGGCACCATGAACTGACACCATGAACTGATTTATGATAACAATAAAATTAATAATTGTTAATGCCCTTCTTCTATTTATTGTATGAATATTTTCCAGGCGGTCGTGCTATGCTTGACTTCATCTGCATATCGCTCACTACTACGGGGATCACGTCAATCCCCCACCCCGTTAGCCTGGCTACCATGATAACAGCCACAGAGGACTACGAGGAAGCCGAGGTGAGGGTCTTGGCCAGAATATTTTACCTGACCCTGACTAACTGTCTGATTAGTACGTTGTGTCTGACCAGACGTTTATATATATATATATTACCCGAGTGGTTTGTCGCGTTCTCTATGTGTATGACAGGGGACAAGAATAGCACCACTGCCTCACAGAGAGCATATCGTAAGAGGCGACTAACTGTGTGGCATGGCATAACACCGGCCATGGTTAGGTGGTTTGTTAAGAGCAGCATAGATGGCGTATAACAGACTGTGGGCCTACTTTGCTCTAGTGTGAATTTATTAAGATGAACTCGCACATCAGTTAACTACCCTCGATAGAGAAATAATAAGCTGCTTGAGCCTAGCCCGCTAAACAGGAAATCCTCCTTCTGGCTACATCCAGCTCACACCAGAGACGGGACCTGCACATGGGCGTATGCACCTGTAGAAGTACAGGTCAACTAAGTGGGACCTGCACAGGGGCGTATGCACCTGTAGAAGTACAGGTCAACTAAGACCAAGATATATATATATATTTCCCACTGATACGAAGGAATCATCTTCAAACTATTATCCAATCAAGAGTGGAGTGAAGCAGGGATGTGTGCTCGCGCCGACCCTCTTTGGGATCTTCTTCTCTATGCTCCTATCATACGCTTATAGCACATCTGTGGACAGTATTTATCTGCACATCAGGTCAGATGGGCGAATTTTTACCCTGTCCCGACTGCATGCAAGGACCAAGGTGAAGGCGGTGCTTATTATGAAGATGCTATTTGCGAATGAGGCGCTTCTAGTGACCAATAGTGAGGAGGCCCTGCAAAGACTGGGAGGCAGATTCGCCGAAGGGTGCAAGCAGTTTGGGCTCACCATAAGCCTGGAAAAGACAAAGACAAAGCACGGCGCATTACCACTCCCTGCTCCATAAAGATTTATGGCGTCACTCTGGAGGTTGTCAACTGTTTCACTTATCCGGAGTCTGCCATCAGCAACTCTCTCTCTCTCTCTCTCTCTCGAAGGAGATAAACAATAGGCTTGGCAGGGCAAGTACCGTCATGGCCCGCCTGACGAAGAGAGTCTGGGAGAACACTGCGCTGTCTCACTACACCAAGGTAGGGTATATCAGACCTGCGTTCGGGGACGGCGTGGCCTAGTGGTTAAGTGGCACGGCTCACAACCAGAAGGTGCTGGGTTCGATCCCCATCACAGCACCGGCCGTTACCCCGGGGAAGCAAACCGTTAGAAAATGCAGGAGGAAGCAGACCCTTACATAAAATGCATGCTGAAGTCGGATGCACTGGGCCGACAGGCGCAAAATAAAAACCACAGTGTAACGCACACACGCCTTGGGGAATAGATAAATAAGGCGAACGCAAAAAAAAACAAAAAAAAAGACCTGCGTTCTTAGCACTCTCGTGTATGGAAGCGAGCCTTGGAGCACTTACAGTAAACAGGAACGGTGGCTGAACACCTTTCACATGAGGTATCTACGGCATATATTAGGGATTAGGTGGCAAGAGAGAGTGTCACATAATACGGTCTTACAGAGAGCAAACACTCACAGCATGTACTCGATGTTGAGCCAGCGACGTCTACGGTGGTTGGGACATGTTTATCGCATGGAAGACGGGAGGCTGCCAAAAGATATCATTTATGGACAGCTAGCCATTGGAGTTAGAAGAATCGGCTGCCGACACTGCGTTTCAATGACGTATGCAAGAGGGACATGAAGTCACGCGACGTCCCATCCGAGGACTGCGAAGAAATTGCTGAGGATCCAGCTGTTTGGAAACAGTCAGTTGGAGGGGACATAGTGGCTGTTGACATACGTAGAGGCCTTCTGGCTGCAGAGAGAAGAGAAAGACTGAAGAGATCAAGGAACACCCCGGTCAGTCAGTCTACTCAGCATGGTTGTGTGATCTGTGGCAGGGACTGTCACTCGCGGATCGGCCTTTACAGCCATAGCAGACAATATCGAAATACAGGAGGCAGAGATGGACACAACTCACATGGCGCCATGTATATGGTCTACAGAGACTGACACACCTATGATGATGATATAAATACTATATCGCTTAATTGATATTAAAGTTCACGTCTAGCGATTTGTAATTATTTATCCCGGTACTAACACTACGAATTTGAAACGGGAAGTTTAGTTCTAAGAAAATTGTTTAACAACTTTACAGTGGGAAATAATTAATATACTCGTATTATATTGTGTTGCATTTTTTACAACAAAAAACACTAGTAAAAGAGAGAGAAAAAGAAAGAAAAAGAAAGCCGACAAAGTAGGGGTGCAGAGAAAATTGATAAACGAAATTGTAGTCCGACAATACATTTTGGTCACATAAAAAGATATAAGACCTTGCTGAAAACATCACTGGAAGAAAAGGTGGTGAGAAAACGTTTAAGATGTAAACAAATCTATAAACTTAACTTAACTTTACTTAACTTAATTATACTGGTTTAGAAGGCTTTACAGAGTCTGTATACAACTAGTTTATTCCACTTTAAAGATGGCTATGATCATCCAATCTATTCTTGAACGCATTAACTGATCCTGCCTCCACCAGATTCTGTGGCAATGCGTTCCAAGCATTCACCACTCTCTGACTGAAAAAATGTTTCCTAAAATCAAATCTAGACGTCTTTAAATAATTTGAAGCTATGCTCTCTAGTTTTTGTAGTCGCTTGAACTTTGGAAAACTTGTTATAGTCTAATTTATCCTTTCCATTGATTAATTTATAAACCTGTATTGTCACCTCGAATTCTTCTCTTTTCTAGACACTGCAGACCCGTTTTTCTGTCTCTCCTCATAACTATAATTCTGGAATCCCAAGATCATTTTTGTAGCTCTCCTTTGTAATGTATGCTTTCTATCATGTCTGCATCCACACTGTGATAAGGACCTGTGATAAGGACTCCACACCTGAATACAGTACTCCAATTTAGGTCTCACCAAAGATTTATATAGTTTGACTATCACTTCCTTGCTTCGATGTGTAATGTTTCTTTTAATCATACCCAGCATTACTTTAGCCTTTTTCACAGCCACCGGGACTTGCTCTCGCACATTACATATATGATCTATTTTAACACCTAGGTCCCTTTCCCTTTCTATCTTTCTAATTAGTTAAAGGTTAACATCAAGAGATGACAGGGGAAAATCTGGCAGATTATACTATCATAGCAAGAGAAAGAGGACGTTGGAGATCCATTGCAGCCGATTATCGATGTGAAGGTGACACTTGTCTGAACAGACATTTAATTAAAAAAAGAAAATGTTGAAAAGTTGCCAGATTTCTAGAAATTGGCAGCAAAGTTGCCAATATGGCAACCCTGGTTGTCTTGAGCAACAAGCGTCGGTAAATTGTTTCGTGGTATCGCTACATCATTTAATATTTTTCACAAAGTATCGTGCACACCCAGTCTTGTTTGCCAATAGGAAAAACAAGATGGCCACAGGGAGGGGCAATCTCAAACGGGAGAAGACCGAGAACGGTTGGACAATATTGACAGATTCAAAAATGTATGGAACAAACAACGGTAATTACAAAAACGGTCACGTTAATGGATTCAAGAAAAATGGGATAAACGGAAAAAATGGCAAACATGCGCAAGTAAGTTTGTCTTTCTTGTGAGTTTCGTTTAAAATAAACCACTTACTAAGTTACGACTCATCCGAGTCATCGACTGCTAGCTACTAGTAGTACTACCACTTGTTTGAACATTCCATTCCACAAGTAGTGTCAAGTAGTTCTTTTTCTACGTCAAACCATGATAAATTTAAAACTGCTGAGTTATTTATTATATTGCAGCCCTCCCCGATTGTGGCTCGAGGCAAGAGTTATAAAATAAAACAGAGTATATCAATATTATTAATAATTATGGATATTAATAATGTATTATTAATATTAGTATTATTATTAGCATTGGTGGTCATTGAGTAAAAACATTAATAAGACTATAGTTATTATATAGTTTCTATCTGTAGATATAGGGTACTATTACTAAGTCTATTATAATAATAATAGCCCAAGACCAAGTCAAGTATATTGTTTTGTATATACAATGTTACCGAAGAGACATGCATATTTAGTACTAAGTAGCGTAGTACTTAGTAGTAGTAGTAATACTTTGTAAATAATAAACTAGTTTTTAATTTGGAAGAAACTGATTAATTATCGAATTTCTTATTATTATTAAGCGCAAAAACAAAAAACGTCAATTTTTTAGACACTTTAGTGCTAGTTTGATGCACATTACTCTATTACTATTAGTCTCATTCAGTGAATTAGAAAAAACATGAACAGTGCTATGACTTAGTAGATACACTGGAGACCATCAAGATGTTTTACATCTGGATTATCATAATCCAGTGATTGGCTTGGCTTCGTTTGTTCTCAATCTCTCACTACCAAACCCTGAAAGGGCTTAAGTAGGAGAATGTAGTCCAGAGAACGGAATGTGTTGTGTCGTAAGTTACAGCTTGATTGCGATATTTGCACCTTTCGGTCCAACACATCTGACTTCAGCAAGCATTTTTTTAGTACCGGGTTAGCATTCCCTCTTCGATTCCTTCTCCTTAGCCAGTCTGCCTGCTGCAGCCTGTTATCCAGGATCACCGCTTCGAGGTGTAGAAGGGTCTTGGCAGCTATGGTTTGCTGACGCTGGCAGTCAGCTATGGGTCGCTGACCACTGCAGCTCATGTGCTGCTCAGCATCTTGATCTCGAATCCAGTGATTGAGTGAATAGCCAACCAAAGCAATATTAATATACTTTTACTCTATTTTCGTCTGAAGGGTTTGTTGAGTAATCTATGCCGTAAATTTGTAATTTATTTACCTGTATTACTATTAACTGAAAAGGGAAATCAGTTTTAGATTTCCACTTACCTATTCCCATAATTTTAAGATATTTAATTTAGTACCACTTTGTTTGTCAAAGGTTATGAAGGTGTTTAGAATGTTTTGTCCTGCCGAAGACGGATGTGTCAGACCGAAAGGTGCAAATATCGCTGTCAATCTGTAAACTAGTGACACAACGCATTCTGTTCTCCGGACTACATCCAGCTACATGTAAAGCCCTGTTCAGGACTTGGTAGTAGGAGATTGAGAACAAATGCAGAAGAAGAAGAATGTTTGGGTTGATGGAAAAAATATTGTGTCATCTGCATAGGCTATTAATTTATTTTTTTCCTGTCCCTGATATATTAGTTCTCTTAATAGTTTTATCTTGCTTAATGTCTTCTAAGATTGGTTCTAATACTAAAACGTTTAACAGTGTAGACAAAGGACAACCTTGTCTCACTGATCTTGTTAATCAGTGGGTGATTATCATGATGAAATTATCATTCCTGGAGATTTTCAATGCCAGAGTTGGAAAAGACCATTCTAGATGGAATGGAGTGATTGGGAGATAGTCAGCTAGGGTTCACCAACACTGTTGCAAGCAGCCGGCTATGAGTCGCTGATTGCTATCAGTTCATTCACAGTTCATGTCTGTCTGTCCTACATACCTAACCTATTAAGGAACTCTTGTTTTAGGATGCTTCATGATGAACTTTTTATTTACGAAGCTTAAAGTCATCACTGCAGATGGCTTTTTAAAGGAATAATAATGTTCGCTTAGGCGTCTGAGGCCTGTTACGTTGGTCTGCCACATCCTTGACCCACAGCTGTCGCGTGGTTCCAGGGCGGAGGAAAAGGTTGCTACTTGCTTGAGCCATACTGTTTTGGGGACAGCCTCTTCTGCGCCTCCAGCCAGTCGGGGGAAGACTTTTGGCGCTGAGGAATGACTTGTGTAGTATCTTGTGGGCAGGGGTTTCCTGGTCCAGCCGTACAACATGATGGAACAAAGAAACTCAGCGTTGGTCAAGTGTTTCTGAGATTGGACGGAGGCCGGTTTTAGCAGAGACTACCATGTTGCGGATGTAGACATGCCATTGGATGCGCCGCTGGTTGCACACATTAAAGACTTCTGGTCTCAACATGTCATGTTTCAGCAATGTCCAGGTTTCGGAGCCGTAAAGCAGGACTGGTAGATGCTGATTTTTTGTCCTAATGGAGATCTTGCCATTACTCGACACATGTCGGAGGTCGTGCATAGTGGACGCAGCTAGTCCGATCCGCCTTGACATATAGAGACTGTTGCGTCCATCGGATGATATACTACCGAGATAGATGAATTCGTTGGTGCCCTCCGAAGTGTGACCTTGAGTTTCAATACCCTGGGGTGTTGTGTCAGAAATGAGATTCTGAACTTTGGTCTTGGCCCATGATATAGACAGGCCTAGGAAGGGTGTTTCACTGTCTAACATTACCAGAGAGCACTGCAATGCAGATCTGTCTGTGCCGAATAAACGAGATCAGTGAAGACTGACTGATCAATAGTTATACCCTCCTGATGGGCGCTGAGACGGTCAAGAAGCCAGTCGACTGTCCTACAGAAAAGATTGGGGACAAGAACACATCCCTGTCTGACACCCGAAGTCGAAACATTTTGCTTTTATAGTGGTGGTTTTTGTAGCAATTTGTTTTACATAAGGATGTTGCTAATCCTATGCAGTACTCTCATTAGTTTCCTTGTATGGCATGGAAGTGCAATGGTCCAATTCTTTCCTGCCCAGTAAGAGGTCGGGAGTCCACACATGAAGATCAGCTAATTGGGGACACAGACCCACCCATCATCTATATTTGTGGACATAGACCCATTAGCCACAGCTGTACACAGAGACCCATCAGCTCTGTTTGTCAATGCGCTGTATGATTAGGCTATATTTCCAGTCATAGTGTTTTGTCCTACGATTTATAGTAACTTTTCCATTTCACAATACATTTTTATTTTGTAGATAGAATTAAATTATCGGTCCAAAAAGAATAACAAAGAGTAGGAACACTTTTAACACATCAGGTATGTCATAAAAGGTGCAAGGGTTACCGGAGACCTGAAAATGATTATATGAGTTTCTCAAGGATAAGAATGTTGAAAAAGGCAGCTGTATATGATAACTTTATTGCCGGAGATTTATTGCCAGGTTAGCATCACTATATCTCTCCAGTGGTCTGGATACCAATCTTGTTTGGCAGCTGTAATTCAAAGTGTCAAGGATTTTCTTGAACGGGTCCTGACTTCAAGCAAGCTATTCTTTTCAGTAACATTTCTCACTTATTTGAAATAGCATTGAAATTCCAGTTGATTGGGCATGCCTTGTCAGTTATATCAGATTTGCTAGTTAGTTTATATTCCTGAACACTAACTGGCTGTCATGTCAATCCCTTGCAGTTCTCCATTATCAAATATTTAGATGACTGCATCTACACATTGTTTAGGAAGATTTTGTTTCACGTTTATAACCTGTCTGCATCTACTTTGGACCATGCAACATTTGCAGTCCGGATGTTTGAATTGTGCCACATTATTTATTTTTCTGTTGCTCGGGTAATTAAAATGCCAAAATCTTATACTTTAAACAAAGAAATTTGTGTTTTGCACTTAATTTGCTGTTGCTTCAAATACTCTGCACAAAACACTTGTTTCAACCTCTGCTCTACTTGTATTGTTTCATCTTTTATCTCTTCATGTATTATTGTTCACATTTCTAATAGGCAGCACATTTGACATTATGTGGTGGTTTTGTTTAATGTCAGTATTGGGTGTCATAGCATGATGTAAATACACTTTTATAGTACGTGATGCATTCTTTAACCATTTTTTTTTGTGTGTTACTTCTATGGTTACTGTGTACACATTTTTAAAGGCAAATCAAGTTTTTTTTAATGTTCAGATTTGTTCAATCTCAAAAACATCTCCAGATGTATAAGCCAGATTTGTTTAATCTCAAAAACATCTCTTGGTGTATAAGTGTCAAGTAAAATTCTTTGTTGATTTGTCTTAATATTAACATATATTGAAAGACTAAGTCTCTTATTGATTCATTGCCCCTTATTGGGGAAGAAAGTATAGGACCACTGTAGCCTACTCTGCATGTTGTACCTGGGGCTGGCAACCTCAGTGTGTAAAACAAAGTGCAACATCACTATCACTGGCATACATACTTGGGCTGCACACTTTCTTTCAGGAGACCAACTTTAGTGATGGCTGTGTTTCCCCATAGAAGTGAAAAAAAGGTAGAATTAATAAAGAATCCTGCAAGTAAATCCTGAAAAACAGCTATAGACAGGAGTTGCTAGTGAGTATTGGTTGATCTGCAGAACCTGTGGCTATCACCATACCCCACTATACACATCACTACAATCATTGAGGAAGACATGTGCTTTTGTCCGGGAGGCATTGGGCTGTCAAGAGCTCACAGCTAAAGGGATTATATCATCATCATGAAAGAATAATGTACTGTTACAATTTTTCCCAGCTTTCAAAGTGGAATGATGACTTCTATGAATCCTTTGAGGAGACACCTCTTCTTGTGGCCATTTTAACATACTTGGGTTATGGACTGCTTGTTATCATTGGTCAAATCCGTGACCTCATGAGGGCTTATGGACTTGAGAAAGATAAAAGCTGTACTGAATCAAAGCTGGAGGTAAGTTTTGCTAAGTACTGCCACCATGACTTATTTAGCGTGCATGTAATGAAATTTCAGCAGATATTGATCAATATACACACATATTGATTAGAATTAACACTTTTAAACAAAATTCTGTGGTTTTATAGCAATGGCTTTTACATATAATGAGGTTGGTTGCTGCATGAGTGGCTCTCTTTAGTCAACTCTAATGACATGCAAGAAAGGAAAAGGTGGTTTTATTCTGTTTGCCCCGGAAGCAACTCTGGTGTTTTACCAGTTCTGTTGATTGCAGACGCCGGACAGGTGTCGTCACATAGCTGGGGTAGTTCACAGGTGAAGGGGATGTTGTTCATCTGCTTCGTTAACAAATCTGATGATCCAAGGATGTAGTTAGGTGGCTGTTTTACTGCTTCCAAACATCATTATTCAACCCTGACACGCTTTTAGGAAAGCATGTTTCCAGTCATCTGCAGTGTGATTCCATAGGAATAGCTCTTGCATAGTGATATTGGTTTTAATATAGACTATTGGAGTTGTAATTACTGCGGCAGCTGGCACCAAACATATCCTATAATAGGTTCTGATTAAAGGGTTTAAAGTACTCATTCCAATTACGGGACCTCAAAGAGTCAAATTTTATTTTTCATCACTGCCTCCTCGTGCAGGGAATTACGCACCCTCTTTGGAATGCAACTCTTGTTTCTCATTAAAAACATGGTAATCGTGTCACATACCATCAATATTTTGATAGACATTTGAAAGATGTGTCACCAGTGAAGACACAGCAACCCAGTGAGGGGAAATTGAACTAATAAAAGCTCTTGTTCCCCAAGGGTCGGAGCTTGGTAAGCTCTAGAATTGTCACAGTTTTTCAAGCAGGCTCATGCCATTTAAGGAACCTCCACTGATTTAATGAACCATCCACGGTTTCACAGTGAACTTAGACATGCATGGCTTAATCTTTGAGATAAGCATTTAACTACTGGCAAGATCAACGATATAGCTGTCAGGACATAAAGTGGATGGGTCATCCTGTTGATTGCCCGACGGTTTCCAGCAGATGAATAGAGCCACATGCTGATTGACATGCACTGCACACTATTCGTTAGAAAAGATATCATCTTTAAATTTGTCAGCCCCCCAACTCATTGAGAAAGAAAAAAAATTAAACAAGACAGTTGTCAGACTTTGCTATACTCCCTGCCCACCGGATATGGCACAATCAAACAGTCTTGCTCTTTTTATGGTAGGTGTGGTTTGTGGCAAGCCCTGCACATATATACACTGCCATGGTAGGTAGAGAGCACCACCTCTAACAGTGGAACCACGCCAAACAAATTTTAGAGAGGAGTGCTAGAGGCAAACGTGTTATTAAGCTTTGATATGCATTGGCAAGATAAAAAATGATTTCTTCTTTTGGCCATGGTTTTTACTTTAGAGCATTTGCCTGGAACCTAACTTGTGGTAAAGCGGAGTTCATCTGTATTGTTCAAATGGAAACATCTTTTTATAATATTTGTGGATTTTGTTGTTTGCTATTTCTTTATACAGAAAAACACATATTAAGCTGTTTAACTTGCTTTAACCTATTACTTTCTACATTCAAAGATTCTTTATCACATTAAAAATGGTATTTTGTTGGCAAAATTGTTTAAATGTTGTTCTTAAATAAGTAAAATATACATGCACATATACACATACACTTTCCTTCTTCTTGAATCCTTGACTAATGAAGCGATCAGTGGCCATTGTGATGTAATTTTGGGGCAAAGGATCAAGTAGCAAACTCCACTTCATTCCTGAGTCAGTAGTATTACAGTTCTTGGTATGGTATCAAGATCTCTTGTGAGGATGTGGTTGATCAAATACCACTGTGAACACTCTATGATGTACATATCTTAACTTAACATCTTTATACTGGTTTAGAAGACTCTACAGAGTCTGTGTACAACCAGTTTCTTGGAGGGTGGCTTTTACTGATGTGCAAGCCAATCTTTAATAGACTCAAACACCAGAGCTAAGTAGATCCGGGGCCATCTATAGCCACTCTTAACAAACCACCCAGAGAAAGCTACAAATAACCTGGGTAGATTTTTCATTTAAATTATGTCCGGTCAGCGGCCGTTAAGCCTACTCTTTTAGATTTCCAACTGCCAAGGAATTTTTATGTGCTCTGCACTGAACACGGGAGTCCAATCTCACTAGCCAGAGATCAGGGGAATTTTTACTAGAAGATTCATGTGAAAAAAATCACGGTGTCACCGTGATTCGAACATGCGACCTCTGACACCTGAGGCGGACACTTTACCTCGAGACCACTGACTTCCCCATGCTTACTCTGGGTAAGCCGCTCTTGGCTAGTTAAAAAAACACACACTTATACATACATACAATTATCTGTGTATATATAGTTTATCTACATTATTAATGAAGTCGGCTAAATGCAAGATTTGCAAACAAACATCTAAATGTTTTTGTAAAACTTCTAAAGTGCTAACTAGTTCTGTGACACTTTGTCGATTGTGACATGATTTCTTTAGGGAATGTAATTTCCATGAATCTGTTATCTGTACTTTGTTTTATTTAGAGGGAAAAAGAAAATCCAAGTATCTTCTGACCCATGATTTATTGCTCAACATAAGAGCTTTCTAGCCATTTTATAACCTTAGTTTCAAACAGATGAGTCATTGTTTTAACTTTACTGATAAGCATGCTGTTTATCTTTTTTTTTAAATTAAAAAAAACATTATTTTTGAATGGTTTAAAAAAAATGTTTCTGGCATTGAAAGTCTGTAAGTGTATCTAAGTCTACATAAAACACTGCAACTATTGTAACTTGTATTTCCTTTTGCTTTAGTAATGTAACTGTAACAACATTCTATACTGTATGAGAATTATTCTTCTTTCTTTATCCTTTTACTCTTGCCACTATACACTGTGGTAAGTTTCAGTAGCTTTCTTGCACGTTTTGTATTTCCTGTATGATTGTTTATACCCTCAGTTCATCACTTTTTGGTCATCCTGGTATCTTACTTGATGCTGATTTATCATTTCATTCTCAACATATATCTAAACAGTTTAATTTATTGTTCCTCTGTGCATTCAAAACAACTTAGTTCCATCTCTTGCTCTGATTATATTTCTGATGTTATCTCTTCTTGTAGTGTCGGCTACTCTTCTTTGGCTGCTTATTTTACCTGATGTGATTCTCCATTCCTGTGTTCTGTAAATTTCCTGTAGATTTTTATGAGTATGCAGATGGTATTGATAATTTGCCATTTTGCATCAACTGAAATATTAGACAGTTTCAGGAGCAGTGCCAGCTGGTTTTAACCAACAGTATTATTTCAGAACTTATTCTCATTTATATGAGGCGTGTTCAAATGAAACCGGACCTAACTGCACCAAGTGAACATGGTACGATGCACATGATGATGTCACTTCTGATGTAAACAGCACATACCAACCCTCAAGTTTGCAAAATTTCATTATCTTCCAACTCATAGTTTCCTCAGCCGACCGTTGAAACACATGGCAGGGGGGATACGGAATCCGTCCAGAGTTGATCAGCGAGTGGTGATTCTGTTTCTAACAGCTGAAGGATGTCAGCCAGTTGACATTCATCGCAGAATGCAGGCAGTGTATAGTGACAAAAGTGTGGTGAATGTTAGCTCCGGCAACGGTCCACCCGAATTGCTTCATCATTTTTGGTGATGGCATCATTTAATGCAACAATATGCGCCTGACCTGGTCTAGGAAGATCTTTCGTTACCTCATGTCCTTCTTTAAACATCGTTGTCTATTTCCTCACTGTTGTCTTCGACACACGACACACTTTTGTCACCATACACTGCCTGCATTCTGCGATGAATGTCAACTGGTCGACATCCTTCAGCTTTCAGAAACGGAATCACCGCTCGTTGATCAACTCTGGACGGATTCTGTATCACACCCGCCATGTTTTCAACGGTCTGCTGAAGAAACTATGAGTCGGAGGATAATTAAATTTTGCAAACTTGACGGTTGCTATGTGCTGTTTACATCAGAAGTGATGTCATCCTGTGCATTGTACGTATGTTCAATTAGGTCCAGTTTAATTTGAACATGCCTCATACTTAATTATTTGTGCAAGGCATAGAAACAAGGTTAGCTATGTCTCCACAAGTCTAGAGTTATTAAAGAAACAAAAGATATATTTAAATGCTATGCAACAATAGTTTTACAGTAATTTTAATGTAACACATTTCAGAGACTAGTATGTGTCTACTGACAAGCATAATTACTCATTTTATTAGTCAGAGCATTGTTGTTTGAAATGTCACTTGCATTTTCTCTTTTTTAAACGATTAACTTCAAAGGGAACTAAATATATACTTTTGTATGTGGTTTTATGAAGAGGTGTATTTTCCACTCAATGGACAAATGCATATGGGATCTTGCTCTGTCATATACATTTCTTTTTCTTGTTAATGTAAACACAATGAGGAACTGACAAAGACTGAAATGAGCTGTTTCAGTGGGGTTTTATTTAAATAACTGAACTTAAAATCTAATCATTCTCAATGTACATATTTTTTTATACTTAGAAAAGGTAGTGTTACATTGTTGTGCCAGAGCAATTAGTTGATTGTATGTTGTGTTTTGTTGCTTCAAGATTTGACTTTCCCATAGGCTATTACACATCCTAAATTTAAGAAGATGATGTTTTCTCAAGCTATTTCTTATTTCTTTGCCCTTATCACTTTGGGATGCATAGGGCATCAATCAGCTCTATCCAAGAAGACCTGCCCTGTGCTACTTTTTTCAGCTATCATTTTTATTGTATCAGAATCCCTTTCTTTTCTTTGCATCTATTTCGCTGGGTATTCCTTAACAGAGATTACCTATTGATTGACTTTGGACCATTTGGAGTGTGTGTTATATCCAGTGCCACTTGCTTACTAAGATTTCCTGTTTCACTTGTCTTTGTCATGTTCTCTCCCGTAACATTGTCGACACACTGCAAGACCAGAATCTTTCTCTGGAATTTGATGATAAAGTCCTGTAATCTGTTGCATTTGGTCATCACCCATGTTATCACTCCATATAGAAGGACTAACTTCACATTGGAATTGAAGATCCTTTGCTTGGAATGCATTTTGATCATTTGAAAGTTCCATATGGCTTTCAACAAGACAAAGGTCTAGCATTTTGTCTCGTGGTTTTTACATTTTTTCTGTGCTGCCTGTCTTGTTTATGATGCTCCCAAAATATGTGAAGCTGTCAACCAAATGGTTAGTCTCTCAGTTTGATAGATGTTGCAGGTCACATTTAGTTTTACAATTTTTGTATTTTCTGCTTTAAAACTGTTTAAAAAAAATTTAAGCGGGGGCTCGACATCATTGCCTCGGATTTTTCCCCTTTTAGCTCTGTCTCTCTCGACAGATGGGTACCCCATCTGTCAAGAGCATCGCACAAAGCACAAACACAGTAGCTGCAGCGATGAACCCAGGGATCTCCGGAAAAAATTGACATCATGGACCGACCGTCGCAGCTCGAAATCAAACCCCGACCGTCTAAACACGAGGCAAACGGCTTGACCACTTCGCCACAGAGACGTCAATCTTTAGACCTACTAACTAGGAGATTATGTTTAGTACATTTGGAATTGGCCGTGAAACAGGATAACTGTGTCATCTACAAAGTTCTAATCTTCTAGCTGTTTTAATATCCACTGGATTCCATTTCTCTTATAATCTGTAGTTTCTTTCATAATCCAATCAACTGCCAGCGGTAACAGAAATGGTGATAAAAGGCAGCCTTGAAGAACCCCCGATTTAATGTTATATGATTCTGTGAGTTGTCCCTCATTCAAAACTCTACATGTCTTGATACATATGTTTTATTATGCCGGTGAGCTTTCGTAGGATCCTATAGTGCCTTAGTAGTTTCCAGAGTGTACCCTATCCAAGCTGTCAATGGCTATTTTATAGTCAACAAAATTGATGTACAGACTTCTTCTTCGTACGCTGTCAGACGTCAACTTGAATTTGTTAGAAGAAAGCAGCAGTCATCCTGAGGCTGTCGACACTGCCATAGAGCTTGTCTAGTGTTGGCACTGGTGATGGCCACATGTGCTTTCTCTGGTCCTCGTATGTCGGGCAATTTTTCAGCAGATGTTCAGTGGTCATTTTCGCTGTACCACAGGTGCATTTGTCAGTACCACCTATCGTCAGTTTATTGAATAGATGGTACCTCAGTCGTGTACAGACTTGAATTCCATTGTAATGATTGCTCTACAGTTATGCACAATGGGGTTATCTGGCTTGCACATGATTGTTTGTCTCTTGATTTATGCTTCACTGTCTGCTTTAATAGCTCCAGCAAGTATCTCCACGTCAGACCATGTCACTCTTTCATTCTTTATAAGGATAATTGCTTCATTGATATCTTCTTTACTTAGCTTATCACAAATTAGGTTTTTTTCAACAGGTACAGTGTCAGTTGGGTTGACTGGTGGTAGTCTATTTAGGATGGAGGTTCCCAACATCTTTGTTCCTCTCTGAGGAACCCTTTGAGGAGGTTCTCATGTACTTCTAAACATTAAGGATCAGAAGCTGATCAAGTTATATGATTTTAATAGGAGCTCCATTTAATTGTTAGAGAAAGGTTTGGAAAATTCTACTTGCAGCTTCATCAGATACTTAGTGATCAATTTTGTGAATATGTCAGTCTTAGATTGTGAGGTGGTTGAGCCTGTATTTTGTGGGCAACAAGTCCATTAATTCGAATTGAAACTTAAGCAACTGTACAGCGAATATCATTTTCAGATGTTTTGATTTAGGCCCCATCAACACTGAAAATGCTGAATCACAAAACCATGTTGATGTAAATAATAAAAGTTTCTGAATAGCAGGTTCAGTAATCCATTTTTACACATTTTGCATACAGAACAAAATGATAGCAGAAAATATCTAGTTGGTTGCATTTATAAACTGTTTGGTAACAAAATTGTTACATTCTACAGTAATGTACACCATGGTTATACTCTCAGACCTCTTTGTTTTCATTGCTTTCTCTCAATCAGACCTGAGTACCACGTATAATGAGACAAAGACAATAATTAAAGCCAACTTAAAGGGAAAATGGGTTGATCAAAACCCAAACTTCTGAAAAGAAAACTACTATGATTTAATTAGAGAAGAGCAAATCATTATCTTCAAACTGAGAACTCTACATAATAGATTCAATGGTCATCTTTACAATAAAATGAAGATTGGGACATATGTCCATGTGGGAGCATACCATGACTGGAACACATCCTTCATAACAGAACGTTCTTGCAAGAAGAGAGAACACTACTGACATTGCAAGACAGATGAGAAACAAAAGTTGTACAGAGATAAACCAGCCTTCAAACAATGATGGACTTTGTAAGAGAAACTGGAATCTTTATTTGAGGTTGAATGACAAAGAAGGCAACCCATATATACCTCTTGTGAAGTGCAAATGTATCCCTGAGGGTGCATGTACTCCAGGTTGAAACTTCTGATTTAGAGCTCTGCAATATATTATACCAATATTTTTTTGTTCTTCAAGATGTGTTATCCTTCTTTCCAGCTTGTATTTTTTGTATCTGCATTGTTGGTATTTTCCAGATAGTTTTCTGGCAGTGTCGTACATACCTTTCAAGCTTCATCTATCTAGGATTTCCTCATCTTCTGTACCCAGACTATGAATGTTGTTTCTCTTGTCTGCCTTGATGAACTTTGACCTCCTTGTTTACCTCTGTACAGTATTTTTGTGTTGCCACTCTTTTTGCTCATTTATCATCAATCTTTGTGAGTATTTTTTACCGTTAACCATTCTTTGTGATCGTGTTTCTTTTCACCAGACCTTTTGTAACTGTTCCCATTTTTCATCATTGTCTAGTTCAAGTGCTTGAAATCTATTTATTTTTCTTCTCATATCCTTGAAATATCCCACTTTTTTGTAATGCCTGTTGATTTGGGTTGTTCTGTTATTTTGTAGCTGAAGGTTAACTTTGGCCATTACCAGATTGTGGCCTGAAACCACATCCACTCCTCAATGAACTCTGATATCCTGCAAGGACCACCTAAATTTAAGAATTTTGCAGATATGGTCAATCTGGTTTTGAGTTATATGATCTGGAAAAATTATTAATTTTCTTGTGTGAGACATGTGTAAGATATTTGAGTACATAATCAAATGGTCATTTGAGGATGCATGTTCTCACACAAGAAAATTCATCCTCCAATGACAATTTGGTTTCGTACTAAAATATCTTACACATTTCATTCATTATTCCAAGATCATTTCCCCTATAATCTCTTCTAAGTCTGAATTGTCTGTTCCTATTTTGGCATTCGTCTCCCATCACTGCCGTTAAATCTCTTAATTTTGTCTCATTCGATAGATTTTGCAGTGTGTTGTAGAATACCTTCTTTAATTGATTCTTCTGTTTTGTTAGATGGAGAGTGATGCAGTTAATTTTGATGAACTTTACCAACTTTGAGTGAAGTACATATATGAACATATAATATACTTACAATCATGCTATTACTCAGCTCAAATTTCTTTTTGACCACAATATTTTTTACTAACTGTTCTTTTTATTGTCCAAGATGTTGTTGTAAGCAAATGCACTCATTAACTGGAAAATTTCTCTGAGAATTTATTTCCATATTCTAGTAATAATTGTATTTTCAAGTTCTCAAAGACACTGGTTTACTGCCTGCATCATTTCATTCACCTTGAAACGTACTTGTGCAGCTGTTTATTATCACCTAATTCTATTTTTAATCATCTACAAGTTTCTAGTTACTTTGACTTGTTCTTCTACTCTTTTCCAGGTTTTATTTTACCCGAACACCTCACTTTTTCCTCATATGTTTCACAAGAGCAGCGGTTTTTAACAAAAATACTTATTTGTTTTATATTTGTGATCAATGTTTCATTCATATCAACCAAATACTCATCTTATGAAACTATACCCAAAATAGAATACAGTAATAAAAGAGTGATCATCTAGTTTTCCAGTGGATCAGGAAAAGAAGAAAATTAGTAGACATTTGAAAGTCAGAGTGCAAACTGGACAAATCACTAATCATGGGAATTTGAAATTTTGATATACGCTTTAGTACAAATATGTTAAAATTGACACTGAGCAGCGAAGAAATCTTTAAAAAAAATGTTTATAAGACCCTACTACAGTTCTGCCACAGTAATAAAAACTGTATTAAGTATATTTCATCAACTGTAACTTTTTTAAAAAGTATATTTTAATTTCATCAACTGCTTCTTTGTTTATGTTTTATTCTTTTGCTGTTTTGGCAGGCTGATGTAGATGCATGCATGTGATAGCTTCTCTATTGGTCATTCATGTCCTTCATTGTATGCAAGTGCTTGATTATAAAGAGATTGATACCAAGGAAGATTTGTTTGATTAGCTCTGCTCCAAAGTAGACTAATAAATCAGAAAGTAATCTTCCGCTCCTAAAAAAAATAGTTATTTGCATCTTTTACACAGTTTTATTCATATTACATACATGCTTCTAACCTGGAGAACTTCTTAGAACAAACATTCCCAGCTTTGTAGGCAGGAGTGCCAAGATAGAAACAGAAAGAGGGGCCATAACTGTAAAATAGTGAGAGAAACACTACCCAAGCAACAGCTGGACCCACATATATATAGATAGATCAGAATACAAAGATAGATAGATACAAAAGAGAATGGAAGTGGATGAATTTTTCTGCACCTAAAAAAAATGTACAAAGAAAGTTGTCAGTGGCAATTGTAACATTTTCAGGTAACTTTAGAGGCCTTGAAAACTGCAGCAGAAGTTCCAATGACATAGAATTGAATGGCTTGGCTTCCTTCGTTCTCAATCTCCCGCTAACAAACCCTAAAAGGGCTTAAGTAGCAGAATGTAGTCCAGAGAACGGAATGCGTTGTGTCGTAGTTTACATCTTGACTGCGATATCTGCACCTTACGGTCCAACACATCCGACTTCAGCAAGCACTTTTTTAGTACCTAGTTAGCATTCCCTCTTTGATCCCTTCTCCTTAGCCAGTCTGCCCTGCTGCAGCCTATAATCCAGGATCACCGCGTGGAGGTGTAGAAGAGTCTTGGCAGCTCTGGTTCACTGGCCCTGATGCTAGCAGTCAGCTATGGGTCGCTGACTACTGCAGCTCATGCACTGCTCAGCATCTTGATCCCCAGTAATACATAGATTGACAGTGGTACTCTTCATAGATAAGCTGTCAGTTGGTGTGGTACTGGGGAGCCCAACAAGTACAAATCTGAAACAACTAAGAGTAATACTCTATAAACTATATCACTGCTTCTAGAGAGTTGTGTTACAGTGGATTCCATCTCATTGCAAAGTTCTTGCTAATGAAGAGGCTGACAGACTGTCAAGGGACAGTGGTAAGCTACCTCAAACTCATATAGGTATAACATATGAAGAGACCAAGAGGTTTACCAGGAGAAGATACAGGAACAAGTGGGAATTAGAGCTTACATGTCATCAACCAAATGATGCATATTACCAGCTCAACAGGTGGTAATCATTAGACTCTGTGCACGCCACAACTGATTGTGATACCATCTATTCAACATACTTACTTATACCCTGGGGTATAGATGGTTGCCAGAAAGAATGCCATATTATTCAATGTGCTGTCTTCCTCTTGGTCTGGTTCCAGTCTAGTCATAAGTCTCTTATAGACTGTCTTATGTTGGCATCTCAGTGGAATTTGGGTTGTCCTTGAGGTCTGGGGCCTTGGCTCATTGCTTCCTATGTCTGCTGTGGGGCATCATTCCGCAGATATGGCCAAACCACCAAAGTTCTGATAGCTTCTCTTGAATCTGCAAGGGCTAGGTTTCACAATAATCAAAATGTGTGATTGTGGACCTTGTTACTTGGTCACCTTCCTTAGATACCTAATTTCTGAGACTTGGAGCTGGCTTTTCTGCGCTGAGGTCATTGCCCATGACTCACATCCATAAACTAGTACACAGCTACATAGATGGATCAGTAAACAGCCATATGTTCTTGGAGATGTTATTCGTGGTATTGCTGTAAGCACATAATACATGACATACATTAGTGAGATTGTCTTGATACCTATTGCTCACTTCCATCAACATCTCAATGAAAATGTATCTCCAAGGGTACCGGTTCCCCAGTCACTAATCACTGGGCACCAGGGGAATGTTGACATTATAGTCCGTCTTTTAATTCATAAACAAGGTCCGAAGCAATTTTCTGCTAAACTGCATGTCAGATCCAAATGATGTTTTGCATGTAGCCTTAGAATATACAAAGCCGTTAAGTAAATAATTTATTTTTTTTCCTCCAAGAAATTTGATGTATTTTGACAAATGTATTATATTGAAATTGCTATATTAAAAGTAACCTCTTAGAATTGGACATCATTTTAACATGTATACGGTACTCAGTCGAGCAGTTTTAAAAATAGATGTTTTGACATTAAAATAGACCGAGAAACAAACAAATTCCCGATTTATTAGACACTTTGTCGAGTGCGAAAAACAACCACGGTCATTCATGTGAAACTGTAGTTTATCATAGGCGTATCCCGATATTATAGTTTGTGGTGGTGTTATTGTGACATATAGTTACTTTTTGAAAAGTTACATTGATATCAATTTGAAAATGAGTTTGAAATGTACATTTATAACTATGCATAAGGTTACCGTCTTATTATACCAGTTTTTCCGCAGAAATCTAAGATGGGTAATTTATATTGAGATATCCATGACCCGGAGAAACAAATGCAATTGGCATTTGGTCAGGATAGATGATCCTTTTGGCTTTGGATTGGACATGACTCAGAGTGCACTCATATCAAGCAAGGTAGGAAAAGGAAATTTGACGATTTTGACAGAGATGTCATAAAGTGGGAGATTTTGAAACCTGTTGACGAAAAATCAACTTGTTACTCTCTAGAAACTAAAATTAACATTGCATTCCGACTGCAGTATTTAAATATCCAAAAGTACTCTTTGGAAAATTGTAAGAGCCACCGGCTTTACATTCAGAAAAACTTTAGGCGGCAGGAATATGTTATGTAAAAAGCCACATTTGATTGCTGCTAGAAGCAAATACCTGAGACAGATACGTAAACGGCGTAGGCAAGGCTATAGTATTGTATACTTGGACGAATCCTGGATCAATGCCCACCACACCTATGGTAAAGAATGATAATCAGTTGACAGTGAACAGAAAAGACAAATTCCAAACAGTAAAGTGCAGCGCATTATACTAACATATGCCGGAAGCAGTGAAAAAGGATTTGTCCATGACGCTTAACTTATTTTCCAATCAAAAAGTACAGACAGTAGAGACTGTCACACTTAAATGAATAGACACATTTTCAAGCACTGGAAGTCGAATGATCTGCTTCCAATTCTGGATATACCATCATGCCTAGTAATGGATAATGCATCTTATCACAATGCAGTATCAGAGGAAGACAAAGTGCCAACTGTGTCAAATACAGAAGCTGAAATTAGGACATGGCTAGTTAAGGAAAAAGTGAATGTCGACGACACGTATTTAAAACCGGAGTTGTTGCAGCTTGTGAGGAAGACAAATAAGACAAAGGTGTATCATATTGACAAAATCATTGAAGAGTACGGTCACACTTGTCTATGACTACCTGCATATCATGTGCATCTAAACCATATAGAGCTTGCCAAAGCACAAGTTTCCGAACAGAACAGGACATTTAAAATGTGTGATGTTGAAGTGCTGACACGTCAGTACCTTTGAATAATAGACATTCAGTTCTGGAAGAAGTGTGTAGAACATATGCTCCTTGAAGAACACAACTGGCAATGAGATGGATTACAATTTGTCCAGCCAGTAACAACTATCAACCTCTTTGAATTGACATTCGGAATGATTAATATAAACTTTTTTAGATATACTTATTAGCAGACTTGGATGAATTAGCACATGTTTATTAAAACAATTAAGTGTACATACAATGACAACAAATACATTTCAATATTCAAATGCTTTAAGCAGCATAAATTATACAACATTGGGGTCTAATAGTGACTGAAGGGCTGTACGGTACTGTTGCATATTGGTGCCATTTTTGCGATTGCACATAAAGGGCAAAAACAAACAATCAATTGGTCTATCAAGGCATAAAGTAGATACGCCTATGAACAAAATACAACAAGAAATTAAGCTGAGTACTGTAAAGTCGTAAATTTAATGCCATTTCTCTGCAATGGTCCTAAAAGATCAAAGGAATTCACCAATGTGCAAAATTCTTAACATCTATGGACTAAATAATATCAATGTTTTAGCGTCATATATATTACAAAGCTGCATGCGAAAAATCATTTGGATATGACGTGCAGTTATGAAGAAAATTGCTTCGGATCTTGTTCATGAATTAAAAGATGGACTATAGGATCACAGGTACTGTCTCTAGCTCCTTGGATGATAAGCATTGATTCAAGATGAAGAATAGATTATCTCCCTAATGAGCTGTCTTCAACTACAAGTATCAACATATTCCTCTGCATTCATACTGAAAAGGAGATTATGTTACATTGGGTCATAGTTTACAACACGGCTGCAATTTCTGCACCAACACGTCTTGTTTCTGCACAGCATTTTAGGGACCAGGTTTGCCTTTCTACTTCAATCCTTATCATCTCTGCCAGGCTGCACTGATGCAGTCTGTTTCCAGGGCCGCCACTTGGAGGCAGAATAAGGTTTTGATCAGCTCTTGATTCATTGACCCTGACTCAAGCAGTCAACTATGATAAGTCGCTGGCTGCTATCAGCTCAATCACTGTGTCTTCAGCCCCAAACATTATTCAATAGCTTTACTTAGCCTCTGTGTGTTTTTTAATCCTTCCTTCCTTTCTCTTTTTTCTCCTTGACATTTCATACATCTGTGTATTATTTTGGTTGTATGTAAACGTATCACCATCTCAGTCAGCATTTCCCATTTTGCCTCTGTCAGCTTATCTGACCCAATTGGAACCACCATGACACCTCCACCTTCCTTCCTTCCCCCATACATTTCTGGTCAGCCTGATCACTTTCACTTCCTCCCAACATGGCTGACGAATTGCATAGACAATTCTCAGGAATTATCTTTTTTATATATTCATCAATTCTAAGATTTGTTAGTTATTCTTAGGTGTATTGTCCCTTGTCCTTGATGTGATTTTGTAATAATGTAGGTCTTATTCATGTTCTAGCGCCGTATCTGAACCATACATCCATATTTTTATACTCTTTATTTCAATTACCAGTACTGTCACGTCCTTGTCTTATTATCTGATACCTGAAGAACAAGAAGTAAGAAATTGTTTGCCAAAAAAGTAAAACTAGATCTTGCATTGTTTAGTATTTTTCTTCTTTTGATCACCAGGATAACAAGTTTATGGTTTTTATATCTGTGTGTCTTATTTGGGATATTGTATATACAGAAGCTCTGTTTCATATTTTGTATTGAGGTGACTAGAGATAATAACAATCGTAGATCTATGGTGGTGAACACAACAATGATAGAGATTGGGGAAAGTTCAGATAGACACAACACAGCTTCAGGGGTTGTGATGGGCAGGACACACACTCAGAAAGTTGAGATGGGGAGGACACACACCCTCAGAAAGTTGAGATGGGCAGGACACACACCCTCAGAAAGTTGAGATGGGCAGGACACACACCCTCAGAAAGTTGAAGTGGACAAGACACACACCCTCAGAAAGTTGAAGTGGACAAGACACACACCCTCAGAAAGTTGATGTGGACAAGACACACACCCTCAGAAAGTTGAAGTGGACAAGACACACACCCTCAGAAAGTTGAAGTGGACAAGACAAGCCACCAGAAAGTTGAGATTGCCAAGACACACACCCTCATAAAGTTGAGATAGGCAGGACACACACCCTCAGAAAGTTGAGAAGGACAGGATACACTGTCAGAAAGTTGAGATGGAGAAAGAAACAGAACAATATTATCAAGAATGCACTGGATTTGAAACCCACAATGAAAAGAGATGAGCTAAAGAACACACACAAAGAACAGTAAGAGAACAGCCCATAGCAACTGTTGTGTCATGAGCAGAACTCATGAAGATGGTCTACATTAGGTATAGGTGGTCAGCATCTGTTGCTGTCCTATTTTCAAAGGGAATGTAAGGATGAAGTAAAATCATCATGTATATAGGGTATTGTATGTATAAACATGAAATGTGAACATCATGATAAATTACTTCCTGGCTTTGTAACGAGTTTTAATCTTTTAGCATGGGGACGCAGTGGGCTAGTGATTAAGTGACACGGCTCAGAACCCAAAGGTGCTGGGTTCGCTCCCCATCACAGCACCATCCGTTACCCCCGGGGAAGCAAACCCTTCAAAAATGCAGGAGGAAGCAGACCCTTACATAAAATGCATGCAAACGTCGGATATACTGGGCCGACATGTGCAAAATAAAAACATAGCACAACGACCACTGCCTTGTGGAATTTAAAAATAAGGTGAACGGATAAAAAATTATTTTATTTGGGAATATTAACATTTTTTTTCAAGACGATCATACACTTATCACTCTATTCCGACGCATGCAGCTGGTAGGAATGCCAGACATAGGTGCTGATATTAGTTTTTGTTTTGTCTAAAAGGATTGATTGTACTAGTAGCATGCATTCTAACCCCACCTTAGACACACCCACTTAGTTCCTGAATATTTGCATAAGTATATTTATGTAAAGCACACATGCTTAGTCATTATATCCCATCTAAGGTATTTTAGCATGACATGAAATGCAAATAATGAATTGTACATGAGGCTTGCCAACTTGCTATGTAATTGCTGCATAAATCAAAACTAAGCAAACATACAATGGGACTGCAGTGCTGGTCCTATATTCTATAAGAAACAAGAAGGAAAGACCACTACTGTCAGAGGTGAAGTGTACCTTGCCACATCTTTTTAAATAAGTGAAGTGATCACTTCCCTTCTTTGCTGCCTTTAATTCCCTAACCTTGCACAAAAGTCTGGTTATGGACCAGAGCTCGAACGTAGATCAAAAATGGATTAAAATCAAAGCTTAACCTTTATTCAACTTGTAAATTAATTTAGGGCTCACAAACACAGTACACATAAATAATATATTCTTGCTTACACAAGTATTACAAATATAAGGGATTCAGTGCAGGCAGTTTCATAAAACAATGCCCATTCATTCCTTCTATTGAAGGAATGAATGAAAAAGATGATCCATGGTCTCAGTTGAAGTGAGCAACTTTTCACAGATGCAATAAAACTGGGACATGCCAATAACGGAGATCAAACCCAGTCCTAAGGCGACGGCGTGGTTAAGTGGCACGGCTCACAACCAGAAGGTGCTGGGTTCGATCCCCATCACAGCACCGGCCGTTACCCCGGGGAAGCAAACCCTTAGAAAATGCAGGAGGAAGCAGACCCTTACATAAAATGCATGCTGAAGTCGGATGCACTGGGCCGACAGACGCAAAATAAAAACCACAGTGTAACGCACACACGCCTTGGGGAATATATAAATAAAGCGAACGCAAAAACAAAAACAACAACAAAAAAACCCAGTCCCATTGCAGAGAACAGCAAGAACTCTACCACTCAGACATTCCTTGGCCTATTATAATACTGAAACTATTTATTTATTATTTTTTATATTTTTTAAATCAAGACATTTTCAGCTCTCTTTGGAGCACATATCTTCAATAACTACATGCTAAGTCATCAAATGTTGACATGTCCATATCTGTATGTTTTTGTGACAAAGTTTCTAACAGGATGAGGCAGCCAGTCTGAAAACCAACCTTCCTCGATCTTCATTTTCTTCAATTTCTTCGATCAACTAATGCTATGCTTCTAGCCCACTGGCAGAGGTTCACGAATGAGACTGCGTTTTATTTCTTTGCTAGCCCTCTTCTCTCCCCCCCCCCCCCCCCCCAGTTTTTAAACAGCCAGACTACCTCAATTTGGTCTGCATAAGTAGGACAGTCCTGCAGGATAGGTTCCGGTGTTTGCTTTGGTGCTACGCTATTGCACGTGGTTGTGTCTCTAAGACCCATTATATGGAGGTGGGCCATGAGTCTGCAATGTCCAGAATCAGTCTGGCCATCTCTGCCAAGTTTGTATGTGCTGTCATTTTCTGGCTTGAATTCTTTGTCCTGCGGCAAAATCCCCATGAAGGTAGAACATATTTTACAGTCCTGTACACCGTATACTGACAAAAGAAGTAGCATTTGGCAACAGCCGGTGTCCTTCCACGAGAAGCTGTACAGAAGTGTGCAGAGCCTTGAGTCGACTGCCACCTTTGTTAAGAGTCATTGAAGTTGAGGTCTGAAGACGAACGAGGAAGAAGAAGGACATGTCTACGTATGACAATTGTCTTGTATGAGATAAAATCACACTCCAGAATATCTGCAGATGTAACATAACTGTTTGAGAGGCTGTCTGGCAGTCTGGAGGTGATATAGTCATGGGCATAGTAACAAGTTGACAATTCTAACATCTTAAATTCCAATGACATGATGATTCTCAAATTCCTATAACTCTTGTCTTTTAACAATGCCATGTTAAAATAATTGAATTTATGTGTGCTCCCATATTATATTCAAGGCCATCATTGTCTATTCTGTCTCTCAATGGTCTTAAATATTCCCACAATACAATGAAAATATTTAAATCTAATGGGAGGAGATGGTTGATTGGTACCCTTAATCGTGGTAGATAAGCAGTTTGCCTGTATCTTCCAACTTTCCAGAGTAGTTTCAGGAAGGGCTGTCTTACGGGCAAAGATGAGAATAGGACACTGCCAATTAGTGTTGCCTGATCTGACCTCTCTAAAATAGAAAGAAGACTTCATCTAAAGGCATTGCACATGCACATACTATTACACATTCAGGCCAAAATAATGCTAAGTGTGGAGTAGACTTCTTGAGTTTGAAAGAAAGTTCCAGAGACAAGACCCAAGCTGCAGTATTCTCCAATTTATCAATTCTTTTGCAAAATATTATGTGGACCTTGTTTTGTTGATCTGTCTCTATTGCAGTTGTAGTTGAATACAAGAAAAATGTATGATCATTATAAAAATGTGTTTTTCATTTTGTTTCTTCGTATCCGATTTTCCATCCCTCAGGGTTTTGTCCCATTGTATCAGAGCTGGGAAAGCTTTTACACACGAAATGTTTACAGGCGAATTCGTGACTGTTGGAACCGTGTGGTCGCAAGTGTGCCTGGCACACACATCACCATACTAGATCGTCACTCCTGTGATCATGGATGGACATTTGAGTATGTACACTGGCCATTGATTCCCTGCACCCAGTTTTTCCATACTCCATGCTGCGTATTCTATTTTGTTTGCTAGAGACCTGCATGACTTCATCTAATATTATTCCTCATTATTGGAGTAGAAGACCTGCATATATTTTAACCTCCCAGCATGCTAGAGCTTAACATTTGATTGGATGCTTTTATATTTTTTATTGAGTGGTCCTGCATCTTGTCCCTTGTACCACAGCTTGCTACTGTAGAAGCCATTTCCTTGTGAGATCCAGGTATAAGCATGCAGCTAACCAGATACCTTGAATCATTGAGATGACATAATGAGCTTGGATATGCTGGCACATTGTAGTGGACTTACCAGAAATTATCTTTGTTATATCAGGTTCATTGACTAATTTCTCTATAATATTATCAGTCTCATTATTAACTGCATTAGACCAGATGAACTGAAACATTTTATCATCCTACAAATTGGACCTGACGCAGTGCCACTCCTTAAAACTGATGTGTGTTCTACAGATGTGTCAATTTGGCTCATGTGGCCAGTGCCAACAGTAAAATGCTTTTGACCTTAGATTATTTACTGTTGCATTTTCCTTTTGTATTTGATTTAACGGCTGCAAATTTGAATATTCTTGATTTGTTTGCCTTCAATTATCTTTGCCTTGTCTGTTGTATCGTTTTATAAAGTAACACTTATTTTTGTTATTGGTCATTGTGCAGACATTTTTTTCTCATTCATCTAAGCAAAGTGGTTAGCTTGTCATATATTCTCTGATACTCCCTTCGACATTGAGTGATTGATTTAAGAAAGTTATCTGAACCTTTTTTGAAACACAATAATTATAATTTTAATAATGGCATGCTCGTGGATCATTAAATCATCTAACAATTTATTCTTTTTTCCTTTGTTGTATGAGTATAATTTATTGATTAATTTTTGTTGTTGATATTTTGATGGCTTTAAAATGTCTTTTAATTTAGACATTTTTTTGGTCTTTAATTTGTCTTTTAATTTTGACACTTTTGTTTGCTTTTAATTTGCATTTTGAATTTCAGATGAACTTGTTTCCATTTTTTTAAATTTTGCACATATAACTTTATCATTGAAAAACCCAGCTGTCATTCCGGTGTTTTGCCTTTGCTGACAGATTGGGATTTTTGCCATTATGCCAACAAACTTTTATGTTCTTTGCTTCTTGTTCCTCCAATCTCCACCAAATCCAGGGCTTTGTTCCACTGTTCTTGAACTGGGAAAGCTTTTATACGAGAAACTTGTATAGACGGGCACGAGACTGCTGGAACCGTCCAATCTGCAGCTGTGCAGGGGGTCGAATAGATGTCATGGAGAGAGTTTCTCCTGACTACGGATGGAACTTTGAGTATGTATGACCCTTGCACAGTGCAGCACCATTTCTTCTTAGCTCAGGTTTTTCTGTAAATAGCATCTCTCCTTTAGCTGTTTGCGTGTGAACTTTTATGTAAAATTACATTTTGCCCAAGAAAAGTCTATTCAAATGGCAATGTATTTAATTGTTAGTAAATGGAGTTTAAAAAAAAGATCCCGCCATGCGGTGCATAGGAAATATAGTGTAGGCCCATATTATTATGGTTACAAAATAATAATAGTAAATGGAGTCACGAACTTTAATGGTAAATTAAAGTCTGTAACAATTGTTATTTATTTGTGTTCTTCTGTTTTAAAAAAAATTTCGACTTTTTAAAATCAAAACTGTGAAAACAGTTGTTTTTTTCTGCCATTATTCACAATTTGAAAATCATATTAAGTTTAAAAAATATTGACATTAAAAAAATGTAAATGGCCATTGCAAAGAAACATTGACACATTAACAATTTGTAATAGTTTTCTATTTTATATGCTGGCCTTTTTTTCCATTGAGATAGTCAATATATCTAGATTTAGTTTTGTGAATAGTCAAGTAGGTTGTCTTGCCTTCTCTCCACTTGCTTTTAAAATATATACTTTTTCTTGCATTTTGTTAGGTCTTTAGTTGATTTCTGTTGATTGTATAACTGTCTTGATGCTGCTACTATTAAGATATTTTGTCTTCTGTTACTAACAGCACTGTGACTACTGTTTGTTTATTGAAAATAAATATATAGCTAGGAAACAATACCTTCTAGATTTAATTGAATAAAACAGTTGTTGTTGAATGCACACAATGAGTAAGATGACTTTTTTGTGTGTCCTGAAAAGAGCGTTAAGTAGCAGTAGCTTTCCTCACACCCCGAGCACACTGATCAAGCTGGAACGGGGTCCTCTAGGCGGTTGTGCTATGCTTGGCTTCATCTGCGTATTACTCACTACTATGGGGATCACGTCAATCCCTCACCTCGTTAGCAAGACTGTCATGAAAACAGCCCGTTTCCAGGGAGGGCTATGAGGTGAGGGTCTTGACCAGTATATTTTGCCTGATCCTGACTAACATGTCTGATCAGTATATTGTGCCTGACCAGACATTAGCCGTCCTCCACGTGGTTGTTGGTAAATTTCATCCAGGAACACATAAGAATACGTGTTATTACTGTATCATATGTTATAATAGCGCTTCAAAATAAACACTACACATTGATTAACAGAAAGTAGAAATTTGGTAAAAATAATGAAACTTCTACTGTGGTGTCAAAAGCTGGTGCGTATAGTGAGGGTTACATTTTAGAAAGTAACAACAGTTTACATAGGTACAGTAAGGGACAAAGTTTAAATCTTTAATAAAAGGTTATGTGAAGGACAGGACAAGAAATCAAGAACATCAACAGAAATCAGTATATACACCAATGGAGAGAAAACAGAAGCAGTACACCAGACCCAATTCATCAACAAACTACCTTATTTCGCCTGAGAACTGGACACTGCAGACTACTAGAACATCTATACCGAATGAAGATCTCACACACTGATGAGTGCCCATGTGGAACAGGATGCCAGAACCCTGAACATATTCTGCAGGAATGCCCAATCTATAGGGAAATGAGATGCCAGACCTGGCCAGAGGGTGCAGAGCTGAGACAAAAGCTGTGGGGCAGCCGCTCCGACCTGGTGAAGACTACAGACTTCATCATGGCGACTGGCCTGCAGATAAAGCATGACCAAAATATCCTGAATGCAAAGAAAAAAAGGGACACTGAGCAAGGTGAACTAATTTTAATAAATCAATTACTATGTAAATTCAGAAGCCTAAATGAAAGGATCTTGTACCAGAAGTGATTGTTGTATTGTATCATGTTGTTTTGATTATATTTTCTTATTGTTTTTTTTTATTTCATGTATATCTGTGCCGATGAAAGCATGTGTGTATATATATTTTTAGTTAGTGCACTGTAGTGCAATCCATGAATATACTTATCTATTTTTTAGATTTGACAGGAGTTTAATTTTGTGTGTGTGCGTTCGCCTTATTTCTCTATTCCCCAAGGCGATGTGCGTTGCTCTGTGGTTTTTATTTTTCACCTGTTGGCTCAGTGCATCCGACTTCGGCATGTATTTTATGTAAGGGTCTGCTTCCTCCTGCATGTTCTAAGGATTTGTTTACCCGGAGTAACGGTCGGTGCTGTGATGGGGATCGAACCCAGCACCTTCGGATTATAAGCTGTGTCACTTAACCACTAGCCCACGCCGTTCTCCCACAGGAGTTGGATGTCTTCCAGGTTCTCTTTCTAAATGTCATTATAGAAACTGTTAAATGTACCAGATCAGTTAATAAAGCACTCATGTAGAAAAAGAACAACAATAAACTTAATTTAAAAAAACCCTACTGGTTATGAAGTTGACACACAGCTGCTCCATGTGGAGATGATATTACTTTATGCAGTGAAGCACAAATGGTCTGAGCCAAGATTTCATGACTAGATACAACAGTGATAGAGTTGCCTGAAGGAGAATATTAATAATATAGTAATGTGTACTTTAATATTGGCGTCTGATTGGTGTAGTGGTAGAGAGTTCACTTTTCAAAAGAACGGTATGGGGTTTAATTTTTGTTACTGGTACACTCCAGTTCACCCAGCAGTAAATGGATAAATGGCTTACAGTTAAGGAAGGAAATACATCGAGGAATGAAACTGGTCACCCTACCTCATAACCAAGCTTTGACCTCGTACAATGAAGTCTATAACACTTCATCCATGACACCAATGCCTTCTATGAGACTACCTTTACTATTAGTATGATATCTCTTGAAATGTATGAAACATGTTCCCAATACTTTGCAATAATGAGTTTCTTAGCACACACAGAATAATCTATATTATTTCACATCTTAAATGATTTGTAATGTTACCATAGCAATCGGGGAGGAAGACTAACGTCTGGTTATGCAATATATACTGATCAGACATGTTAGTCAGGGTCAGGCAAAATATACTGGCCAAGACCCTCACCTCGGCTTCCTTGTAGCCTCCCTGGAAACGGGCTGTTGTCATGGCAGCCTGGCTAATGAGGTGAGGGAACAAAGTGATCCCCCTTAGCAGTGAGTGACACGCAGATGAAGCCAAGCATAGCACAACCGCCTGGAGGACCTCGGCCCGCCTTCATCAGCATGCTCAGGATATGAGGAAAGCTACTACAACCCGCTACTTAAAGTCCTTTTCATGGCGCACAAAAGAGTAGCCTACTCATTGTGGGCATTCACAAACAACAAAACCAGCAGATGAGTTCTCGTGATGAACAAGACCAGTTTGTAGCTCCTCTTTAGCTCTGGACAAATTTGAATTTACGTTTGAGTCATTGGGCCAGTGTATCCTCCTTAACTGCTCACACAGGGGACAGTTCTGTATTCCATGCTCAGCAGTTTGCTCATTTAGTCCACATGTGTACAGTGAAGCAGACAGCCAGAGTCTGTACATGTGTCTTCTGTTCAGTTTGTTGTGCCCTGTCATGAAGTTAAGAATGATGTGAAAGTCATCATTGGGTTGGTTCTGTTCTCTTCTGGCAACCTGGATAGCACTTTTTCTCAAAATATGTGATTTCAATGTCTTCTTGTTTGCAATCTCCTCCCCTTTTTGCAAGAATACCTGCCTTCTCGTCCCCCCAGTATGCCACATCGAGATGGTAGCCACTGAAGTATGGTTTTGTTTTTTGGCAGCTACCTTGCTTAATTCATTTATCAGGTGGAAAACAAGGAGAGGACCGAAAAGTACCCAGTCTATATGTCGGAGCTGACATTTGCCGATAATGTGGCGTTGATTATCAAATCAGAGGTGTGTCTCCAAACCAACCTTCAAATCTGAAAAGAGAAGCTAGAGAAGAGAGGGGTGACCATTAGCAGCTCAAAATAAGAAACCAATGTTGGTCCTGAGACCTCCGTGTAGAAGAGGAGCGACTAAGTAACAAAACAAAATTGTGCACCACTCGGCATCCATCAGTAAAGAGAGGGACAAATACAGCTACTGCAATACAGACACTGATCCACAGATAAGACACAAAAAACAGGACCCAGATGAAAACATGTGGCAGTAACTATCTTGATTCTTCTGATGATGGCCAGCACCATAATGTATTTACAAATAAATATACATCCCTTGATGTCCGTTTGATTCACTGTTCTGTTCTGTTCTTATAAATCAATTTCACCGCAATCTGGGCATGCCCATAGGTGATCAGTCTCTCTCAGCAAATGGGGAAAGGTGTGATACCGATAGTTCCTGTAGCTCATTGGTTGAAAACTCTCCTTCTCCCTCCTTTAATGCGCTCAACTTCGCTCAAGTCTTGTTTGATTTCAAAGTTCTGCAGTCTGAGAACTGCTGATTGATGTGTTGCAGTGTTGTCATCCAATAAGTAGTCATTGATAGACTTCAAAATGTCACTCCTATCCATATCCAAAGTGCCCATATAGTGCTCACATAGTCAAGTTGTCAGCTCTTTCATTGCTTGAAACCCCAGCATTAACAAGACAATAGATCCACACCTATCCCTGGAGGTTTGAGACTTCTACAGTGGATATCCACTCATGTCTTAGCCAGCCCTTCTTTACCTTCAAAAGTACAGATTGGGAGTATGTCATTTCAGAGCTGAGTTCTCTGTCTCTCTCCATTCTCATACTACAGGTTGTCGTATTGTATGCCCTGCTACATAATCCAATTTCTCACTGTAGTAGAGAAGCCCCACCCTGATTTCCCCCTGCATAACATTGTTATCTGTATATATGACAGCATGACTCTTCTGAGCATTAACACTTATCAGCAGGTTAACCTCAAGCTTTGCTTTCCTGCTGCACCACTGTCTGCGTTCCCTGCCTAGGGTTATGATGACTTTGTGGTAATTTGTCATTCTATCAACAGTGTGGACCCATTCTTCTCCTTGACTATCACCTCGACTGTAGTCACCTGTCATTCTCCCTGCCTGCGTCATCCACGACATCACTCTCTTGATTCATGTTGACTTGATGTTTAAAGTGTTTTGTACAGCTACTGCCTTTTTTCAGTGGTAACTCGTATATAGGCTTTGCTCTGGGCCAATTTATGTCTGGATATCACAGACAGAAGTCATAGCATGTACTTAAACCTTTTATCAGAATATCTCTAGTGCTATCCATAACCAGTCACATCCCTGCATTCTTGAGGCGTTGCAACCTTTCACACTATGATCTTGTTAGTGTGAGGAAATCCAGTCCATAACTGACAGAGGATGAAAAGCAGTCACTGTTCCAAGTTTGCAACTGCTATTGTCTTGAGTGCCTCCAGCCCTCACATCATCGTAAGGTTGTTTTAACGTGATACCGTTGTGACAGGCAACGATCAAATATTACTCTTGAGGTATTTCAAGCTGTCGCAACTGTCAGTGACACCTCCATCAAAAAGGTAATGACTGGTAGGTCAGCTTTCGCTTTAGAGTCTTTCAAATACACCACATCATGCAGTCCTTAATTCATATCAGTTTGTCACCTTTCAGTTTTGTCCGGTTTTCTTTCTTTATGTACTCATAACCTAGTTTGTAGACAAACAAATAATTGGTCTGGTCTGTCCTTTCATATTGTCAGGACTGCCTTTATGAATGCCACTTTTTCTGATTCACAGCTTTTTATTGAATATTGATAGCTAACCTTCAAATATAGAGGCCTTTCAGCTATCCATTACCCAGCTGTCACACCTGGTAGGAAGATAGGCTCCTCCCTCAATGAATTTGTTACAATCAGTATATAAATGTTCTTCATTGTGCCTTTTGTTCATTATTTATTAAGCATTGTGCCATTCCAGCTCTTACAGATTCTTGTGCTAAAAGCACTTTGTGCGTTTTTGCAATAGTGGTTTATGCATCAATTTGTTTTACATAATGAAGGTGCTCGCCCCATTACACTGCCCTTGCTGTCGAAGACGGATGTGTCCGAAAGGTGCAAATATCACAGTCAAGCTGTAAACTAGCATCACAGTCAAGCTGTAAACTAGCGACACAACGCATTCCGTTCTCTGGACTACATCCTGCTATTTGCAATGCCTGCCCTGTTCAGGGCTTGGTAGGCGGAGATTTTTTTTTTTGCGTTCGCCTTATTTCTCTAATCCCCAAGGCGGTGTGCGTTGCACTGTGGTTTTTATTTTGCGCCTGTCAGCCCAGTGCATCCGACTTCAGCATGCATTTTAAGTAAGGGTCTGCTTCCTCCTACATTTTCTAAGGGTTTGCTTTCCCAGGGTAACGGCCTGTGCTGTGATGGGGAGCGAACCCAGCACCTTCGGATTGTGAGCCGTGCCACTTAACCACTAGGCCATGCCGTCCCCTAGGCGGAGATTGAGAACAAACACAGAGAAGAAGAAGACACTGCCCTCTTTAGTTGCCTTTTAAAACCACGTTTGGAAGGTTATAGGTGGTTCTGTTCTTTACTCTCGAGATCCATCTATATTGTACATCATTTGGAATGTGCTGTGTTGTAAGCACCTGGGAAGCATTGGTTAAGGTTTATAGAGGTCAAATATAGAACCATAACCCACATATCAAGCATGGTTTTAAATATGATGCCTAATGAAGATAAGCAAGCATCACACCTCCATTGAAATAAAAGCTTATATAAATAGCAAACATGAGAGAGCAGCTAAAACTTTTTGGTAAATTGAAGGATATAGTCTTGCTCAGTGGTGGTTCAAATTCTGGTGATGGCCGCGATTTTTTTTCACTTCTGGATCTTCTGGTAAAATTTCCCCTTATCTCAGAGTAGATAGACCAAGCTTCTGTATTCAGCATTGAGCACGTTAAAAATCCCTTGGCAGTTATAAATTGAAAAGAGTAGCCTTAACGGCCGCTGCCCGGACAAAATTCAAAAATTCTAGTTCAAAATGTACCAAATTATTTGTAAATTCCCCCAGGTCTAGTAAGTCGCAGGAAGTGTTAAAATACCTACTACGTATAGCCAAAGCTACCTGTCAGTAGGCATTAACATGCCTGTTTGAATACCAGGATTCCAAGTATTCTAAGTAGTCTTGCTTTTTCCATGATGAAAAACATGAGTATTGATCAATATTTTATTGTTAGTGTCTTGAAATCTTGAATTAGGTTTTATCACTTGACTAGATAATCATGCCACCTATTGAATCTACAAGGTTATATAACTTTTGATTTTTCTAGTTCAACTGTTTGCCAACATTTATATTTGCTGAAGATATATGTAAGTAGCAAGATATGTAAGTAGCAAGATATGTAAGTAGCAAGATATGTAAGTAGCAAGATATGTAAGTAGCAAGATATGTAAGTAGCAAGATATGTAAGTAGCAAGATATGTAAGTAGCAAGATATGTAAGTAGCAAGATATGTAAGTAGCAAGATATGTAAGTAGCAAGATATGTAAGTAGTGCATTCATTTGTACTTCAATGAACATTAAACTCTTTAATGACCATTTCTAGCAATGAGAAATTTGTATTTCCTGAGATATGGGGGAAAAAGCTTTTACTGTAGAGTTCAATTCAGTGGATGATTCTAGTTTGGAGAATGTCAACATTCAGTTAAGTATCCAGGATGGGCTTAAGTATGGGGAAATGAATTGATCTGGGATGACGTGTGTAATGGTCAGATAATTGAAGGAGCACTCAGCTTTGTCATGAAGAAGATATCGGAATGTCAAGGCAGGCCATAATTAATAATACTATTTTTGTACTAAACTGTTTGTACCCAATCTAGAACTCTGCAGCTTTTCCCCAAGACAAAAAGATAATTTAACCTAACATCTTTATACTGGTTTAGAAGACTACAGAGTCTCTATACAGCCATTTCATTGGAAGGTGTTGTTACCGATGTGCGAGTCCATCTTAATAGACTCAAACACTAAAGCTAAGTAGACCCACAGCCAGTTAGGTGCCATCTATAGCTGCTCTTAATAAACCACCTGGAGAAAGGTACAAATAACTTGGGTAGATTTATAATTTGAATTTTGTCACAGCAGCGGCCATTAATCTTACTCTTTTCAATTTCCAACTGCCTAAGAATTTTTAACGTGCTCGACACTGAACACAGGAGTCCAATCTCCCTACCCAGAGGTCAGGGGAATTTTTCCTAGAAGTAAAAAAAATGCAGGCATCCGCCGCATTTTGAATGAACATGGGAACTCCGGCACCCAAAGCAGACACCTTACCTTGAGACCACTGAGTCCCCATTATGGCAGATTGTAAAATGTAGTTTCAGATCATCAGAAATGTTGCATCCAACAGATGTCTCCATTGCTAACTGCATATTAGATGTCTAGAAATAAAAACAGATCTCTGGAACAAAAAAAGACTGAAACACACAAAGGATGACAAGAATGAGAAGGCAGATCATAAGGTGAAAAATAGTGGAAGAGGAAACTAGAATAACTGGAGCTTCATGATCAGAGCAGAAGAAGATGATCCAAGATAGAAGTAGTTGATGAGCAGTATCTGTAGTCATTTATTCCATATTGAGCAAACAGGAATTAAACTGAATGACCGACATTAAGTTTTTACTTTCTCAAATAAGTTAAATAAATGGGACACACACAAATGGACATAAACTATGAAAAGAAAAAAATTCATACAGACCTTGGAATAACATTAGACAGCAGACTAACATGGACAAATGATATTGTTAAATTTAAACAATATACAAAACAGAGATTGGTTTTATTAAAAAGAAATTAGCAGTAGCCACAGAATTCGCGCACATTTGTGGCTGTCTTTTAAAAATTGTCTCCATAATTCTTTGTGATATAAATAAGTAATGAATAATAAGTACCAGGGCATGGCTCATTTATTAACAGTTTAATCTCCTAGATATTAATCAATAAATGCACACAGATGTAGTATAAGATTGATCATAAATTATGAAAAGGCATCAGCCAGTTCATAGTCTCACATAAAGTCAGTATGTGTGTAAATAGTATGGAAGGTGCAATGTACAGAGCCAATACTTGACAGGGTTCTGTCAATGGTCGGAAGGAAATCTACATATTTCCCAAAAATTATCTAACGTCAAGGGCTGAATGCAATCATTGTGCTATCAGTGCCAGAATTGGACACAAGCAAAGATAAAGGAATCATCATAACAACAGAGATGAAATGTCTGCAGCGAATGCTTGGAGTAACAAGAATGATAGAATCAGAAACAAAGATATTAGGAGGCAGGTAGGCACAACACCAGTGCTAGACTTCATCAAGCGACAGCAAACCAAATGGTTCAGCCATGTGACACGACAACCACCAGATAGTATCCCTTAGAAAGCAATGCTATACAGATACAATGGATGCAAAGCCAAAGGCCAACCACTGTAAAGATAGACAGAAATGACAGAAGTAGTGAAGCTCCCCATGTACGAAGCACATACTAGGGCCCGGTCACGAAACCTCTTTATAACCTGACACTGAAAAGCACAAGCAGGACAAAAGCACAAAATAAAGAAATTAACGTAAAGTTTAAAATTGCAGAAGTAGAATTGATATCAACAAGTGTTGACTGTATCTAATAATATATATTAAATTAGTACCATTCTCTCTCGTGGGCGCGTAGACCATCGACTATCCTTCACTTGTGTGCATTGCATTTTGCAATTTAAAAAAGAGAGGTAGATAGATAGGATAGTCAGGGGCCCTTCCCTTTCTACATTCTGAATCTCCCACTACAAACCCTGACAAGGGCTTAAGTAGCAGAATGTAGTCTAGAGAACAATGCGTTGTGTTGTAGTTTACGGCTTGACTGCGATATTTGCACCTTTCGATCCAACACATCCGACTTCAGCAAGCATTTCATTGAGTACTGGGTTAGCATTCCCTCTTCGATCCATTCTCCTTAGCCAGTCTGCTCTGTTGGTGCCTGTTATCCAGAATCACCGAGTGGAGGTGTAGAAGGGTCTTGGCAGCTCTGGTTCACTGGCCTTGATGCTAGCAGTCAGCTATGGGTCGCTGACCACTGCAGCTCATGCGCTGCCAAATCAGTGTCTGATGTGAGCTGGCCAGAAACTATCCTGTTGTTCTTCAAATCTATCTGGTTGACCCTTAGAAGGCGTCGTCATGTGTCTTTCTTCATTTGCCTTTCAGATTCACATTTGACTACTAGTAGTAAGTTTGTGGGTGGTTTTTTTCTTGCGGCTTACTAGGCCTGAAGAAGGTGCAGCTCCAGGGTGTTGCAGCCTCATGATTTTTCCTGTTTGCAGCCTCAGGCTTTTCCCTGTTGACATTTAGTGTACTCAGCAATATAAGGCCTGCACTCTGCCTTTGACAGTTCTGGTAACCACTAAGCCGTCATTGTGTGAGGTCTTGCTACAAAACTTTTCCCACCATCACCTCAAAGAGATGTGTCAACATTGATTCATTGTGGGAGGTCTTGCTACAAGACTCTTCCCACATCACCTCAAGGAGATATGTCAACATCGATTCATTGTAGGAGATCATGCTACAAGACTTTTCCCACCATCACCTCAAGGAGATGTGTCAACATCTATGTTTGTTTACCTGTAGTTTTTTTATATTGATGATACTTGTATTATTAGCGCTAGCATATCATCCATTTGTAGTTGTAGCTGATTATTGCTCTGCAAGTTTGGTTAGGTCAAGTAAAGAACAACCTGATAATGAGGAGGAATTGGTTAGACATATTGCACGAGGTCTCACATTTGTGGGGTGACCAATTCCCTTCAACTTTGCCAAATTTTCCCTAACTCTAACAGTCAGGAACCCATTTATAACTGAGTAGGATAAAACATATTCTAACCAGACTATATATCTTGTCTGCATTGCAGTGATAGGCAAGTATTAATAATTAATCTGGAACACATTACTTCATGCAGTTTTTGGTCCATTAATTTTATTTCGTCCAGCTCTTGGTTCATTAATTTTACTTCGTCCAGGTCTTGGTCCATTAATTTTACTTTGTCCAGCTCATGATCCATTTATTATGCTTCACACAACTGTAAGTTCATTAATGTTTATTCATTCTGTGCTTGATCCGCAAATTGTATTTCATTCTGTGCTTCATTCAATAATTTTGCTTCATTCAGCCCTTAATCTAATAATTTATCTTCAAGCAGCTCTTGATCCATTAATTTTACTCCATGCAACTGTCGATCCACTATTATTACTTCATGAATAATTTGGTCCATTAATATTACCTCAAGCACCTCTTGATCCATTAATTTTATTCCATGCAGCCTTTTGTTCTTTAATTTTATTCCATGCAGCCTTTTGTTCTTTAATTTTATTCCATGCAGCCTTTTGTTCTTTAATTTTATTTCATGCAGCTCTTGATCCATTAATTTTAGTTCATTGAGCCCTTGATCCATTCATTTAAAAAATACATTCAGTCCTTGATTTATTTATTCTAGTTCTTTCAGTCCTCTAGCAGGGAAAGAAGTAAACATAAATTCGCAAACATACGACTACTCTAAGGCAGATGTTAAGAAGATGAAAGAGGCAGCGAGCCACATTATCTGGAAAGATATTGTCGGAGGAACAGATGTTGAACAAGAGTGGGAGAGTTTTAAAACAGTTCTAGAAAAGCTAAAAGAGGAATGTGTTCCATGTAGGAAGGTAAATCCCAAGCGTAAAAAGTGGATAACTAGATTTGTAATTAAATGTAGAAGAGCTAAGAATAAAACATGGACAAAAAATATATCGAGGCAGGTAAATCAAAAGAAACATTTAAAATACTTGGACAAGCAGAACATAGCTCAGAAAGTGAATAAAACAGCAAAAATAGACTTAGATAAAAAAAACTTGCTTAGAGAATCAAGACTGAAAGTAAAAACTTCTTTTCTATGTTAGAAATAAACAAAGAACAAAAGACAAAGTAGGCCCTCTCATAGACAGCACAGGAAAAGTAATAAGTGAGAATAGGGAGGCAGCTAATCTACTCATTCAGTACTTTGGCACATTCTACACAAAAGAGGCCTGCTCCAAGATCCCAGAGCCTATAGATACTTTTCAAAGAGACATGGATATAGCGGGAATAAGATCAATCTGTATTCCAGAGGAAATGGTTTTTAAAAAATTGGAGGGGGTTGAAAATGGATAAATGTCCAGGTCAAGATGGTATTCGTTCAAAATTTCTGTTTGAAATTAGAGAGCAACTAGCAAAACCATTGACTATATTATGTTCTCAATCACTTGCAAAAGGGATTATTCCACGGGATTGAAAATATGCAGGAGTGATCCCCTTATTCAAAAAGGGCAAAAAATCAGATCCAGCAAATTATAGACCGGTGAGTTTAACGAGCATTGTCTGTAAATTGTTAGTCAATAATAAAAGAAAACATTGTAATGCATTTAGACAAGTTCAATCTAATCATAAATAGTCAGCATGGGTTTACTAAAGGGAAATTGTGCTTAACAAATCTATTAGAATTCTTGGAGGAGGTTACTAAAATGATAGATAAAGGGGAGCCAGTGAATGTTATTTATCTAAATTTTGCAACGGTCTTTTATAGAGTATGACATCAAAAATTATTTCGATAAGTTAAAATCACATGGAATAGGTAGGGAAGTTGCCGAATGGATTGAAACGTTAACAGGAAGAAGGCAAAGAGTGGACATAAATAAGGAATACTCTGAGTGGTATGTAGTAAAAAGTGGAGTGTCACAGGGCTTGGTCTTGGGACCAATTTCATTCTTGATATATATAAACGATTTGGACATTGATATGCGGACATTGATACATTGATTCATTTAATTTAGTTCATTCAACCCTTGATCCATTTATTCTAGTTCATTCAGCCCTTGATCCAATTATTCCATTATATTTACTTCATACACCGTTTGTCCCATTATTTTTACTTCATACACCGTTTGTCCCATTATTTTTACTTCATGCAGTCTTTGTCTCATTAATTTTACTTCGTGCAGTCTTTGTTCCATTAATTTTGCTGCATGCAGTCTTTATTCCAATAATTTTACTTCATGCGGTCTTTGTTCCATTAATTTTACTTTGTGCAGTCTGTTCCATTAATTTTACTTTGTGCAGTCTTTGCTCCATTAATTTTACTTCATGCAGTCTTTGCTCCATTAATTTTACATCATGCAGCCTTTGTTCCATTAATTTTACTTCACACAGTCATCAGAGTTGTTTGAATTTGGGACCACTGTTCTAAAGTAATCCGCAAAGAGATTTACAACTCCAAAGATGTCCATTATTTATGTATGCCCAAATGTTATTAGTTAAAAAATATATTACTTACAGCATATAATTATTAATTGCCCATTGTAAACTCAAAATGTCTTTCTTCTTCTTCTTCTTCTTCATTTCACGTGTTATGCTCCCTACCTGTTATCTGTCTCAATCCTCAATTTGTTGTAATGATGACTTGCTCGTCTCTAGTTCAATTAAAGTAGCTGTCTTCTTTTAGGAGATTGGGGTGTTGTTCAGTGCTTTCCCCCCTGAAGTTGGCTTTAATTATGGTCTTGGCCTCATTATTTTCGGGATTCCGTGGCGAAGTGGTTAAGCCATCAGCTTCGTGATCAGATGGTATGGGTTCGACTCCGTACTCCGCCATCTTTTTCACGGGCGCTTGATGCAGTCCCCTGCATCTCGTAGTCGCCCCCTAGTCGTCTTGTCCTTGACTTGGCACTGGGGTCAGGAGGCTCGAGATGAAAGAGTGAGGATAAAAAGCAGTGCGGTTAATCCTTACTAAATATAGCGCTAGCAAAATATTATGCCATCATCGTCTACGATGAACGGCGGCATTTGCATTTGCCTTTTGGCCTCAGATGGGATCCACTGTAAAACTAACCTTGGGTGTTCTGCTGAAAGCTGTGTCAGGGAGTACAAACTTTGTTCAAGGTCTTCATCTTTGCATTGTTTAGCACTGCTAATACTGATGAGGCATCAGTCAGAAATACTATGTTTTCTTTGTGGATATCTTTATCTTGAATTACAAGCTCAGCTGTGACCTCCAATGCCACTGCTTCTGCACGGACATTATTGGAGTATATTCCCGTTGTTAATACTCAAGTATTTTCTTCTCCATTCCTTTGAATGTAATTGACCTCTCCGTCTCCATTGGATGTGGCTTTGTTATCTGTGTATACATGTATCCATGTTACTGACGGGTATACTCTCCTAAGATATTTTCTGTGATAAATTTCCTTTCTAAATCTGTTTTGAGTTCCCTTCTTCGCTATTCCCTCTATGGTTCCTACCAAGTCAGGGGATTTGGCTTTTTTCCATGGTAGAATTTGGGATGTTTGTTTTAGATCTCTTACCAATGCCTGGTTTATGATTTGGTCCGCTCTTGCAAGTTCTTTTGTTTTTGATATGAAGTGTTTTCTCTTTAATCTCCCTCTTCCCATGTGATTTATCCTGTCATATATCGAGTTATCTGACATTCGTTTTAATTTCTCTCCCTGCTGGAGTGTTTTTTGGTCTTTGCGCGTCTCCATGCTTTCAATTCTTGTGATGTTATCCATTGCATTTATTGGTGTTCTCACAGCTCCAGTGATGATACGTTTATCTTGGTTTTGGTTTTAATTTTTTTGAAGTTATATTTTGTTGCTGTGGGCCATGCTGCTATCCCGTATTCTAGCACTGATCTCACATAACCTGTGTACAGTTCCTTTATGGTGCTAATGTCAGCTTCCATGTTGAGCCCGGTATCTTTCTCATTATGGCCATTCTGTTCTTAGCTTTTTTGGTGGCTTTTTTAAATCTGGTTTGTCCGTGTCAACCTTGGGTCCATTGTTAATCCTAGAATAAGATGGACTTATGTCAAGGGAAAAGTGAGGCCATTTACTTTTAGGATCACTTCTTGGGGCTTGGGAGATTGGGAGACGATTGTGTACATGGTTTTGGTTTTGTTTATAGCAATTTGCCATTTTTTGGGTCAATGTCTGTTTAATTAGGGCCTCTTGCATTTAGTTTCTAGCTACAGGTGTAGACTCTTCAGATATCCATAGTGCCAAGTCATCTGCATATAGTGAACTGTGTACTCTTTTAGGGATTTCTGTGATTATGAGGAACAGCATGGGTGAGAGTATTCCACCTTGTGGAACTCCTTGTTCCATTTTTATCTTTTTGCAGAGGTGCCTTTGGAGTTGCACTCTTGCTGTCCTGTTAACTAAGTAATTGCTCATCCATTTGCAGTAGTTTGAATTTTAACCCTCACTTCCATATTCTGTCAAAGTTTTTTTTTAGATATATTTAGACTGCCAGTGTTTTTATTTTTCTTGAAATGAATATGTCATTTAACAGTCTTCTCCATTCCCCTCCTAACATAGCAGAAATCCATCACTGTAGAGTGCCCCTTAATAGAAGCACGCACCATATGACTTTGTGTGCACTTGGAGTGACAAGTCAGATCACCTCAAGAGTGATCATCATGTTGGATTCTTGCACTGGCTATATTAATCACAATAAAACCTACACCTATAGAGTATGCAGAGAGTATTTAATACTGGTCCTGAAACCAAATTTGCTGTCAAATTATTTCCATTTTCCTTCTTTTTTTTTTTCTTCTTTGCGTTCGCCTTATTTCTCTATTCCTCAAGTTGCACTGTGTTTTTATGTTGCATTTTGACCCAGTGCATCCGACTTCGGTATGCATTTTATGTAAGGGTCTGCTTCCTCATGTATTTTCTTAGATTGTACTTTTCTGTGGTCACGGCCGGTGCTGTGATGGGGAGCAAACCCATCAACTTTGGATTGTGAGCCGTGTCACTTAACCACTAGCCCACGCCATCCCCCATAATTTTAAAAATGTATGTCTTTATGTTAAGTTATGTCAATAGTATAAATAAAAATGTATGAGTAGATTAACAGTAAAACATACATTTTATGGAAATTTTACTCAGCTATTTATTATTTAATGTTTATTTTAACTAATATAATTTTTTTTTAATTCGCTCTACAAATAAAATTAAGTTATACAAATCAAATAGATTCAGTGGAATTTTTGGGACTTCATTATCTCACAAGATGGTCAATGTTTGAGGAAATAACTGAAGTTGCAAAACTCAGTGTTTCATAGATGTGAATCGGTTATTATCGTCCTCATTTTAGATTTATTGAGCAAAAAATACTGTACACATGAAAGTTCTTCCAAGTGGCATCATTCACTTACAAGCAAAAGTTATAATTTCAGATAACATAAATATTTCTGTTAAAAGTCAGTTGGGGAAACATCCTTTGGTGTTTGTCTTCAGATCTGAGATCTTATGCAGATAAATTAGTTCCATTTACGCCGCCAAAGACGGATGGGTTGGACCGAAAGGTGCAAATATCGCAGTCAATCTGTAAACTAGCGATACAGATACAACGCATTTCATTATCCGGACTACTTCCTGCTACTTGTGAAGCCTGTTCAGAGCTTGGTAGCGGGAGATTGAGAACGAACACAGAACAAGAGAAGAGTTCCATTTACAAAGCAGGTGGAGCTTGTTCTAAAATCAACATCAAATAAAGAAGAGAAACATTAAAAATTTTCTTGTGCTAAAATATCACAGAACCTGGTTTTGAATGTTTGTTAGTTAATGGTCCACTTGTACCCTGATGGGTGTAGTGGAACACCTTAGTCGCCTCTCCTTGGTCAGATCCATTGTGGGGACGGCGTGGTTAAGTGACACGGCTCACAACCAGAAGGTGCTGGGTTCGATCCCCATCACAGCACCGGCCGTTACCCCGGGGAAGCAAACCCTTAGAAAATACAGGAGAAAGCAGACCCTTACATAAAATGCATGCTGAAGTCGGATGCACTGGGCCGACATGCGCAAAATAAAAATCACAGTGCAACGCACGCCCACCTTGGTGATTAGAGAAATAAGGCGAACGCAAAAAAAAAAATTGAATTGTGTCTGTTGTCAATCCGTGACCCTGGAAAATTATCTTTATATCATATATCCATCTTTCCCTACGCTGCCTTCTTGCGCAGAAGCAGAACTGTTGGGCATTTTAAGTTCGCAGAGGAAACTGATCATGGGACATTCTCATGAGATGATCGAACTAGTGCACCTTCTGTCTGGATGTATATTCAGCACATGGGATGGCACCTGCCCTTTTGCAAATATCCTCGCACCTTAATCTGTCTCTCCTGCAGATGCTGTCAGCCATTCAAATGATATTTTGTCATGAGGTGCAAATTTTTTAAAAATAAAAATGTTTCTTTTTTTTTTATTCACCTTATTTCTCTATTCCCCAAGGTGGTGTGCATTGCACTATATTTTTATTTTGCGCTTGTCGGCCCAGTGCATCCGACTTCGTCGTGCATTTTATGTAAGGGTTTGCTTCCTCCTGCATTTTGTAAGGGTTTGCTTCCCTGGGGTAATGGCCGTGCTGTAATTGGGGAGCGAACCCAGCACCTTCGGGTTGGAATCAGTGTCCCCATCGCGAATTTGATTGATTTTGCCTACAAGTTTTGTTGGCGTAAAATGCAAGGAAAACACACAAATCTCCTGTTTTGATGTTCATTTCAGATAATTCTTATATGATTTTAGCGGCGTACCAGTTTGACCCAATCAATGCTGATTTATTTAAGGTCTGCCGAGCCAGATTCAGTGAAATTTTAAAAAGTTCTCGCATGCCGGATAAATCAGGGGACGGGTGCAAATACGAGCTGTATGTTGCACATGCCTGTGTTATAATGTTCTGTTTTATATTTTACTTATTTGTTTGAAATGACATTTTTTGCCAAAACTTATTTTGTCACTTTCTAACCCATTGGCCATAGTTTAAATCTGGTTCTGTATTGCAGTTGGCAGCCATTTTTACATTTCATATTCATTGTTAGTTTGTATTTTAAATGAACTATTATTCTTTGATTTGATTTTTCACATAAAGAAAATATTTGGAATGAGAAATTCTCTAGCGGAAATAATAGTGCCATGCTAGTGATAAATCTTTGTGTCAATTCGCTGTTACATTTAAGTAATATGGATAGTATATAATAGGTAACAATTTGTTTACAGTTTTAAATTTTGTAGAAATGACACATGAGCAATACTGCATCATACAATATCTATGTTCTTACCTGGCTTAAATTAATGAATTAATCACCTTTCATGTTTGCATTCAGCTTTGCAAATTAATGGATTATACCTTGTGCACGACTAACCCTTTTAAGTAAAAGTCATTTTTCAAATGGTCACGCTTTGTTCTTTCCTGAGGCCCCTAGCCATATTACCCTCTCCCATTGTGAGGCTAAACTGGAAGATATTTTGGCCTCAAGAGACCAGAGTTCTCCAAGTCACAGTGGTCAAATCAGTCCAGACACACACTTTGTAGGTGTTCATTCTAGGATATGAACACTTTGATGTATGCGCTAATTCTAGGATATTGACACTTTGATGTAGGTGCTAATTCTAGTATATGGACACTTTGATGTAAGTGCTAATTCTAGGATATGGACACTTTGATGTAAGCGCTAATTCTAGGATATGGACACTTTGATGTAAATCAACAGAAGTCATGAATTTTCTTTCTCTTGAATGAATCAACACTTGTTGCTTATTGGATTCCTTTTCTTGAAGTGTGCATTCATGGTGCTAGAGACTTCACTTCTCTCCTGTTAGTAGGAACAGTTCTGACACATAAAGGTCTGGAGCTGGGATTTTGTTGCTGGAGGCTATACGTTCTCAAAGGTTCCTCAATTCCTCTGTAACAGCATTAGGAACCAACAGTGGAGTCACTCAGGAAGCCAAACACAACAGTGGAGTCACTCAGGAAGCCAAACACAACAGGGGAATCCCTCAGGAAGCCAAACAAAACAGTGGAGTCAATCAGGAAGCCAAACAAAACAGTGGAGTCACTCAGGAAGCCAAACACAACAGTGGAGTCACTCAGGAAGCCAAACACAACAGGGGAATCCCTCAGGAAGCCAAACAAAACAGTGGAGTCAATCAGGAAGCCAAACAAAACAGTGGAGTCACTCAGGAAGCCAAACACAATAGTGGAGTCACTCAAGAAGCCAAAAACAACAGTGGAGTCACTCAGGAAGCCAAACACAACAGTGGAGTCACTCAGGAAGCCAAACACAATTGTGGAGTCACTCAGGAAGCCAAAAACAACAGTGGAGTCACTCAGGAAGCCAAACACAACAGTGGAATCCCTCGGGAAGCCAAACAAAACATTGGAGTCACTCAGGAAGCCAAACACAACAGTGGAGTCAACCAGGAAGCCAAACAAAACAGGGGAGTCACTCAGGAAGCCAAACACAATAGTGGAGTCACACAGGAAACCAAACAAAACAGTGGAGTCACTCAGGAAGTCAAACACAACAGTGGAGTCACTCAAGAAGTCAAACACAACAGTGGAGTCACTCAGGAAGTCAAACACAACAGTGGAGTCACTCAGACAGCCAAACACAACAGTGGAGTCACTCAGGAAGCCAACTACCGTGGATACCAGTTCACACAGGCAACCAAGACAAAGAAAGTGCTTACAAAAGCAGGAGTAAACATGCATTGACCAATCATTCCCAGGAAAGAACTCAAAGAAACATAATCTACAACATCTGCAGATAGAAATGGATAAGTTTACCAGCAAGGTATATGACCACATCTGGAATATGGATCAGCAGCATGGTGCTCAGCAGCAAACACTACTCTAAAAGAGGTGGATAAGGTGCAAAACCAGGCACTCAGGGTCATTACAGGAGCAATTAAATCAACACCTATAGTGGAGATGGAGACAATGGGGAGGATGCAAGCACTAATAGAACACAGAGACACAAAGGCATTAACACAGGCAGAAAGGTTTATATGCATGCCGAGCCATCCAATAAAAGACAGATTCCAAAATTTAGCAATGGGAAGACTGAAAAGAACTAGTTTTATGCATTAGACCAAGTGACTTCACAGGCAAATTATGGATCTACCTGAAGTTGACATCACCCTAAAGTCTGTGCCAAAACAAACCCCTTGGAGAGAGGAGCATGGACAATCAGTATGCATTCAAACAAAAGTGAAAGGAATACTAGACAAGGATGAACAGAACAGTGTGCAATGTAGGATAGTGATCCTCAATTTTCTTGATGAAGAAAACCCACAAGACCTCTGGATCAGAGTATACACAGATGGGTCAGCACAGCATGCAGTAAAGAATGGCGGGGTGGGAGTGTACATAGAATACCCACACATTAGGGATACAGTCAGATTATCATCTAGGAAATTCTGTCAAACATATGATGCAGAAATTCAGGCAATCAAGGTGGAAACTGTTAAACACCAATGTCAGTCCACAACCTGTTGTATTTCTGACAGATGCACAATCAGCACTCTAAGCACTGAAGTCCGGAAAACTGCCAAATCTACAGGCTTTGTCTGAACTGAGCAACCAGCGCAAGATTATCATGCAGTGGATACCTTCTCATTGTGGAGTACCAGGAAATGAGAGAACAGACTGACTGGCAAAGGACGGTGTAGCAGACAAGCAACCAGATGTGCCAGTTACATACCAACAGAAAAGGATAATCAAATTGAGGAGAAAGCCACCAACAACAACACAAGAAGATTACCTTCAGATGAACAGACAAGAACAAACTGTTGTGTTGCGCCTTAGAACAGGACACAGCTGACTCCGCAGCCACATGTACACAAAATTGAAGATTGACAACTCAGCTACTTGTACATGCAGACAGGCTCCCCAGACTACAGAACACATACTACAGAACTGCCCAAATTATAACATACAGAGAAAATCCCACTGGTCTATAGAAACAACACTGGAAGAGAAACTTTATGAACCTAAATGTGAATTACAAAAGACAGTGAAGTATATACAAGAGACAACATTGCAGATATAGGCATATTTTCAAGCGAACGAAAGATGAAGAAATGGATAAATCAGTGACTGCAAGAGTTATGTATGCAGATATGTCCCAACCCAACAGAGAAGATAATGTTAACCTGTCAAAAAGACCAGAATGCAATTTTTCAGGATGCGAACAAGGTCTGTGCTTCTAAACGAACATTTACATAGACTAACTGCAGACCTTACACCATCTGTAAAGGCCACAATAGATGGGAATAAAACTGGAAAACACTGCTTCTTGATAGATATTGTCAGAACTGCAGAAGTAATTGCTACTGCCAGTCCAATCCACCACCAAAACCTCCTATATGGGGACATGAAACAACTGAAGGAAAAATGCATCTTTCACTGCCTGACACATGAAAAAGCGAAAACACAAGAGTTAGAGAAAGTCTAAGAACATTATTAAGTTCAAGTAATATCATTAAAGAGCATGCAGACTCTCAAAAAATGCATCTTTCACTGCCTGACACATGAAAAAGTGAAAACAAAAGAGTTAAGAGAAAGTCTAAGAACATTATTAAGTTCAAGTAATATCATTAAAGAGCATGCAGACTCTCAAATCTTTGATGTCGGCAATGATAGTGTGTGTTCTTCACTATTGGTGTCAAGGAATATATTTCAGCAAATGGAAAAATAATTATCCATAAAAAAGTGGCTGTTATTAATTATTAATTGGTAATAGTGTGACAAAATGTGGTGTAAATGTGGCTAGGTATTTGATACGAGAAACCTGCAGTGAAAGAGAAGAGGTAACAGATATACATCTATGCTGCTCTTAACAAACCACCTAACCATGACCAATGTTATGTCATGTCACACAGTTACGCCTCTTATGGCATGCTCTCTGTGGGGCAGTGGTACTATTCTTGTCTTTGACATACACAAAGACCTCAGTGGACCACTTGGATTGTTCTCTGTCCATCTTTTTGTTGACATTCTTATATGGGGAAAGGGATTATACATTATATATATCTCAGAAAAATGTAGCACTCAAACAGCAAACAAACTGTACACCTCCCTTAGAAATAATGCATTGAGTATTGAAATATTTTCAGTTTACTATATTTTTTGTGGGTTATGCCTGTCCGCAGATGCAGTACTGTACTGAATCAACTATTTAAAGCAAAATGTTTCCATGGGTTAGCTTTTACCACATTATGCTATCAATGTCAAAACCAGACACTAACATCAAATGAAAAACGCTACATCATAACAACACAAATGAAATGCCTGTGAAAAATATTGAGCGTAACAAGAAGAGACAGGATCAGAAACTATGACATCAGGAGACTAGTGGGAACAACACCAGTATTGGACTACATTAAAAGACAGCAACTGAAATGGTTTGGCCACGTAACAAGACCGCCACTACACAGGCCCCCCCCCCCCCCCCCCCCCCAAACAAGCGATGCTATTTAGATACAACGGATTCGAACATACTGGTTACACCAAAAACGATGCCTATTACCAGTTGAACCGAAGAGAGCAGGTCGTTGTCTTCAGACTTCGCACTGGCCACAATAGACTGAGGTACCACCTATTCAACAAATTGAAGATAGGGTGTACCGACGAATGCCCGTGCGGTACTGGTAAAATGACCACTGAACATCTGCTGCAGAACTGCCCGACATACGGGGATCAGAGAGAGCAGATGTGGCCATTGCCAGTGGAACTGCAAGACAAGCTCTATGGTAGTGGCGAGAGTCTCAGGATGACCGCCGCTTTTTTCGAAAAAATAATGGTTACTGTCTGACTGTGTACGCAGAAGAAGAAGAAGAAGAAGATACAACGGATTCAAAGTCAAAGGCAGACCACGAAAAAGGTGGCTTACAGAAACATCTGAGGCAGTAAATGCTACTGTGCATGAGGCACGCAGATGGCTCGTTCCAGAGATCTGTTCATAACCTGAAACTGAAAGGCATAACAGGATTAGCGAAACGAAGAAAGAAAGCTTTTACCACTGTGTTCAGTGTCACTGCCACCATTATATCATATGCTGTGTCCTATGTTTAGTTCATGCAGATTGACATACATGTTTTATCTCTTCTGTAGCCAGCCATGCCTTGCTTCAGTCAGCTTCTTGTTGTATTGTTAATTATATGGCTTGCCTCTTTATTTTGTGTTTGTTCTTATAATGCTTTCCTAATTCTTTATATATACATATAAACTATGTAAACAATGATGTGTGTAATTGTAATAATAACAATTAGTAAACATAGTAAATAACAAAACAGTTATTATGTAAGTTTAAGTTTTCATATTTTTTTATGGTATACATTCTCATTGAGAAAGTTCAGCTGTTTTAATTGTAAATATTTTAACTCTTAACATTCCTTACTCTTCTTCTACTATTTATTTCTCTGTCTCTCTCTCACACACACTCTTTCTCTTCCCTCCCCCTCCTTCCTTTCTCTCTCGCACACCAATGCCACCACCTTTCCAAACAGAAAATAACACAATTTATTGTGATACATAAATTTCTAATGTTTGATTCAGGACAGGACATGCATGAAAGGCTTGTACATTATTTTCATAAACATTTCACATGAAACAAAAGTTATTGCTTCAGTATATATATATACTGTATGAAATATTGATGTCATAACCAGCTAACAGCATATACTCATGGTAAAGTTCATAATTAACAACTAATAGAATTGACAAAAATGGCGACTGCTCAAAAGAAATCAGAAGACTAGCCATGGCAATGCAGAGACTGAACAGCCTGAAGAAATTATTGCAGAGCACCAACAAGATGATAAAAGTAAAAGTCTTTAGAGCCTGTGTTTTTCCTGTGGCAGCTTATGGCTGAGAATACCCTGGACAGAGAAAAAAACAAATGTAGACATTCGGCAAGAGTTGAGCATAGAGGAGAACTGGTTTATCAATTCCATTATGACCAGAAAATGCAAATATTTTGGTCACATCAAGAGACACAATGGTCTCGAGAGAACGGGGATGGAAGGTATGGTTCCAGGTAAAAGAGGAAGGGGTAGACCAAGAAGACAATGGCACCAAGATATCCAAGAATGCCTGAGTATGACTGTGGCAGAGGCTGGAGTTTTGGCAAGGGAATGAGTTTCTTTCAGACAGACTGTGATAGGAGCAACATTCTACAAAGGACGTGCTACATGATGATGATGAATAGACTTAAAATAATGACCTTTATAAATATTGATCAAAATCTTTTAGCACCCTGTGCAGCACAGGTATTCAACAAATATATGTCAAGTCCTATCCCATGTTGTCTGTTCCTGATTTCTCTCTTTTATATGACTTTCTTCTCCGTGTGGTATTTATAGTTAATTCATGACTGACCATAGGATGATAATACCTTGGCGTGATAACACTGCTTAGCTTTTTTTTTTGTTCTCTTTCAAGGATTGTTGTTTCACTTCTCTATGGTGCAGTTATTTAGTCTCCCTCTATTTCTATGTCCCTGGGGATTTCAAAGCAGAGATTGTCTTCTTGATCTTAGTTTCTCATTTCAATTGCCACTTATGCAGTCTTCTTCCGCTCATTTAATATCGAAGCATTCCACAAACTAAATCTGAAGGTTTACAGAGACAAATAAAAGGAGGTAAGTCCACAGTTCAGATTCTTTTAGGTTTTCTCTACCCTGTGCCATTAGTCCTTTTCATATGAGCATCTACTTTTGGATCGCTGAGTTTTTTTCAAATGAAATGTTTTGTACATATTTGCTTACATTTTTTGGCTTGAAAAGCTTCTGAAGGATGGGCGTAGCCATCCCCATGCCCAACCCTCCTTAGTCACTTCTTTCATAGTTACTGTTGCTTGCTCCCCTTTCTTGCCTAGGTACACAGACATAGACAAATATATGAGATAACAATGACTAGAAGAAATGTCTGTACAATCAGCTGCCACTAGAGATATTAAAAATATGAACTGTTTAATCACTTGAGATTGGTATTCTTAATATGTCCTATTTTCCTTCACTAAGAAGGACACAGAGAAAGAAATAACGTGTAGGAAAGATGAGACAGAGAAAGAACTGAAACATAGCAAAGATGACACAAAGAAAAAAATAACGTATAGGAAAGATGACACAAAGATAGAATGTAAGCAAATAGGAAAGATGACACAGACAAAGGATTTATGCAAATAGGAAAGATGACTCAAAGAAAGAATTAGCACATTGGAGATGGGACACACAAAATGGCTACTTATGGAACTTTATCAATCATAAGAAAAAGCTATGAGGAGGGATTTTTTAAACGTGGATCTTCTGGTAAAAATTCCTCTGATTTCTGGGTCGTGAGATCAGACTCTTGTGTACAGTGTCGAGCACGTTAAAAATTCCTTGACAGTTCGAAATAAAAAAAGAGTAGGATTAACGGTCGCTGCCCGGACAAATTTCAAATTAAAAATCCAAACAAGTTACTTGTACCTTTCCCCAGGTGGTTTAAGAGCAGCTATAGATGGCGCCTAATTGGCTGCGGGTCTACCTAGCTCTAGTGTTTGAATCTATTTAGATGGACTCGCACATCAGTAAAAACTACCCTCCAAGAAACTGGTTGTATACAGACTCTGTAGAGTCTTCTAAACCAGTATAAAGACGTTAAGTTATGTTAAGTATCTTATATCTTGAAATACTTTATCTTGAGTATATACTGTAAATTTATTTCATATGTTCATCATACTCAGGTTAATGAATGTACATGCACATCATCTCTGATAACTTCTTCCTTATTCGTGCTAGGCTGACTGGCAAGAAACTGAATGTCATGAACTTTGGTTCTTACAACTACTTGGGTTTCGCTGAGAACACAGGTCCGTGTGTTGACCAAGTGGAGGAGACAACAAGGAGATATGGTGTTGGTGTCTGTGCCACTCGACAAGAAATGGGTATGCTAAATATGATATTCTCCTTCACCAACAGATGTTTCTGTTGTAGGCTTTGTATCAGATAGTCTGGTGTCATAATAAATACTGGAGCAAAGACTAGCAACAAGGTCAAGTGAAACATATTGATCTAGACTCCACCTCATCTTCATTCAAGCTCATGGAAACAGGCTGTGTCACAGCAGTCTGGCCAACAAGGCTGGGGTCGACACTGTCATTCCCATAGTGGTGAGCTTATTGAGGAACCTTGCATTGTACCTCTCCAATATGCCTTGGGAGGCAAGAAGAGCCAATGTAACCCACTAGTAAAGTAACATCAAGAATAAACTCAACTTAGCACTAGTAGCTTCGGATAAGAACAATAGTAATAAATACAGATCTATGGTAAGGAATTAGCCACAGTCAATACATTTGGAGGTTCAAGAGAGAAAATGGTGATGGGTAAGACACAGCCTCAGGAAGGAACAATAAAACTACACATGTGCTGGATTGGAATCACAGGGGAAGATAAAGAGTGGGAAGATTAGGATCACCAGAGGAGTACTTAATATAACAACACATGTGCTGGATTAGGACCACAAGAGAAGATATGTCGGGAAATCAAGGAACATCCTATGAATAGCAATGGAAGAGAAAGTTAGGGCAGCTGGAGTCGTCTTGGGTAAAACTAAAAAAGACATCAGTGGAAAGGGACAATTGCAGCCCTATTTGAAGATCAACTAGGAGGATGATCAGTCTATTAAAAAATATAAAACTTGTTGTCTGACAGATTTAAAAATAATTTCAAACTTTAACTTATGAAAATATTTGTTTTGACTGTTTGCCCTGTTTTATCAAATCACAGGTTACATGGACATTCACAGACAGCTTGATGAGCTAGTGGCTGATTACCTCGGTGTGGAGGCAGCCATCACAGTTCCCATGGGTTTTGCTACCAACTCAATGAATATGCCAGCCCTTGTCAGCAAGGTGAAACAGCTTTAGCCACATATTTCCTCTAACTGTGTTATGCACATTCAAATAAATGCAAGCTTGTAAATTCCATTTTGGGAGGTAGTGAGACTAGTGGAAACGATTCATATGTTTAATCAAGTAATTATTGTGATAGCTATAAAGCTTATACATTTTAAAAAAGTACCAGCGATTAACAGTAGACTCTTTGAAATGTATAAGACAAACTAAACTGTCAGTTATTGATTCTCAATAGTGAAATTGTTGGCACGCATATTTTGAGTGGCTATAAGAAACAGGTTTATCAGAAAGCACATTTTATTTGATTTAATTTTCTGTTTTAGTTGTTTTTAGTGGGTGATAAATAATGGGATCGGTTTGCTTGGAGAGGGGTAATTGTTGATCAGAGGAATCGATAAATTAGACTATAACAAGTTTTTTAAAATACAGCCACCCACAATAACACGAGGGCATAGCTACAAGCTGACTAAAGAGGTCCAGGTTAGATATTAGGAAATATTTTTTTAGTCCGAGAGTGGTGTCTGCTTGGAATGCATTGCCAGGGGAGGTAGTGGAGGCAGGGACAGTTAATGCATTTAAGAATAAACTGGATGCGCATAGCTTTTAGAGCAAGGTGATGTAAATGTAACTGGTTGTATACAGACTCTGCAGGGTCTTCTAAACCAGTATAAAGATGTTAAGTTAAGTTATACACCCCAAGGTGATAAGAGCAAAGAAGATTTATGGCTTATCAGCTGTGTCTACTCTTCAATTCCTCTGTCATCATATTTATTTGACCTCCAAATCTATTTTTATGTGTTTATAAAATGCTACATACATTTTTATTTGACTTGATTTACTGTTTTAGTTGATCCTAATGGGTAAATTCTTAATTTATTTGACACATAAAAGTGGCCAGATCGCTGAAGGAAATGCAAAAACAAAAATGATACCGATTATGAGTAACAATACAAGTTGGCAACAATGCTCCTCTGACATAGTCTGCTTTATAACTGCTATTAATTCATATTAAATTGTTTACTTGGCCGTCCAAAAAAGGCTAGTGACATCAAGAAATTGAAAGTATTCTCAAGGATTTGGTGGCTGATAATTGAATTTAGATTGTGATTATTCTGAAAAGGGCAAGTGGTTATTTGAATGACGGTATGTGTGATTCTGAATTTTATCAAGCTAAAACTATTCCTGTCCCTTGGAGGATCAGACTACGCATTGGGGGTATCCCACATAATGTATCAAGCAAATTTGATGCAGGATGGACTTTAATCAGTCTACCTTGTGCGTATTTTCTCAGTAGCATAGGCGAATGGAACTTTTCGGACCATGTGGTCAGGGTTCAAAGGGTTAACACTGATAACTACCACTGTCACAACACACTTAACTTCATAACTAATCTTAACACTGATAATTGTACCTTTGTTAAACTCACAACACATTGTCAACTGATTTTAACTAAGATAACATTGTTTATAACTGCTGCCTGATAAGAGTACCAGGCATTGCCCAGGATTATTATAAAAGTAGTTAATTTTTAGAAGTTCTTCCCTCATATCCTTATTGCTTCCACCCTCAACTCATGTGTCTCTCCACCCATCTTTTCCTCCTCAAAACATTTATCTCTTTGTCCCAATTTGTACCAATCTCTTCTCCCCTCAACCTGCCCATCTCTTTCCACCCTGATCTTCCAAGTTATTATCTTCAGAGCAATAAGAGCCCCATTTAGCTGTACGTCAAGCCACATGCTGAACACAAATTCACTTATGGTGTAACAATTCATATTTCTGATAAACTTTCAATGAATTAATTATTATGCAATTTTTGTTTCAATTTTTGTTTTAAAAAAGCCATCAGCCTTATAACAAAGTCATTCCCACTATTTGATCAAGGTTTCTAACACGAATTCAGCATATTATTTACATAAAGGGGACAGCGTGGGCTAGTGGTTAAGTGACATGGCTCACAACCAGAAGGTGCTGGGTTCCATCACAGCACCGGCCGGTACCCCGGGGAAGCAAACCCTTAGAAAATGCAGGAGGAAGCATTCCCTAACATAAAATGCATGCTGAAGTCAGATGCACTGGGCCGACAGACACAAATAAAAACCACAGTGCAACACACACCACCTTAATGAATAAGGAAATGAGGCCAACCAAATTTTACACAGGCACTAGCCATATAAGACATGTGCATGCACATCACACCTTGAATTCAGTCATAGTGTCACAGTTCCTCTTTCTCTATGCGGCCTTTGTAAATATATTTTTTTAAAATCATATAATACTTCAGGGATAAAAAGGAATCCCCATACTAAATTTGATGAAGCTGGTACTTGAGATGCAGACATGTATAAGCAGCATCTCCGGTACTTGAGATGCAGGCATATATAAACAGCATATCCGGTACTTGAGGTGCAGACATGTATAAACAGCATATCCGGTACTTGAGATGCAGGCATGTATAAGCAGCATATCCGGTACTTGAGATGCAGGCATATATAAACAGCATATCCGGTACTTGAGATGCAGGCAGGCGTAAGCAGCATTTTAGTTCCAGAAAAATGTTTGTTTGAATCTGCTGTCATTCCAATTAATGGCTTAAATCTATCATTTTGATTCTTCTGTTAACAGGGGTGTCTAATCCTTAGTGATGAACTGAATCATGCATCCCTTATTCTGGGATCACGTTTGTCTGGGGCAGTGATTCGTACGTACAAGCATAATGGTCAGTAATTATATTTTTGTATGCTTTAAAATGCATGAAAATAGACAAATTTAAAGAAACATCAAAAACGTGAAAAAGGAATATGAAATATTTCTGATGATAGAAGATCAGTTAAAAGTATAGGCAGTACAGATATTTCTTGATATTTCTGCATGTCCTTAAATGTCTTAATTAGGCCTGCATTAGACACACAATATAGCTTTGGTAAAACATCAAATTTTAGGTACTACATTGTTCCTTGGTAACTAATGTACATGAAGTAATTTTTGAAACATGTAGATTTAAAGAAGATTGTTGTTATTTAATGTCCGCACTGAGTAAGCTTATTCTGTTGTGTGCCCTGAAAAGGACGTTAAGTGGCAGGTTGTAGTAGCTTTCCTCACATCCTGAGCATGCTGATGAAGGTGGACTGCAGTCCTCCAGGCGGTTGTGCTATGCTTGGCTTCATCAGCGTGACGCTCACTATTGCGGGGATCACATCGATCCACATCTCGTCAGCCAGGCTACCTTGAAAACAGCTTGTTTCCAGTGGTTTCTTGTTTGGAGAGGATTCGTTGACCTATACATCCTAAGGTGATAAGAGCAAAGAAGATGATTTATGGCTTATCAGCTTTGTCCACTCTTCATATTCCTTTGTCATCATATTTATTTGACATCAAAATCTATTTTTATGTGTCTATGGAAGACTACATACTACTTGACGATATGTTTGTTAAGCTTTCTTTCAAACTGAACAGGCTATCCTTATTCTGTTTTTAAAATAGATACTGGAAGAGATCCATTTGTATATCTCTGTTATGGCAATAAATTTTGTTTTTAAGACATCTTTCTTAACAGATTTACCTCCAAAAAAACATACAGTTACCACTTTGACTGTAAAACAATGAGCTAATGAGTCACTTCTCACAGATGCTGGAGTGGTTCAAAAGTAAAATAGACAATAAAGTTAATGAAGAATGTTTCCTTTCCAATAAAAAAAAATCATTTGGATAAAGACACAAGCAGAAAGTTGCAGTTATACTTATCATACACCAGTGAAAGGAATAGCACATGGCAACAACCAATGTCTTTCCATGAAAAACTGTATGGAAGTGAACAGAGTCTTGAGTTAACTGCTGCCTTTGTTAGTCGTCAAAGTCTGAAGAAGAAGAAATATACAGAGGTTACTTTGTTCACTGATATAAGTAAAGTAAAGTAACCCATAGCATTACTGCTGTAGGGGTGTGAGGTGTTAGCGATCTCACATTTCAAAGGCTCGGCTATATGAGGTCGGTAGCCATCTCCTCTCCCTCGCCGCTTTTACTTCCTGGACTGAACCGGTACCCATTTAAGGCTGGGTCGACCCGGGAGCCATTGCAGTCTGGAAAAAAATTAAACCTCTGTGCTATGCGGCTCCACTGATATACAGAGGTAAAAATTGATATTGACAAAAAGGTGAGTTCAACTGTATGAAACATGTTATTTTATTCAGATTCGATGTCACTGCATTCCTAGTAGACCCATAGGTGATCAGTCTCTCAGCGAATGGCAAGATGTATGGGTACTGATAATTCCAGTATCTTCCTAGTTGTGCACACTCCTGCTCTGTCCTTTCAGGCAGTCATACTTGCTCATTTAATGTCATTCTCCTGCAGTCTGTCAATTGTGTGAATTTATCAATTGCAGTGTTATTATCCACGAGACAATCATTGATTAAATTCAGTTTCCTTCTATACATATTTAATGTCCCCACAATGGCAGCTCATTCATTGCAGTTAACGTCAGCGTCACCAGGACACCGAAAAAACATATATTAATATTGAAACGTAAAAAGTTACAAATTCCATCTGTGGAGTGTTAAATATTTTTTGGTAGCATTACCCAAGATTAAGAGCAAATTAGTTATCATTTTCATGATACTTTTTGATTCAATGAAAAATGTATTTTATGTGTATATCTGATTCACAGACATGGAAGACCTTGAAAGAAAACTGAAAGATGCAGTATGTAATGGACAGCCAAGAACAAACAGACCATGGAAGAAGATACTTATTGTGGTAGAAGGGGTGTTCAGGTATATAGCCTCAAGAGTGATGTAATCTTTTCTGTTTCTTGCTAGGTATTTAATTTAATTTAATTTTTCCTTGTAACTGATTCTTTAACAAATTTGAGTTTAAAATGATGGAATATCAGGCTGCGGCCAAGATTCAGCAGTGAATGAGCTGACAGCAACTCATAGCTGGCTGCTTGTATCAGGGTCAGCGAACCATAGCTGACCAAGAACCTATTTCGTCTCAACGCGTGACCCTGGAAACAGGTGACACTAGTGCAGTCTGGGCAAGGAGCAGGGATCACAGTGGGAAGGCAAACCCAGTGCTAAAAAAAGCCAGCTAAAATCGAAAGTGTCAGGATGAAAGGCGCAGATATTGCAGTCTCATTGTAAATTACGGTAGTTTGTCCATCACAAGTGATGAAGACCACTCTCTATGTTCAGCCGTGTGGACAGTCGTATCTCTTGCTGTGTCCGCTGAAATGGGTGACTTGCGCGGAGATTTGGATTAAAGTGAGGAAGAAACTGCGCCTTTTGTCAACCTCACTCACAGAGCCTAAGCTACCTTTTGCCAGTGGCAAGACATTCATCGAGACGACTGGAGATAGCATAGGATGCAGATTTTGCCTCAGGGTTACCACCGAAGCCTTTCCGTAAACATGTAACCCGCAGGGTAGAAAGGTGGGAAGGCATCTAACGCAGTTTGTTGTGCCTTTTCGATAACCACAAGAGGTCGTATGGACAACACTCAGCGTGTGAGTGAGTCTGGCATCTCTCCCCAGCTGTATTCAGTTCATCATAGTTGCATCTAAAATTCCCACACGCCATATTCGTGAAGGTAAACCGGCAGAACTAACCCGTGAGATACGACACAGGTATAACTAGTTTAAGCGTAGCGCCATTCAGCCGGCATTCAGACCAGGACAAACGGATGGAAGAAATCACAAAAAAAGAACGAAATAACAAGATTTGCCTGGAATTCACACTAGTCGACGACTTACACTTGTGTTCACGGATACGTGGAGTTGTTTTCCGTCTGGAATTGTTAAATTACGATACAATGTTTGTTAAGAACAGCTGTAGATGGTGCCTAACTGGCTGCGGGTGTACTTAGCTCTAGTGTTTGAGTATTAAAATGGATTTGCAGATCGGTTAAACCACCCTCTAAGAAACTGATTGTATACAGACTCTGTAGAGTCTTCTAAACCAGTATAAAGACGTTAAATACCTTTTCAGGACGAACTCAGAAAAAGAAGAATATCAGACTGAAGACAGCTGCTCTATGTGGATGTTTATTTGAGCAAATATGGAGTTTGTGGCTGAACTGTTATGATCCCAGCCTCTTACACATTAATTTCAGAATACTTTAGACCTGTGAGCACATTTATTCTTTCAATGTAAACTGGCACAAGGAAGTGCATGTATATCAAAATATTTTATGTATAAGTATGACAACTGTTCAAGACAACATATCAGTCCTATGGCATTGTAAGAAAGTTTGGGTGCCAATATAAGGCTCTATGGAGTGAATCAAGAAACTTGTAAAAAATCTATCATTCTAGTGTTTACTCCCATTGCTAAGATTCACCTGGAGGATTTATAGAGCTGAGAAATAAAGGTAGTTTGCCTCTGCTGTTACTGCACACTGTAAAGATTAGGTTTTTATTTCACCTCTTATAAAAAAATATAAGTGCTTTACCAAGGATTTGAATGCATGTTCTTTGTAGTCAAAAACCAAATAGTGACAACTGTTCAAAATCTCAGGGTTAGGTTTTTCTCTTTTTTTAGTCAAAAAACTTAGCCTGTACACTGTGTGTTGAATTTAAAGCCCTATAATCCTAATGGCGACGACTCCCAGCAATGGAAATAGACTTTGTAACAATAGTTATTTTTAATGTAACAAAAATTGTTATAAATGTGATATATTAACTCATGTATAAGCCAATTGACCACAAATGTGAATGCTTTAAAGGCTGAAATGTGCCTTAATATGATCCAATCTAAATAATCAGTGACACATAGAAAAGATGGGAAGAAAATTAATTTTGTCACTAAATAAAAAAATTATTACATTTTTTCTGATATCTTTATGAAGTAAGTTTTAAAATATGTTTTAAATTGTACTAGCCACATGTGAGGGAAAGAAAACTATCATTTGGTTAGGCAAAACATATTGATCAGACTATGTTAGGGATTAAGATGCTGAGCAGTGCATGAGCTGCATTGGTCTGCAACCCAAAGCTGGCTGCGTCGGGGCCAGAAACCAGACCTGCCAAGACCCTTCTACACCTCAACAGGGTGATCCTGGAAACAGGCTGCAACAGGGCAGACTGGCTAAGGAGAAGGGATCGAAGAGGGAAGACTAACTCGGTACCCAAAAATGTCTGCTGAAGTCGGATGTGTTGGACCGAAATGTGAAAATATCACATTTAAGCTGTAAACTAGCAACGCAATGCATTCTGTTCTTCGGACTACATCCTGCTACTTGTAAAGTCATGTTCAGGACTTGGTAGTGGGAGATTGAGAACGAACGTAGAGGAAGAAAGTGACTTGTGAGCAAACATGTCACTGTAATCTCTTATACACTAATCTTCTTTTATTACATTTTATTCATCATTAAATTGCGAATAGTTTAATGTATAATATCGGACATGTTAATGAAACATTACTGAAGTAATATAAGTCAAGTGAGTAATATTGTGTGGGAATTTAGTGGCAGACCAACAATTCAGGGCGCAATGAGCTAATGTGCATCAGACATTGATTAGTACATTCCCAGACAAATCAGATATGAGATATTTTTGTTATAGTGATATGAGATTAAATTTGTGAATTTTCAACAGCATGGAAGGATCAATAGTGCGCTTGCCTGATGTCCTACATCTGAAGAAAAAGTACAAAGCTTATGTCTACTTAGATGAGGCCCACAGCATTGGAGCTATGGGCCCACATGGCATGGGAATTGTGGATTACTTTGGGTTAGACCCAAGAGATGTTGACATCATGATGGGAACCTTCACCAAGAGTTTTGGTTCAGTTGGAGGTTATATTGGTGGCTCAAAGGTAAGCTGAAGCTAGATCAAGTGTCATTTTTCTTTCTTCTGTATTCTCATTCTTACAGTTTTTCTCCAATTTTGACTAGTCTAATGCAAGCATGTCTCCTGACGTATGAGTTGGGGAAGGTATAAACAGTAAGGAAGGGAACTGGCCACCCCACCTCACATAGACTGCAGCTTAGTCCATAAAGAGTTATCTTCATCCCCTACGGCAGTTGTTGCCATGGGACTTACATTTACCTATGCAAATATGCCAGATCTTTCCAATCTCTTCCAGGTCTTTCTCATTTATTCCAGGAATTTCCCATTTTTCAAGGCCTTTCCCATTTTTTTCCACGTATTTTCCATCTCTTCCAGGCCTTTCCCATTTTTCCAGGCCTTTCCCATTTTTGTCTAGATCTCTTCCAGGCCTTTCCCATTTTTCTAGGCCTTTCTCATTTTGTCCAGGCCTTGCGAATTTCATTCAGCCCTTGCCCATTCCTATTTGGCTATGATTCGTATCCATGTTTACCTAGGCTTTCCTTTAGCACATCTCCCTATAGGTTTGCCGTTGCAATCAATGGCTGTCTGATCTGATGCATTGCCATATATAATATTGTAAGAGTGGGTGGGTCTGTGAGGGAGCATTCGAGTGTTTGAGCAGTTAGAGAGCGTTAGTCTCCTGCAGCTATATGGCTGATTCTCTTCGGTTTACCCAACTGTAAATTGGTACCTAACTTACAGTTGGGGAGGACAAGACAATGAGGGAAAGATCTGGTCATCCTACTGCTGAAGCTGTAAACATGTTGACGTAGTACAATAAAAAATTTCTGAACACTTTATCCTTATCAGAACCATGTCTGCTAAGGTGCTACTGTTTTTATATGTCAAATGCTGTTTTTATCTGTCACATACTGTTTTTATATGTCGAATGATGTTGCATTATCATCATCTGTGGTGTTTTCTGATACAGAGACTGATCAATCACCTTCGAAAGCATGCACACAGTTTCATTTACTCCACAACCATGTCACCCCCAGCAGCCCAGCAAGTGATCAGCACCATGAGGATCATCATGGGCAGAGATGGAACCCAGGAAGGTCTGTCTATGTGCTAGCTTGTTTCTGTATTCTTCGTGTCCAGTTCTGTCTGTCTCATGTGTTCATGTTGCCCTGAGGAAGGGTGTACTGGTTGAAACTGACAAAATCTATGTTCTTGTGATATTGTAAAGTATTGTCACATGTTTATGTAAAACATTACCACTAGTTTGAGGAAGTGTGGCTGAATTGATGGATACAGTAGTATATGCTCATTCACTGAATGGACAATGTAAAGGGGATTGGAGATTCATTGACATCAGTTTAGGAGGGAAATATTTGTTAGGTAAAGGGAACATGTTTGTTATGTAAAGGGAATATGTTTGTTATGTAAAGGGAAGTATATTTGTTATGTATAGGGAATATGTTTGTTATGTAAGGGGGGCATATTTGTTATGTAAAGGTAATATGTTTGTTATACAAGGGGATGTATTTGGTATGTAAAGGGATGTATTTGGTATGTAAAGGGAATGTGTTTGTTATATAAGGGGATGTATTTGGTATGTAAAGGGGATGTATTTGGTATGTAAAGGGAATGTATTTGGTATGTAAAGGGATGTATTTGGTATGTAAAGGGAATGTGTTTGTTATATAAGGGGATGTATTTGGTATGTAAAGGGAATGTGTTTGTTATATAAGGGGATGTATTTGGTATGTAAAGGGAATGTGTTTGTTATATAAGGGGATGTATTTGGTATGTAAAGGGAATGTGTTTGTTATATAAGGGGATGTATTTGGTATGTAAAGGGAATGTGTTTGGTATGTAAAGGGAATGTGTTTGTTATTTAAAGGGGATGTATTTGGTATGTAAAGGGAATGTGTTTGTTATATAAGTCTAGTTGTAGTGGTGGCTTCATGTTCCTGCTGGAGTGACAAAGCACATGATGATGAAGATGGTTGGCTTGGCTTGGCTTTGTTCATTCTCAATCTCCCGCTACCAAACCCTGAAAGGGCTTAAGTAGCAGAATGTAATCCAGAGAACGGAATGCGTTGTCGTAGTTACATCTTGACTGCGATATTTGCACCTTTCGGTCCAACACATCCGACTTCAGCAAGCATTTTTTTAGTACCGGGCTAGCATTCCCTCTCCGATCCCTTCTCCTTAGCCAGTCTGCCCTACTGCAGCCTATTATCCAGGATCACCACGTGGAGGTGTAGAAGGGTCTTGGCAGCTGTGATTCGCTGGCCCTGACGCTAGCAGTCAGCTATGGGTCGCTGACCACTGCAGCTCATGTGCTGCTCAGCATCTTGATCCCATGAAGATGGTTGAAACTGGTTGTATACAAACTCTGCAGAGTCTTCTAAACCAGTATAAAGACGTTAAGTTAAGATGATCAATTTACTTCCTCAGGTCTGAGAAGAATCCGACAACTTGCCTGGAACACTCGTTATTTTCGTAAGCGACTTCATGAATGTGGTTACATCCTCTACGGCAACAAAGACTCACCTGTTGTCCCTTTGCTCCTGTATATGCCATCAAAAGTTGCGTAAGTAACACACTGACTGTTATCTCTAAAAAATTGTACAAGATAGATCTGATTATGTTTTCTTCTTCTACCCTTCTAACTACATGCTGGCTTCTACCCTTCTAACTACATGCTGGCTTCTACCCTTCTAACTACATGCTGGCTTCTACCCTTCTAACTACATGCTGGCTTCTACCCTTCTAACTACATGCTGGCTTCTACGCTGCTAACTACATGCTGGCTTCTACCCTTCTACTACATGCTGGCTTCTACCCTTCTAACTACATGCTGGCTTCTACCCTTCTAACTACATGCTGGCTTCTACCCTTCTAACTACATGCTGGCTTCTACCCTTCTAACTACATGCTGGCTTCTACCCTTCTAACTACATGCTGGCTTCTACCCTTCTAACTACATGCTGGCTTCTACGCTTCTAACTACATGCTGGCTTCTACGCTTCTAACTACATGCTGGCTTCTACCCTTCTACTACATGCTGGCTTCTACCCTTCTAACTACATGCTGGCTTCTACGCTTCTAACTACATGCTGGCTTCTACCCTTCTAACTACATGCTGGCTTCTACGCTTCTACTACATGCTGGCTTCTACCCTTCTACTACATGCTGGCTTCTACCCTTCTAACTACATGCTGGCTTCTACCCTTCTACTACATGCTGGCTTCTACCCTTCTAACTACATGCTGGCTTCTACCCTTCTAACTACATGCTGGCTTCTACCCTTCTAACTACATGCTGGCTTCTACCCTTCTAACTACATGCTGGCTTCTACCCTTCTAACTACATGCTGGCTTCTACCCTTCTAACTACATGCTGGCTTCTACCCTTCTAACTACATGCTGGCTTCTACCCTTCTAACTACATGCTGGCTTCTACCCTTCTAACTACATGCTGGCTTCTACGCTTCTAACTACATGCTGGCTTCTACCCTTCTACTACATGCTGGCTTCTACCCTTCTACTACATGCTGGCTTCTACCCTTCTACTACATGCTGGCTTCTACCCTTCTACTACATGCTGGCTTCTACCCTTCTAACTACATGCTGGCTTCTACCCTTCTAACTACATGCTGGCTTCTACCCTTCTAACTACATGCTGGCTTCTACCCTTCTAACTACATGCTGGCTTCTACCCTTCTAACTACATGCTGGCTTCTACCCTTCTACTACATGCTGGCTTCTACCCTTCTAACTACATGCTGGCTTCTACCCTTCTACTACATGCTGGCTTCTACCCTTCTAACTACATGCTGGCTTCTACCCTTCTACTACATGCTGGCTTCTACCCTTCTAACTACATGCTGGCTTCTACCCTTCTACTACATGCTGGCTTCTACCCTTCTACTACATGCTGGCTTCTACCTTTCTAACTACATGCTGGCTTCTACCCTTCTAACTACATGCTGGCTTCTACCCTTCTACTACATGCTGGCTTCTACCCTTCTAACTACATGCTGGGAAGAGAGCAGTGAAAAGCTTTCGTTCTTGCGGGGGTCTATCTTGTATTAGCTATCCCAGTTTTGTTATCTTTACTCTGTGATGCTTATTCATGCACTCAGACCTTTGCTTTCATATGTCCATGCAGATCCGTAGTCGTCAACTGTTTATATAACATTCTTAATATATGTTGGATATCTGTGGTTTGAAAATATTTCTAGCGTTGGGTCATGATTGATAGTTTGGCTATGATGAAAGAAGGTTAAAATAACCAGAGAAATGAAATATACATGGAATTGATGAATCCACAAGAATTGAGAAGAGATATTTCAAAGCTGAAGAAAGACAACCTACATAGAGAAACTCAGAAAAGTATGTAGCAGAAACCATTGGTACGTAGAACAGACACAGATTATAGAATATTATTTGGAGTTATTGGGGATACAGAAAGATGGATCTGTACACAGTGCTAGCTTAGTGTCTGGGGACCTTGACTTTGCTTCCTGTGAGTAAGAAACAGAACTACTGTCTGACCTCAAAATGTACTTGTGATACACAACTGAAAAAAAGAGGATTAGCTAGGCAGTCTACCTTATTCATCATGTGCAAGTCCATGAGTGGGCCACCTTTTATTTAAAGTTTTTAGAACAAACCCAGCACATGTGGCTAGTTCTAGGTTACATAGAGGATATCCACAATTGCAAAAATGACATACATGGTTGGACTTCTATCGGTAAAATCAACATATGGACTGGTCCAGGCAAAATATGTGAGTTACTGCAGACAACAGGCACACGAGTGGGGACATTGAAAGCAACAATTATAGGAACATTAAAAGCACCCATTGTGGGGGCATTAAAAGCACTCATTGTGGAGGCATTAAAAGCACCCATTGTGGAGGCATTGAAAGCACCCATTGTGGGGGCATTAAAAGCACCCATTGTGGGGGAAGTAAAAGCACCCATTGTGGGGGCATTAAAAGCACCCATTGTGGGGGCATTAAAAGCACCCATTGTGGGGGCATTAAAAGCACTCATTGTGGAGGCATTAAAAGCACCCATTGTGGAGGCATTGAAAGCACTCATTGTGGGGGCATTAAAAGCACCCATTGTGGGGGCATTAAAAGCACCCATTGTGGGGAAGTAAAAGCACCCATTGTGGGGAAGTAAAAGCACCCATTGTGGGGGCATTGAAAGCATCCATCGTGGGGGCATTGAAGCCATTGTGGGGACATACTGTATGGAGGACATATTGAAAATAATCAGTGACCACCTGCCGGATGATGATACAGTAATCAATCAAATGATGATCCACAAACTCCAGGGGTTTGACATAAAAAGCGGATCCTGAGAGGAGTATGCAGAGCTACAGATTTCTTTAATATCCACACCTGTGGCCATTTGTTGAGAGAAATTGAACACTTATAGATTTACCTGGAGTGCACTGATGTCATTTGTGTATAACAAAACATATTCTTTTTTTAAATACCAACTTTTGCACTGAAATTTTCAAATACCACATTTGCCATGTGACTTTTGCATTGGCTTAAAGTTTTCTACAAAATGTACTAATGTCTTGCTCTCCACTGGTGGAGGTGTAAAGATCTACATAGTAGTAACATCTATTTGTCTGCCCTTGAATATAACCTAGCGGACTCTGTTCAGTGTTGTCCATAATTCCTTTTAACAAATTTGCTCATTCCGAATAGAATGCAGACATTTTTTGCTTGTTTTTTTCTGTTAATTTTTCCTCCAGAATAAATTATATTATTATTTTCGGACTAATTCTAATTCTCCAGTCCATCCTATTTCCTATAATCCTAGCATGCTTATATTGGGCCTTTTGAATGCCAACTTGTTTTACTATTTTGCATTAGAGTTCTAATGTTCCTTGGTTCAAAGATAAGTGTATCTCTAATTTTAGTGCCATATACATTGACTTGCTTGTCTAACACTTCATATCTATCATCTAAATTGTTTTGAACAGTTATGCAAAACTGAAGAAGTATTTTATGCAAGCACACTGTTTGTGGTCCAATACATACATGTTTTCTGTAAATGAGTCATGTGACCATCACTACAGCAATAGCAGAGGTTCTACGTGATAAGGTTGCTAACCCCATGCACGATCTTCTTTAGTTGCATTTTGTGACATGCTTGGAAAGTTCCAGTTGTTCTATTCTTCTCAACCTGGGTACCACTCATGCCCAGGTGCAATACATGCTGCTTCTTAAAAACCCTGCTTGGCAGTGAGATTTGCTACTTTCTTTCTGCAAACATAGAGCTCTTAAACTAGCTTCTCAGTGCATCCGACAGCATGCATTTTATGTAAGGACCTGCTTCCTCCTACATTTTCTAAGGGTTTGCTTCCCCGGGGTAACGGCCGGTGCTGTGATGGTGATTGAACCCAGCACCTTCGGATTGTGAGCTGTGTCACTTAACCACTAGCCCACGCCATCCCCCGAAAATGTGGTTGAGCCGGGCATGTTGTACTGCATTGTTAAGATAATGCGGTTGAGGTGGACATGTGGTGTTTATGCCTAACAACAGACTGACACGTGAAGGGATGACCTGGTGTTCCAACAACTTTAAGCACCCTCTCGGATGTCCACCAGTGTGAGATGGATAGATGGCCTGAGTAAAACCCTGGGTCTAACATGTTGCTCCAAGACACTAGACCCAAATGAGTTTAAACAACATTTGACAACCTGGCATCAGACACTTGATATGCCTTATTGAATACCAGGATTACAATGATCTCTGCTTTGATTTTTACCTCATTTGTATTTTGCTCAAAACTGGGTTATTTTTTCACAGCATGTTCAGTAGAGAGACCTTGAAACGTGGTATGGCCACTGTGGTTGTTGGGTTCCCTGCTACACCCCTCATTGAAACCAGGGCCAGGTTTTGTTTATCTGCTTCACACACCAAGGAAATGCTGGATGAGGTAAGGGTAGTCAGCTAAGAGGAAATACACATGCATCATGAACTATTTGCATATAATAGGTACAGGAGATTTGGCTACAGATTGATCATGACAGAATAATCCTGCTCCTCCTAACTATAAAAACACTGTCATTATGTTTCTCCTGTGGCATGAGCTCACCTAGATGGATTTATGCAGCTAACGAAAACAGTTGCTTGTCCTGCCAGTCACAGTGCAGTGTACAGGCTAGCTTTCTTTACTCCAAATTGAAAAATCTTGGGCTTTGTGTTTGAACCTGCGTCTCCAGACTAAGAGACGTGAATTCAAACTGCTGAACCACCCACTCCACATCTCTTGACTTCAATGGGAACATAGATTGTGATGGCAAGAAGAATGACTGTCAAATGGAGTGAGAGAACTGTTTTAGTTGAAATGTATTTAAGGGATCAAGATGCTGAGCAGTACAAGAGCTGCAGCGACCCATTGCTGACTGCTGTTAGCGCCAGGGCCAGTGAATCAGAGCTGCCAAGACCCTTCTACACCTCCACGGGGATGGGGTGATCCTGGATAACAGACTGCAGCAGAGCAGACTGGCTAAGAAGAAGGGATTGAAGAATGAAGGCTAACTGTGTACCCAAAAATACCTGCTGAAGTCGGATGTGTCAGACTGAAAACTGCAAATATCGCAGTCGAGCTGTATACTATGACACAATACATTCTGTTCTCTGAACAGCATCCTGCGGCTTACAAAGCTCATTTCAGGGCTTGGTAGCGAGAGTTTGAGATTGAAGAAGAATAAGAATGTATTTTTAAAATAACAGCTCGCAACAGGAGACCTGTTAAGATACAATTAACATTTGAGCTGAAGTGATCTGAGGACAAAATATATCTTTTTGAAATGGTGTCAGACCAAATGCTGCGCTATTTTTTCCAGGAAACTATTTATTCACATACTATATCTAAATGTTTTCCCGCCACGTTTCTCCAGCCACTTCTAATGCCAGCACAAAGCAAGGGCTTGAATGCTCTTCCTGTATCAGCTTGATTTCTAGTCACATATCCATGCTCCTTTGATATTCAATGACATGGAATCCACCTTATTACATAAATTATATAGTGTTGCTAATAGTTGATACAGGTGAAAGAGAATTATCTGTCTTAAAAAAATTAGAATTAACAAATTATCACTTATTCCTCTTGGCTCACTAAGGAATATAGGGTTACCAATGATGGATCTTCACCAATTTTTAGAATGTCTTTTTTGGGTTCCATCTTTGATTCCTGTGGGTTTCTTCCTCTACTGTTTAAGGGCAAGATGATATTCTCTCCCCATGATACTAATAAAGGAATTACAAAACCTGGATGTGTGTTTCCAAGACAAGAAATAATTTCAAGCTATGTCATTTATTTAATTTTAAAAAATTCTATATTATTTGGTTATATACTATTTACACAAACAGCAGGTGTGTTTACACAGATGGTAGGTCTATGTTTACACAGACAATAGGTCTATTTACACAGATGGAAGGTCTCTGTTTACACAGACAATGTCTCTATGTACATAGATGGTAGGTCTCTGTTTACACAGATAGAAGGTTCTATGTTATGTCTACATACAGTAGGTCTCTGTTTACACAGATAGAAGGTTCTATGTTATGTCTACATACAGTAGGTCTCTCCTAAAAGTACAGGAGGTCTCTGTTTACAGACAGTAGATTTCTGTTTGCACAGACAATAGATCTCTGATTACACAGAGAGAAACACAGAAACCCGTAACATTGTATGGCTATTTTCTACAATTTTATAAATACATATTTCCAAGTTCTTTTTGTTTTTCTGTTGTGTAGCAGGGTTTCTCATCGTTTCTATTAATGCATTCATAGTTTATTTTCATTATGATAAGGGAATAAAAACAATATATCATTATGGGGCTGTAAAATAAAGGCTGCTTGTGCCAGCAATAGCCTTAGTGTGCGGGCTAGGTTTACATTTCACCCCTAAAAGATAAAAATGAAGGCCTTTTTGAGGTTTGAACCCGTGTTTGTTGACTAGATCAATGTTTCCCAAAGTAGTAGTCCTCAGACCACTGCCGGCCTGCAAATGGTGTTAAGAAACTGGACAAGAAATTTATACATTTTTTCTCAAAAGTGGCTCAGCTTCGAATGATCTTAAAAAAACACAATTGTCTCTTCATCAAAACATGATAACTGCCATATTTTTCATATTAACCTTAGGCACGCTACATAATTAGTGACAAAATTTGACCTAATTAATTTTCTTAATTAGTCGCTGTGGTAGTCGTCTTTCAAAATTTGTAACATTTATGTTTGTTTGTCAATAAATATGATTTTCTGGTGTGTAGATACACAATAGCATAACGAACATGTGGGTGTTATTGTTTTTGTTGTATGTTTGTTAGTTTTTGAGATTTAAAAAGATGAAGTTGAAAATTTATGAAAATCTCGGGAAAAATTAGGACTCGACCACTAGGCCTAGTCGCTTCGATAGAAAACCATGGAAACCACAACAACGTATCGATACTGTGTTTACAATATCACCACAACTGTTAGTTTCCAATTCAAACGTAGTTCTTTCATTTAAACAAACAAAATAAACAGATCTACGCGATAAAAATCTTTCTCAACAACCTACTTCCCCTTTCGCAAAAAGTCGGCTTGCTCCAAACGGCGTATACAAAATTAAAACTGTTCAAAAGCCATTTGTAATCGAACACACGATACTTTAACCGGCAAAATATCGTGTATATATGGAGGGCGTAGTCAGCAGTAAAAAATGGCTGTCAGGAGTGACTCCGTTCAACAACAAAAAAAATTTTTCCGCACACCATTTTTGCAGGCCGAGCTGGTTAGAAGAGACAGGACATTGGAGTGCTACAGGTTAAACTTCAAATTGCAAATTCCGTGAGATTGTAATAAATTATTATGTTTTGCTTTCGCTTATAACTGCTATCAATAAATGGTAAAAGAGTCATAGAGTTGGCTAAGCATGTATTTAAACAAATTTTAATACAAATTTGTGATGACAGAAAAAGAACAAAATAAATCAATTGGGCACTAGTTCCTGCTGCGATGGATAAATAAATTCCTGTCAGCTGTCATACTGAAAAGTTTGGGAAACCCTGGACTAAAAGATTTATATTCTAACTGTGCAGGCACTCAGCTCGTGTAAATAAATACATGTGTTCTCTTTGCCAGGCAATACGAATCATTGACGAGGTGGGAATTCTGCTCAGACTGCGTTACTCAAATTTGCCTGTGCCTGACTTTTCTGAGAAAGATATTCAGCTTATTGAGGTAAGAAATGAGCTTCTAATTTATACTGTCAATGGGCAGGTTAACCCTTTCGCTGCCACACTTTTTTCAGCCAAGTCTGGCCCAGTGCCACTGCATTTTTTGGACATGATCAGTTTTAAGGGTGATAATTTTAGAAAATCAAAAAAAATCAACCAATAAACTTATGACCTTGAGACTTTCAGATAGTGTTCGGACATGGTTAAGCTTAATAATTTTGACATCATCGTGTAACCTTGACGACCATCTTGGATTTACACATTTTATCGTATAAAACAATGGTACATTCAAAGAAATTTTACAAAAAATAAGATAATTGATTTCAATGCTAAAACACACTGATGACATGTTGGATGACATGATATGAAACATTATTTGATGTTTAAATCATTTCTAACATGTTTCTTTTAGTGTTATTTGGGTCTTGCAAAATGCTGTATTTTTCAGGTCAAAACTTTTGTTAAATAACCAAAAATATCATATAGTCTATAATTTTTTTCACATTTATAAGTCATGTTTTCATATCTACATTGCAACTAACCTGTCTGTATGTACATATAGTCCATGGTTCATAATCCAAATAATACTGCTGTTGGCGTCGCTCCCCATACTTGTCCACAGTATGATACAATTCGAAGCATGGGACAACACACAAAGCAACATTGCAGCCTTTACAAAAATATGAAGTTTGGGCTCGCTTCCCAGCAGCATTGCAAACAACACATCTTGGTTTGTGCTTGTCATATTTGTTGACGAAGTGTCTGGCAGATAGACGATCCAAAGGTGCACTGGCAATAGAAGCAGAGGCGCTGCGAGCAACAGTTGCTGCCTCAACAAGGATTGTGCTCAGAATTTGGCGAAACTTCTTAGATGACATTTTGCTGCCTGTGGTAGTATCTTTATAGAGAATATAGGCATTTACTGTACATGTGTCTATCAGAAAATGAAACAGCGGGAGATACCACTTTGAAGATTTGTGGAGGTAGGGGTAAGTGCCAGAAATTTGGTCAAAGTGGTCGACACCCCCCATGTGAAGATTGTAGTTCTCAATCAATGCTGGCTTGTGTACAATTCTTCTATTGGGATGGCCTTTAGTGCGCAACCTTTTTTTGTATGATATCATTTCCATCAACGGTAGAGATAAGGCTTACACGCTTGTTATCCATCCATGTGACAGGACTCATCAGTTCTTACCGCAAATCGAGGAGGTTCACCTTTCTTCAGCTTGAGATGCTTTTTTTTAAGTTGGTCTGGAAATTGTTTCCTGTTTTCAGAAACAGTCCCACAAGCTCCATTGTTTGCACCTCTGAGTTGCATAAACAGTTCTTGTGATGTATAGTAAGAGTCGGTAAACACAATATGACCTTTCCCCTTGTAGTCTGCAAGAAGCTCATGTACGACTCTTGCACTAATTGATTCACCTGGATCTCGATTTCCTCTTTGCCTGTATAAATTTTCAGCTTGAGGCAGTAGTAGGTTAAAGAATCGGCCAGAACAAACACCTTGAACCCCCATTTTGTGGGTTTGGCAGGGAGATACTGCTTCATGTGTATACGTCCCTTGAATCTTACCATTGATTCATCAATTGCAAGATGCTGGCCAGGAGTGTAGAATTGCCCAAATGTTGACAAAATGATGTCCAGTAAGCCTTGAATCTTGAATAAAGGATTGTATCCAGGCTGTCCCCTATCTATTCTTTGGACATTGTCACAAAAATGTAGAAATGAACAAAGAATTTGGTAGTGGTTCCTACTCATGACTCTCGTGAACGGCGTTTGAGTAAGCCAATGAGCCATTTCTCAATAATCACTTAGTGAAGGCTTTTTGCACAATCCCATTGCAATTTGAAGACTAACAAAAGCTTCAACTTCCTCAAAAGATGTAGGATGCCAATTCTGTTTACGGGATTTATTCGAATAGCTATTATTGCTGGCATGTTGTTTTGCATAGCGATTTGTCTCTTGGACAATAAGGACGATTGTAGTGTCTGGGAAGTAGAGTCTAAAATAATCTCTAACTGAAAAGTTTGTTGTGTTTACCTGACTACCCTGTTCAAGAACATATTGAGGTGCCCAATTCTGTGCAAACACATCCTCTACAGTCTCTGGAACTTTCCATGTCCACTTTGCTTCATTATGTTTGGATCTAGCAGTGGCAGCGCCACGCCTCCTTTTTTGAGGTGGGGGTCCATCTCCCGTCCCTGCACCACAAGAAGTATCTCCTGTCGACCTAACATCATCATCACTTGAATCGACGTTCAGTTCTATATCAGATTCTGAGTCCGTTATATCACTAGAACTAGCTAAAAAGTCTGAATCAGAGTCATTATGGACCTGGGTATCATCAGCTACATCGCTCATTCTTAAATTTTTGTTTACGTATTGAAAAAATGCGATAAAAAAGTATTTCGGACTGTCGGTGTTAAATTATTCAAAACACACGTGTAGTCATTTAGTAGACCTCTCTAACGTATGGAGGTAATATTCGTGTAAAATAAAACCGGTGTTTGTTTAGCGCAAATCACAGTAATAAAACCTCATACCGCTCGACGACTAAAGTCGTCCGTGGCATTGTAAGGGATATTGAGTTTGGACGGCTTTAGTCGTCCGTGGCAGCGAAAGGGTTAAACAATAGAAAGTGCTTGTTGTCTTTATGGATTGAAAATGTTGTGTTGTACAGAATCAACATCATCACAATCCAGGCAGATCATAGGTGCTCACAGCAGTTAACGGAGGTTAACACTTACCAGGTCGGATCTTCATATCAAGGTGGAGCAGCTACATTCCAGGTTAGACCTACATACCAGGATAGACCTACATACCAGGACAGACCTACATACCAGGACAGACCTACATACGAGGACAGATCTACATACCAGGACAGACCTACATACCAGGACAGACCTATATACCAGGTCAGATCTACATACCAGGACAGACCTACATACCAGGACAGACCTACATACCAGGCCAGATCTACATACCAGGTCAGATCTACGTACCAGGTCAGACCTACATACCAGGTCAGACCTACATACCAGGTCAGACCTACATACCAGGTCAGACCTACATACCAGGTCAGACCTACATACCAGAACAGTCCTACATACCAGATCAGACCTACATACTAGGTCAGACCTACATACCAGGTCAGATCTACATACCAGGACAGACCTACATGCCAGGTTAGATCTATATACCAGGTCAGACCTACATACCGGGTTAGATCTACATACCAGATCAGATCTACATACCAGGTTAAATCTACATACCAGGTCAGATCTACATACCAGGACAGACCTACATACCAGGTCAGATCTACGTACCAGATCAGATCTACATACCAGGTTAAATCTACATACCAGTTCAGATTTACATAACAGGATGAATCTACATACCGGGACAGATCTACATTTCAGGATGCATCTACATACCAGGACGGATCTACATGCACACATGGATATTTGATGCTTCTATGTCCACTATTATCTCATGCTATGGTCATCCTTTCTGTACATTCCGAAGTATGGTGATAATTCTTGCATCATGACAGGTGCAACAAATGTACCAAGACCTCCATCTAATGTCCACACCATACTCATTGAAACGGACTTGTGTTACAGCAGTATGGCCATAGGGTTGGGGTTGACACAGAGAAGCTGTGTATTACACTACAGCGAGGAAGAGCCAGGTCCACTGTCTTCAGTACACCATGGAATATAAGAGCCACTGAAAACTTGCTACCAGAGAACATCTGTCAAGAGTGAAGAACTAGATATGAGTAGCTTCCAGAACAGCAACATCATTCCAAAGCAAGGACTCTTTACACAATGACTGTCCTTATTAATGAGGTCTCAGGTATAACCAGCTCAGAGTTAAAGTAGCTGCCTCACTAGCTCAGAGTTGTAGCTGTCTCACTAGCTCAGAGTTGAAGTAGCTGCCTCACTAGCGCAGAGTTGTAGCTGCCTCACTAGCTCAGATTTGAAGTAGCTGCCTCATTAGGTCAGATTTGAAGTAGCTGCCTCACTAGCTCAGAGTTGAAGTAGCTGCCTCACTAACTCAGAGTTGTAGCTGCCTCACTAGCTCAGAGTTGAAGTAGCTGCCTCACTAACTCAGAATTGTAGCTGCCTCACTAGCTCAGAGTTGAAGTAGCTGCCTCACTAGCTCAGAGTTGAAGTAGCTGCCTCACTAGCTCAGATTTGAAGTAGCTGCCTCACTAGCTCAGAGTTGAAGTAGCTGCCTCACTAGCTCAGGGTTGAAGTAGCTGCCTCACTAGCTCAGAGTTGAAGTAGCTGCCTCACTAGCTCAGAGTTGAAGTAACTGCCTCACTAGTTCAGAGTTGAAGTAACTGACTCACTAGCTCAGAGTTGAAGTAGCTGTCTCACTAACTCAGAGTTGAAGTGAAGTAGCTGCCTCACTAGCTCAGAGTTGAAGTAGCTGCCTCACTAGCTCAGAGTTGAAGTAACTGACTCACTAGCTCAGAGTTGAAGTAGCTGCCTCACTAGCTCAGAGTTGAAGTAACTGACTCACTAGCTCAGAGTTGAAGTAGCTGCCTCACTAGCTCAGAGTTGAAGTAGCTGACTCACTAGGTCAGAGTTGAAGTAGCTGACTCACTAACTCAGAGTTGAAGTAGCTGCCTCACTAGCTCAGAGTTGAAGTGAAGTAGCTGCTTCACTAGCTCAGAGTTGAAGTAGCTGCCTCACTAGCTCAGAGTTGAAGTAGCTGACTCACTAGGTCAGAGTTGAAGTAGCTGACTCACTAGCTCAGAGTTGAAGTAGCTGCCTCACTAGCTCAGAGTTGAAGTGAAGTAGCTGCTTCACTAGCTCAGAGTTGAAGTGAAGTAGCTGCTTCACTAGCTCAGAGTTGAAGTAGCTGCCTCACTAGCTCAGAGTTGAAGTAGCTGCCTCACTAGGTCAGAGTTGAAGTGAAGTAGCTGCTTCACTAGCTCAGAGTTGAAGTAGCTGCCTCACTAGCTCAGAGTTGAAGTAGTGCCTCACTAGCTCAGAGTTGAAGTGAAGTAGCTGCTTCACTAGCTCAGAGTTGAAGTAGCTGCCTCACTAGCTCAGAGTTGAAGTGAAGTAGCTGCCTCACTAGCTCAGAGTTGAAGTAGCTGCCTCACTAGCTCAGAGTTGAAGTAACTGACTCACTAGCTCAGAGTTGAAGTAGCTGCCTCACTAGCTCAGAGTTGAAGTAGCTGACTCACTAGGTCAGAGTTGAAGTAGCTGACTCACTAACTCAGAGTTGAAGTAGCTGCCTCACTAGCTCAGAGTTGAAGTGAAGTAGCTGCTTCACTAGCTCAGAGTTGAAGTAGCTGCCTCACTAGCTCAGAGTTGAAGTAGCTGACTCACTAGGTCAGAGTTGAAGTAGCTGACTCACTAGCTCAGAGTTGAAGTAGCTGCCTCACTAGCTCAGAGTTGAAGTGAAGTAGCTGCTTCACTAGCTCAGAGTTGAAGTGAAGTAGCTGCTTCACTAGCTCAGAGTTGAAGTAGCTGCCTCACTAGCTCAGAGTTGAAGTAGCTGCCTCACTAGGTCAGAGTTGAAGTGAAGTAGCTGCTTCACTAGCTCAGAGTTGAAGTAGCTGCCTCACTAGCTCAGAGTTGAAGTAGTGCCTCACTAGCTCAGAGTTGAAGTGAAGTAGCTGCTTCACTAGCTCAGAGTTGAAGTGAAGTAGCTGCTTCACTAGCTCAGAGTTGAAGTAGCTGCTTCACTAGCTCAGAGTTGAAGTGAAGTAGCTGCTTCACTAGCTCAGAGTTGAAGTAGCTGCCTCACTAGCTCAGAGTTGTAACCTTCTGACTTACCCTTGTACAACATAAATTGTTTGTATAACTTACAGTTATGAGGAAATAGAAAAACTTGCCTACAGTGTCTAGAAAAGAGAAGAATTTGAATTGACTTAATACACGTTAATAAGATAATCAAAGAAAAGGATAAATTAGGCTATAACAAGTTTTTTCAAAATACAACCACCTACAAGAACACATAGCTGCAAATTAACTAAAGAAAGGTCCAGATTAGATATTAGGTAGATATTATGAAATATTGTTTTTAGGCAGAGAGTGGTGAATGCTTGGAATGCATTGCCACAGGAAGTAGTGAAGGCAGGGATAATTAATGCATTTAAGAATATATTGGATGCACATAGCTTTTAGAGAAAGGAAATGTAAAAGAAACTGGTTGTTTTAAGACTAAGTTAACTTAATGTGAGATCAGAGGCAAATGGCTGATAGGTAGCATAGCACTATTTTACATTTGACAATGATCCGTAAAAGTGAGTTATTGTAAATCACGCCGTTGTAAAATGATACCCAACTTCACAATACATAGTCCGCTCATCTAATATTATTTGCAAATCTGTGATATTGTTATGGAACTTGTTATTTTCCCAGTGAAACTGCTGCTGCCAACATATGACACTTGACAAGAACAAGCAAGGAACTAGCTTTGGCTGTGATTACTTCTATCTGTGTGAAACTTTTGAACCGCTCAGTCATCTCATGTTTGTTTTTTTAAATCTAGCTTGTAGAGAATCTTCCATTCAGTTTTATTTGTGTAATATCTTTATTTCTGGATTACATATTTGTAGGTTTACCTAGTTTATTGAATAATTTCTAAATAATTATTCAAGATAGTCATAAAGAGTTTTTTTTGTTTCCTTAATGCAGAATAATGTTGGACATTTTCATGATATTTAATAGCTATCTTACTGTAACTTGTAACAGGTATAAATACTATCAGTTATCAAGCTTTACAAAGAGAAAGCATTAAGTGGATATACATATCTAGTGTTTCAACTTTTGTAATGAGGGAATAGTTTGGTTGATTTTTAAATGCTAATGTGGCTTTCTTTTCTCACTTGGATTCACTGAATGTGACGTTTATCATCTTTATGGTATATCTTTGTACCTAAATGTTTTGTGTATAACCAGGAAGAAGTTAAGGTTCTCACAACGTTACACTGCATGATCCTTTGATAAATAGGAAAGTTATAAAACCTCAGATTTATTGTAGCATGGGTAATTATCACATTACAAAAATGGTATAATTTCTCCGTTATTATAGCCATAGTTTAAAGCATATTTGTTTCAAGACATATTGTTAATATAAAGAAAATATATCCAATTCTTGTTTGGGACTGGGCCATAAGTTCATTAAATCAGAAACAAGCACTGCTCAAGTGCATGAAGCATTTTACCACAGAGTCCTCAAGCAAGGATACCATTTTCCAGTGGTAATCCCATCAGTACTAAATAATATATAGGAATAAATTCTCATTTTCTGAACATCTTGCTGTGACATCATTTTCATTTCAAGCTGTTGTTATTGCTTCTGTTTGCACTTAACGTTATTTTGTTTCCAGTACGTAGCACGAATTTTTGCTACTTCCGTCAGCATTTCTAAAGTGTCCCTAGGCTAAAATTTTGCCTGTTTTGTTGAGTATTCAAAGAGTCAACCATTTTATTATATGCCCACAATTTTATTGTATCAGCTTGACCAGGACTTACATTTCATATCACCACCTTTTGAGTGTCATCCATTGTGGATTTAAATTCTTCTCTTTTTGATCTGTTGTAAAACAGTTTAGTTTAGTCTTGTCCATTTTATTTTTCAGACTGGGTCTTGCTCTAAACAAAAAAATAAGGTACAGCAATAATTGTGTATTGCCTTTATTTATTTACATTGGGTTTAGAAACAATATTTTGATGTTCAAAATGAAAGATTTATATGTATGTAGGATTAGAATTAATATAATGGTTTTTATTTACATTTGGGTGATCAAATCTGTACTTTGATATTGCTTTACCTGCCACCTCTATACATTTGAATTATCTCCTCCAATGATTTACTATTAGAATGGAGTAATTTGTGTTGTTGGGGGGGTTTTCACTTTCATTAGTATTTGTAGGTTGTCAAATTGGTTTTAAACCCTACCAGACCTAAGGCCCTGAACCCAACTGTCCCCCATACCTGGGCTCCTGAGCATTGAAGAGAAAAAGCCAACATGATATAGAAAAATGTTAGTTACATGCAAACAAGTGGTTAGAATAAGATGTAACTTGGAGACATTGTAGAAAATAGGTCTACCTTTCATCTAGCGCCAATATTCCACCTTTGTGTGCCAATCCAGCCAGCAGGATGAGCCTTGTTTTACACAGAGGTACTTCTTGTAAAGTGAGCACCAGATGTTGCTCTTCACTTTCTTGCATGGATTGTCTTTGTAAGACACTCCAGGATTTTGCTTGTTTTACCTGGAGTGCACACAACGCAGATATGATTCAATGATGTCCCAGGGGGTCATCTGTTGAGGGCAGGGTTCCTTTTGTGAGTGTCGGTGGGCTGATGTCCTGTATCCACCAACAAGTTGCAGGCACAGTTTCTGAATATATCTGGTGAAATAAACTGGCTTTTTTGAAGCGGCTTGCTGCTTTGAAGCATACAAGATGTAAGAATTATAACTGGCCCACATAAAAAATGTTATGAAAAGCCGCCGAGGCCAGCGATAATGACGACGAGACCGATGAAGGCGGGTCATTTTTGTCACAGCCACCCATATATTTATTATAGTCCATCAGCTGTGGCATCTGTATTTCTTGCACACTGCCATCTTTATTTCTTCTGTTTATTACTCCATTTTGGGCTGGATCGTGGTAGTTAGAAATAAATGTGATGGGCTTTCTATCCTGCCAAACTGAACATGTTACACTTTCTTGACATAGATAGCGACTGTCACCCCTAGCAAGTTTTTTCAAAACACTTTTCAGTGATTTGGGAAACTGCTTCCTGTTTTGCTGCAGGGTTCCCACAATTCCTGTGTGTAATTCTGACAGTGCATATTTAGCAAGGGTTACAGAGTTGTAGAACCTGTCCATGAGATTTATTTTCCATTGCACATGAGGTCAGGAGAGGAAAGACTTGATGTACTGCTTGATGGCCAAGTGGTTTTTTGACGGGATCATCCCCTCATCTAGGCTCAAATGTTGCTTTGGCAGATAGAAGTGGAGAAACTTGGGGAGCAGACTTTCCAAGAAAGGCCTAACTTAATATATTCTATCCATCTTATCTGTGTCTTCCTCATCAATTATGTGTAAAAAAAACTCCAAAGGGCCAAAAATCTGTCTCGAGTCATATAACATTTCGAAATCTGGGAGTAAACCCAACAAAGATCCCTCATTTGTCCAATAATCCCGATAGCTGGGCTTTATACATAAATACTCCATATAGATCCTCAGTCCAAGAAAAGCCTTCATTTCTTCCACTGTGGCATCCTTGAAATTGTTGGCATTGTAGGAGTTGGGCTTTGCTATATGCAATTTGTGTGCCCGGAGGTTGGTTTTCTCTGTCAAATTTTGCCAGAAAGTATCATCCAAAAACAAGGATGAAAAGTCAATCGGTTCACTCTCCTCTGTGATATACCCAGAAATGTTCACTGGGCCTTTTCCATCCTCATTGAAATTCAGATCTGTATTTGGTGATACAAAATTCCTTGTCCAACCTTCATCACCACCTAGATCTCCCCCATCAGCTGTTTGAGGGACATGCACTCCTTCTCTTACTATCAATCTAGCTCTAGATCTACAAGGTTCAAGCTTCTCCTCATCACTCGAGCTCTCACTGTCTGTGTCACTTGAACTGGAAAAGTATTCTTGATTAAATTCTGACTCTTCTGAGTCTGAATCAACCAAATTATCGATATCCTGTTGGACTGTCATACGCCTAGACAGACTTTGTTTTCCTGTTGAAGTGCTTGGTTCATCAGCCGCTCGTTTCATTGTTAATTTACCAAATTTGTTCACGTTAAACAACACAAAATCAATTCAAACATGAGGGGCAGACAATGACTAACCATAAGGTTTGGCCACGATTGGTTGGTTATTTTTAGATTCAAACGCATTTTATTCACGTACTACCCAAAGTACCGTAAATTAGGTCCAGCGGTATAGCGGCAGTTAAGGAAATACAGGAAAAAAGGGTACAGCGGTCTGGTAGGGTTAAAGGCAAACAGTCTTCAATGACATCACTATTTCACACATAACAGTCGCTACAATTTTGTGGTCAGTCCACGTGGGGTGCGACCTCCTTTTGTTTCATATTTTTTAGCAGGCGAATATCAGCTGGTGACTTGCGCCAGGTCAATCCCAGCATCTGTTAGCGCATGGAATATACAATCGCCTATTTTTGGAACTGGTGGAGGTGTAAATTAGAGCAAAGTAGACCAGCAGCTCGTCAGGCGCCATCTATGCCGCTCTGCTAACCGCATAACCAGGCCATGATGTTATAGCCGCACATTTCCCTTTTTTGCAACATATTCTCTGTGGGGCGAGAATCCCTAGAATAATTTGAGTAGATTTTTAACTTTGCCACAGCAGCGCCTGTTAAGTCTACTCTTTTCGATTTCCAACTGCTAAGGTATTTTTAATGTGCGCGCCAGTGCACACGGGTGTCTTATCCCACTACTCAGAGGAAATATTTACTAGATGATCCACGTGGAAATCCCGGTCTGCACTGGTATTTGAACCCGTGATTTCCAGCACCCAAGGTGAACATCTTACCTTGAGACTACTGGTTCCCCCGGGTCAGTAATCATGCTAAGAAAATTAAAATAATGACCACTGACATTCAAGTCATCCAATTATATTGTGTGGACTAGTGGGGCTCAGAGTAACATTAAATTTCTTTTTTTTTTCCTCTTGAGTTTTACATTTCACAAAAGAATAATTTTCTTTGTGGCTGTGTAAAGTTTTACACTAGTTAAATGCCTATTCATTTGGTTTTGTAGAGCAAGACTTGTTTTACAACTTTACGCTAGCAGAGAAAATAGTAAAGGTAAAAATAGCATGGTCTATGCAAGGGATATTATTAACAAATGAATGTAGAGATCAGTTGTGAATTGATTGAAGGAATCAATAGAGAACATAAAATCTGTTAACATTGAAAGTATTGATTTATATTTTCAAATAATTTCTCACAGTTGAAGAGTTACTCAATTCAGTGACGTTTCTGAGCCATGATTTCCCCCGTCCTTTCAAACATTACTTTATCAAATATGCATCTCGATTATTGGTATTTTGTACTAATGGGCCAATATCATTGATTTTTTAAAATCATTTTGCCAAACAAATTTAGTAGACATTAAAACCGCCTCCAGGGATGAGTTAATGTCAGTTTTATAGAGTTGTTGCAGTAATGTTTACATTGTAAGGAGTAAACTCATTCTGGGTTTTAGAATGTAAATTACACACAAATTTACATTTGACAAGTTTATTTCATAGTGAAGCCCCAGGTGTACTTGGCTGTAGTGGAGCTCAGGTGTTGCATGGCACAGAAAAATGTCACTGATGATGACCTCTGTATGAAGTCCACGGTCTGGAAGGGAAGGATATAGGAAGAAATTGTGCATACTTTGATTTTTTAAATTTCTTATAAACCTACCATCTAGACCTGGACAGATAAACAGCGAGACATTTTATATATAATACTAGTTCTGTTTTTTTTTGTTAATACTCAAACCTGATGCATCTTTATGTTCTGGATTAGATATTTTTGCATGTGCTATATGGAAATGACAAGTGTTGAACTTTAGTCAAGCTCAGACAAGTTTCAAAGCGAAGATATATTTTTGAAAGGATAAATCTCAGTTACCGATATTTATATTTTACACATCAATTATGCTGGTTAAATCACACAGCGCATCTCTCATTAATTCTAGTTCTGAACACTGAGACCAGCAACTAGATGATCTTTTCCCTAAGTGACCATCATCACTTATTTGACATGTACCTCAGTTTTACACAACAATTATGCAGGATAAATCTCTTATATCATTCTAGCTCTGAGTACAGAGCAACCATCATCTAGGTTTTCTGGAAATAACCATTGAATCATGTGACGTTATATTTTCTATACAAATCTGGAATGAAAATGCAGTTATACTGATTTAGAAGTGATGCTGCTGTCCAGTATTGAATCATAAACATAGGGAGGAGGAGGGGCCTTTAGTTAAAGTGGACAATATCAATATTCACTTTTATATATTTGAACTCAAATTCACATCTAATTAACAATACTCCACGCAACCATGCAAAAGATGTGATTGCTTCACTAAAAAATGTTCCCTAAAGAACCAAGCCTTATCGCTAGGATTCTGGGCAGTGGTAATACATTTGACCCTTATCAAAACTAATCATATGACATGTTCATTACTCAGTGAGCAATGTGCCAGGTAGGTCACTTTACAACCTAATGGACTGGTTAACATGGAATCATATTTCCATGTACTCACATTTGAGCCATGGTTTTAGAAGCACCCAAAACTAAATTGCTCATTGATTTGAACATTGATGGTTTCCAGATGTGTCAGTTGACATATATATATATATATAGAGAGAGAGAAAAGGCTTGGAAACAAACTGGGGTGAGCTCATATGTGTAGTTTACCTTTTGCTGTCATTATAACCCCTGTATTCTACATGTGAATTTGAGATCATGTCTGTCCTCCATCTGCTGTCACCAAATTGTTCAAATAAAAATTTGTACAAGTTTTTTAAAAATCTTCCTGCTGCCAGTGTTTGTTCTTCTTCACTTAGTCACTGTTTTGTATGTATTGAGCTATGTTAGAAGAGACCTTGAGTTCTTGGCAGGTTGAAAAAAAATTTTAAATTCCAACCAAAAAAAAAAAAAAAAAAGAGATGCAACTGCCAGCCTCTATGAAAATCAAATGCCTCAGAAATTGAACTCTACACATATATGTTCTGACATAGGAGCACTGTTAGCATCCTTGCAGGAAGCCTAATGGATATAGTGACCCAAACTCAGAAATACACGACTATTACAGAAAGTGCAACTAAAGATCAAATCATTACACTAATATTAGCCACACTCTTCAAGAACAGTTGAGGCCCAGAACAAAACCATATAAAAGCTAGAGAATAAATAAATACCCCCAAAAAAAACAGTACAGATTAAATTATGAGAACCCTGCATAAAACAAAAGACATACTGAATGCAGGAGAAAAAATTTACATATTCTGATTCTGGATATGAAGATGATGCATAGACACACAGATGATCACCCACAATTATAAGTTGAATAAAACATGCTGATCAAGTTCCCACCTATTGTCCACTTCGCTCTCTGGGAAATTTGTCTGTCTCACAGCAGTCGGACCAACGAGATGGGAATTACCACTGTTATACACACACTGAAGAGCCCCATATTATATTACAGCCAGGAGGACTCAGGTCCATCTCAAATATGTTTTGAGATGTCAGAAGAGCCACTGTAGCTGCCAGAAATGAAACATGCAGTGGTTGCAACGTGCTGGAGGCAGATGACAAGGTAACCCATGTCGATGTATAATGTGGTGCTTGGACACGTAAAGTAAGTAAGAGTTAGATTAACTCAATACGAGTGGCTTCTAACAAACAAAAAAAGAAGCCATAATTAAAACTCCTAGCAGTTCATCAAGAAAGTGATTTACCGCGATGGGGAGAATTATGCAAGTAAATACGACACTAGTCCCTGAATGCTAAAGACATCATAGCTGTATTTTTACCTGGTACCCATCATCTGTCATGCCCTGAATTAAACTAACCTCTAAATGTAAACATGAATCCACCCACAAAGGCACTAAAGATGCTGAACCATACAGGTCAATGGCCAGTTTTAAAATCCTTTGGAAGAAGTGACACAGTTGGGAAGAGGACACCAGGATGTCAACTACAGGAAAAACAGATCTTGTTTGGAACTAAATAGAGCTCAACAGCATTCTTCAAGAAAATAATATTAGGCCATTTTTACAAATGTCAAATCTGTCCTCTGTAACTCAAATACATGACATGTAATCAAGAGTAAAATGGTTGTGGCATAGCAGACACTTCTGTCAGCAATGAAGTGTTAGATTCATTGTACTCTTGTCTCAACTTTTTAAGAGCCAGTTTCCTTCATCTCTCCTTTCCTCAGTAAGTCAGATACTCATTTATAGCTGGATTGACTGGAGCATGTCGATAACAGGGATCAAACTCAACACCATTGCCGTACAACGCAAGTGCTCTACTCTACCACAATCAAGAGTATCACACTACCGATCTCCACCAAAAGATGAGGCCAAGGCATACTTCCTATCAGATAGCCAGAAATAATGAGTGCAGACTTTGTGAACAGCAAAATATACAAAGTGTTACCGAGGCCTGATTAGGAATCAAAGAATAATAACACAGTAACGTACCAGGCATGTCATAAGAGGAGTGTTGGGCATGAGGCTGACTACTCCATCCTGTAGAAACTTTAAGCCACAAAAACTCAAAAGTTATGGGTGTGTGACTTGGTGTGTATTTGTTAAAGGTATATGCTCCACAGGAGTGTTTTGATTTGATTGATGATTGACAACGGGAGATTAGATATATAGTGGAGCGTGTAGCCTAGTTGACAGTGAGCTGGTTTGCTAAAACTGGGATTACACCATGCCAGGGTTCGACATCACATACGGACAAGAAAAAAAAATCCAGGTGTGGTTTGTTCCTGGTATGACTGCTCCTCCAGTCGACCCAGCTGTAAATGGGTACCTGACATATGAGTTGGGGAAGGCATACACAGCAAGGAAGGGAACTGGCCACCCCACCTCAAATAGGCTGCGGCTTAGTCTATGAAGAGTTATCATCAACAGAAATTGTTGCTGTGGGACCCACCTTTAGATATCCTTTGGAAACAATAAATCTAGAAATGTGCTCGAATATTGACAAGGGATGAGAAGAGTGGAGACCTACAAGAAACTCTCAATGAAGAAAAAGATCCAATAGAATATGTAAAGCTCTATGGATGGAACACAAGAGGACATCGTGACAATTGCAGACCTTAGTTCGAGGTGAATTCAAAAGTGCCTAGTAAAACCTAAGATGGAGGTCATTATCTGTAATGATAAATTAGAGAAACAGAGAACATCATGAAACAGGTTGTGTTTTTATTTGGCTTGGCTTCGTTCGTTCTGAATCTTCCACTACCAAACCCTGAAAGGGCTTAAGTAGCAGAATGTAGTTCAGAAAACAGAATGTGTTGTGTCGTAATTTTCAGCTTGACTGCAATATTTGCACCTTTTGGTCCAACACATCCGACTTCAGCAAGCATTTTTTGAGTACCGGGTTAGCAGTCCCTCTTCGATCCCTTCTCCTTAGCCAGTCTGCCCTGCTGCAGCCTGTTATCCAGGATCACCGCGTGGAGTTGTAGAAGGGTCTTGGCAGCTCTGGTTCGCTGGTCCCGACACTAGCAGTCAGCCATGGATCGCTATCCACTGCAGCTCATGCGCTGCTCAGCATCTTGATTCCGTGTTTTTATTTGACCAGCACATTCATACTTGTACACAGAATAGAGTGTTTATGGGTTGTGTCGTCATCTTCTGTGTTTGTTCTCAATCTTCCGCTACCAAGCCCTGAACAGATGTGTCGGACCAAAAGGTGCAAATATCGCAGTCAAGCTGTAAACTAGCGACACAATGCATTCCGTTCTCTGGACTACATCATGCTACTTGCAAAACCCTGTCCAGGGCTTAGTAGCAGGAGATTGAGAATGAACACAGAAGATTCAAACTACGATGTTTGCACCTTTTGGTCTCACACATCCGTCTTCGGCAGGGATTGTGTCATTAATACTTGTTGAACTTTTTTTTTTATAGCTCACACATTTAATCTTGTCTGGTTGACTAAAACAAACTTCAAGAATAGGAAGGATGCAGAACCATATAGATGAATGACCCGTTTTCAAAACTTATTTTGGAAGTGACAAAGATGAGAGGAATAAACCAGAATTTCAATGGATCTTTTTACATGTCATGGGATTATACAAAACATCTGCATATATACAAATAAATTTGTCGCTCACGTATGTGGGTCAGTTCACATTTCTAAAATGAATCTTTGTGTGTGCCAATTTAAAAAAATAGCTTGATGGGTAATGTTAAACCTTTTCTGGATTTAACATGACAGAACACAACTGATTACATACAATTTCTGTGTCCACAGCCACATATTTACCCACACACATAAACTGCCCAATAATAATTATAAATGAACACCTTTCGTTATCAGTGTTGATTCTTGTGTATATAGTGATATACAACTCAGGGTGAAGGTCATGAGGGAAAAATGTGTCAATATCCACATTCCTTCTCTACATGTGATATACCAGGTCTGTTCAAAAAGTTCCAGAACTTTTGAAATTGTGCCGCAATGCAATGTCCTAGCAACTTAAGGTCAGTGGCATTGGCTAGTGATGACTAGATAACTTACCATCTGTAGCATTTTTCTGTTGTCATTGTTTATCATCCTGTTGCTGATTGATATTGTGTATCATCCTGTTGCTGATTGATATTGTGTATCATCCTGTTGCTGATTGATATTGTGTATCATCCTGTTGCGATTGTGTATCATACTGTTGCTGATTGTGTATTGTCCTGTTGCTGATTGTGTATTGTTTATCATCCTGTTGCGATTGTGTATCATACTGTTGCTGATTGTGTATCGTCCTGTAGCTGATTGTGTATCATCCTATTGCTGGGAACAGCAGCAAAAACAAAGCTGCTTCAGATCTTCAACATTTGTTGGACATCAGGTACAGTCCCACAGACCTGGAGAGAAGCAATCATGATACCACTCTCAAAACCAGGGAAAGACAGTTCCATGGCATCCAGCTATAGACCAATCAGCATCTGTAAAACAATGGAATGTATTATCAACCAAAGGCTGCAGTGGTATCTTGAGAGCCAAAACCTTCTTGTGCCACAGCAGGCAGGATTTAGGAAATGCAACTCCACTGAAGACCAGGCAACATACCTCTCACAAGAGATCGAGGACGCATTCCAGGACAATTGTTATTAGCAGCATGGATAGACTTAAGGAAAGCTTTTGATAAAGTTTGGAAAGGACTTTTAAAGAAACTGAGAAATAATGGAGTGATGGGTAGGATGTACAAATGGATAAAAGCATACTTACATAACAGAAGAGCCAGAGTCCAACTAGATGGCCTCAAGAGTAAGAAAATTCTACTGCGACATGGTGTGCCTCAGGGAGGGGTTCTTTCCCCTACACTTTTTATAGTCTTCATCAATGACTTGATTGCTGAGCTACCACAAGGAACAAAAGTTGCAATGTATGCAGATGACTTGGTAATATGGTGTACAAATGAGCAAGCAACAGTGGCCACCAGAATGCTGCAAAGAGCTATTGATACCTTGACCTCATGGACAAACAGATGGTGTGTAAACATTAACACCAAAAAATGTAGCACTATGCTTTTCACCCTCTTCCCAAAACAAAAAAGCTGGAGTTATCAAGATAAATGGAGAACAACTCAAAGAAGATAAACAACCCACCTATCTTGGAGTTACATTTGATGATAAGTTGACATGGAGGGAACACTTCAACAAGGCAACCAAAAAAGCCAGGAAGAAGTTAGCCATCCTGAGAAAATTAAGTGGAACCATATGGGGTGCTAGTGGAAAAATACTTAACAAAGTTTACCAACAAGGTATGCAGCCACATCTGGAATATGGGTCAGCAGCGTGGTGCCCCGCAGCAAACACTACCCTAAAATAGGTGGATAAGGTGCAAAATCAAGCACTTAGGGTCATTACAGGAGCAATGAAATCAACACCTATAGTGGAGATGGAGAAAATGGGAAGGATACAAGCACTAAGAGAACGCAGAGACACAAAGGTATTAACACAGGCAGAAAAGTTCCTCTGCATGCCGAGCCATCCAATGAAAGACAGATTTCAAAATTTAGCAATGGGAAGACTGAAAAGTAGTTTTATGCATCAGGCGAAACGACTTCGTAGGCAAATTATGGATCTACCTGAAGTTGACATACCCCTAAAGTCTGTGCCAGAACAAACACCTTGGAGAGAGGAGCACAGACTATCAGTATGCATTCAAACAAAAGTGAAAAGAGTATTAGACAAGGATGAACAGAACAGTGTTCAACGTAGGATAGTGATCCTCAATTTCCTGGATGAAGAATACCCACAAGACTTCTGGATCAGAGTATACACAGATAGGTCAGCACAGAATGCAGTAAAGAATGGTGGAGCGGGAGTGTACATAGAATACCCAAACAACATTAGGGATACCAACTTAGAAATTCTGTCATACATATGATGCAGAAATACAGGCAATCAAGGTGGCAACTGAGAAACTGTTGAACACCAATGTCAGTTCACAACCTGTAGTATTTCTGACAGATGCACAATCAGCACTCCAAGCACTTAAATTTGAGAAACTGCCAGATCTACAGGCTCTACTGTCTGAACTGAGCAACCAGCGCAAGATTGTCATGCAGTGGATACCTTCTCATTGTGGAGTACCAGGAAGCGAGAGAGTGGATCGACTGACAAAGGAGGGTGCTGCAGACGAGCAACCAGATGTGCCAGTTACATAACAATAGAAGATAAGGATGATCAAATCAATCAGAAAGCCACCAACAGTAACACCAGACGATTACCATAACATGAACAGACAAGAGCAAACTGTTGTGTTGCGCCTTAGAACAGGACACAACCGACTCCGCAGCCACATGTACACAAAAATAAAGATTGGCAACTCAGCCATGTGTACATGCGCCCCAGACAGCAGAGCACATACTACAAAACTGCCCCGAAAATGATATACAGAGAAAATCTCACTGGCCCATAGAAACAACACTGGAAGAGAAACTTTATGGACCTACATAAAGACAGTGAAGTTTATACAAGAGACAATATTGCAGATATAGACAATATTTTAAAGCAAACAAAAGAAGAAGAAGATCCTGTTGCTGATTGAGTATTGTCCTGTTGCTGATTGTGTATTGTCTTATTGCTGATTGTTTGATATTGTTTATCATCCTGTTGCTGATTGATTGATATTATTTATCATCCTGTTGCTGATTGATTGATATTGTTTATCATCCTGTTGCTGATTGATTGATATTGTTTATTATCCTGTTGCTGATATTGTTTATCATCCTGTTGCTGATTGATTGATATTGTTTATCATCCTGTTGCTGATTGATTGATATTGTTTATTATCCTGTTGCTGATTGTTTGATATTGTTCATCATCCTGTTGCTGATTGATTGATATTGTTTATTGTCCTGTTGCTGATTGTGTATTGTCCTGTTGCTGATTGTTTATTGTCCTGTTGCTGATTGTTTATCGTTCTGTTGCTGATTGTGTATTGTCCTGTTGCTGATTGTGTATTGTCCAGTTGCTGATTTTGTGTATTGTCCTGTTGCTGATTGTTTATCATCCTGTTACTGAATGATTGATATTGTTTATCATCCTGTTGCTGATTGTGTATTGTCCTGTTGCTGATTGTTTGATATTGTTTATCATCCTGTTGCTGATTGTGTATTGTCCTGTTGCTGATTGTGTATTGTCCTGTTGCTGAGTGTTTATTGTCCTGTTGCTGATTGTTTATCATCCTGTTGCTGATTGTGTATGTCCTGTTGCTGATTGTGTATTGTCCTGTTGCTGATTGTTTATTGTCCTGTTGCTGATTGTATATCATCCTGTTGCTGAGTGTGTATTGTCCTGTTGCTGATTGTTTATCATCCTGTTGCTGATTGTTTATCATCCTGTTACTGATTGATTGATATTGTTTATCATCCTGTTGCTGATTGTGTATTGTCCTGTTGCTGATTGTTTGATATTGTTTATCATCCTGTTGCTGATTGATTGATATTGTTTATCATCCTGTTGCTGATTGTGTATTGTCCTGTTGCTGATTGTTTATCATCATGTTGCTGATTGATTGATATTGTTTATCATCTTGTTGCTGATTGATTGATATTATTTATAATCCTGTTGCTGATTGATTGCTATTGTTTATCATCCTGTTGCTGATTGATATTGTTTATCATCCTGTTGCTGACTGATTGATATCGTTTATTATCCTGTTGTTGATTGATTGATATTGTTTATCATCCTGTTGCTGATTGATTGATATTGTTTATCATCCTGTTGCTGATTGATTGATATTGTTTATTATCCTGTTGCTGATTGTGTATCGTTATGAAATGTTAAAAACAAATTTATGGAGATCAGTGCATGAGTCGTGTATGTTGTTTTCTAATGGTTTAAGTGATATAAGGATGGTCGGAGGTCAACAGATGTCTTGTGTTCGAGACAATTCACTCCATCATCTGACGACTCTTGCCCAGGTTCATGAGATGGTGTGTTTCAATCTTCTGTCTGTCAGTCAGTTCAGAAAATAGCAGACGAATGCAACATCTCCACAGGATCATGCTGGGTAATGTCTAAAGTGAAACAACTTCTGGTCCCTTAACCATGTCAATGCTCCAGTCCAGACTTTATTGCTCATTTAAGAATTTTTTGGCAAAAATGAAGACGAGTGTGCCTCCATAGACACCCTATTCACCTGATATGGGCCCAAAAGACTTTTTTGTATTTCCCAAACTGAAATCTGGCTTGAAGGAAGATGCAATTATTTCAGACCATTGCAAAATAAAATTTAAGGGCAATTCACAGACAGATCTACTCTTGATACCCAAAAATGCTTATCAGCACTGCTTACAGAAGTGGAAACGGAATTGTGAGCGATGTGTTTATAGAGGAGGGGAGTATTTCAATGGAGACCAGGATGACTAGGCTCCAGGTAAGCTGAAAAAGTTATCCCCCCAAAAATGTCCAAAGGAAAACTACATCTCTTTACAAGAAATAATTCAAGATATGTCAGTCGTATGAGACAGCCAGCTGCTGCTGGGTACAATGCTACTTAAATGGTGGTCCAGACAGTCTGTAGTCAGCGACCAATATAAAATCTACTCAAATGATGATCCAGACAGTCTGTAGTCAGCGACCAATATAAAATCAAGTATTATAAATAAATTGTTAAAAAATATATTTATTTTTTGTCTCTTTAATTTCAATTTCAGTAACTTGTATTAATATTTATTAAACAACACTTAACATACAACCAAATAATTATTATTTTAATACCAATACGCAGGTCCTTGGGCGACACTAAAATAAAAAACTGGTCCGTCACATGAGAAAGAGTGGCAATGGTCTAGGTCACCAAGATTAAACTAAATTTTGGACTGTGATGGAATTCTAATGGTCACCAATAGCTCTCAGGTACACAGTACAAAAACAGAACAAGTGACAAGAAAATCTACACCAATAAAAGCTGATGAAAATACAATCATATTCATGTTGTCAAGAGACTATCTTCATTCTTAAATCAAATAAACAAATTGAAAAAGATACTTTTAGGTGATAATGGAGCACACAAATAAATACAAAATAAAAAGGTGAAAACTTATTTCATATATCATTATATGTATGCACAAACAAGCAGAGTAATCCCATTTTTCTCTCAAGCTAAAACATGTGTAAACAAAAAAGATATAACACATTCACCTTGGAACATTGTAAACATAAAACTGCCAAGTTTTGGAGATTTTTAAAAATACACAAGACACTTGTCAGATATTAAACTCTAACATGTACACTGATTTCAAATTAGAATTTTAATAAAAACATCTTTGATTAGCTAGTTTCAAGTTTGACCAAGATTTTCTAACACAGCTTTCTGTTATGTCTATGATAAAATCCTTATCTCTAATATACAATGCAGACTTAACCAGCATTTCCTGGAATGTACCAAACACACAAGGCAAGGCAGCAGCATGGAGGGAAATTGGTCACTACATTTGACAAAAAGCTGTGACGGCTCATATAAGATAGTCCTCTAACTCTTCAGATTTAACTAAATAATGATAGCAGCTGATGCAATGGGACTACTTTTACCAAACATGCCTTTAAATAATTTCTGACAAGCATGCTCCTCGTAACATGCAGCTTTGTTCCAGTCAACTCAAATGTTTGGTGATGGCATTGTCAATCTCTTAATTGTACTTAAATAAAATCATCACACAAGTGTACTCATTTGAGGTCAAACAGAACAGCAGCAACAAATTTACTAGAAAAATACTAAACATGTGTAATTATTATGTCTTATAGGGATACAAGTCATGTTGTATCAGTTTATGTAAATATGATGTTTTACAGTGATACAAGTCATGTTGTATCAGTTTATGTAAATATTATGTTTTACAGTGATACAAGTCATGTTGTATCAGTTTATGTAATTATTATTTAAGTCATGTTGTATCAGTTTATGTAACTATTATGTTTTACAGGGAGTGATACACGGAGGTTGTAGGATTTAAGTCATGAATCAGTTTATGTAGTTATTATGTTTTAGTGATACAAGTCATGTTGTATCCCTTTATTAAATTATTATGTTTTACAGTGATACAAGTAATGTTGTATCAGTTTCTGTAATTATTATGTTTTACAGGGAGTGATATACGGAAGTTGTAGGATTTATCTTGACTTCATTCACACAATTGGGGGCTGAAGACAAAGTACAGTGAATGAACTGATATTATCAGGGTCAGTGATGCAGGGCTGACCATGACCCTATTCTGCCTCCAAGCAGTGGTTGTGAAACATGCTGAACTAGTGAAGGCTGGCTAAGTGAATAGGAAACATAGTGGGGCAAACCTGATCCCCACAAAAAGTTAGTTAAAACAGGCCAAGTGTCATGCTGAAAAGGGGAAATTTCGCAGCCTCGCTGTAAACTATGATACAACATCAGAGCATCTTTTTCAGGATAAATGTTGAAGAAAGAAGAAGAATTCACACAAGTATGGTGGACCCTATCCCCAATTTAAGCATCAGCAAGTAAAGTAAAACACAATGTCAAGAAAGAAGAAGAATTCACACAACTATTGTGGTCCACATTCCCAATTTAAGCATCAGCAAGTAAAGTAAAACACAATGTCAAGAAAGAAGAAGAATTCACACAAGTATGGTGGACAATATCCCCAATTTAAGCATCAGCAAGTAAAGTAAAACACAATGTCAAGAAAGAAGAAGAATTCACACAACTATTGTGGTCCACATCCCCAATTTAAGCATCAGCAAGTAAAGTAAAACACAATGTCAAGAAAGAAAAAGAATTCACACAAGTATGGTGGACCCCATCCCCAATTTAAGCATCTGCAAGTAAAGTAAAACACAGTGTCAAGAAAGAAGAAGAATTCACACAAGTATGGTGGTCCCCATCCCCAATTTAAACATCTGCAAGTAAAGTAAAACACAATGTCAAGAAAGAAGAAGAATTCACACAACTATTGTGGTCCACATCCCCAATTTAAGCATCAGCAAGTAAAGTAAAACACAATGTCAAGAAAGAAAAAGAATTCACACAAGTATGGTGGTCCACATTCCCAATTTAAGCATCTGCAAGTAAAGTAAAACACAATGTCAAGAAAGAAAAAGAATTCACACAAGTATGGTGGTCCACATCCCCAATTTAAGCATCTGCAAGTAAAGTAAAACACAATGTCAAGAAAGAAGAAGAATTCACACAAGTATGGTGGACCCCATCCCCAATTTAAGCATCTGCAAGTAAAGTAAAACACAGTGTCAAGAAAGAAGAAGAATTCACACAAGTATGGTGGTCCCCATCCCCAATTTATGCATCTGCAAGTAAAGTAAAACACAATGTCAAGAAAGAAGAAGAATTCACACAAGTATGGTGGTCCCCATCCCCAATTTAAGCATCTGCAAGTAAAACACAATGTCAAGAAAGAAGAAGAATTCACACACGTATTGTGGTCCACATCCCCAATTTAAGCATCTGCAAGTAAAACACAATATCACTGGTGCTTTTACCTTGATGTGGTATAATACACCACTGACAACCCTCAGAGCTATGCCAGTGAGTTTTACTTATGCACTTTCTACCAAAGCGAACAGGTCTGTCTGGATTGAGGTCCAACTATAGAAATCATTCTGGTTCTCTAGATTGAGGATTTTAGCACAGAGCATACACACCTATCCTTATAAGAAAACTATATTATGCAAACAATAGTGAATAAATATACTTGGCTGCAGGGTGGACATCTGGAATATGGTAACCAATGTCCAGATAGTCAACTATGATACCAGGAGCTTGGGCACCAAATAACGGATGGCATCAGGCCAAGTGATGTGATGAGAGTTTGTTGATGCCTTAAAAGGTGTGACCGGTGACTAGCTGCTACGTCAGAGTCCAAGATGTGAAACAAGTGTAGATTAATGCTAACAGTTGGAGAAAGTGATTATTCATTTTAAGATGTACAGACAAATGGAAGCTGACACAAGAAAAAAATTCATCTAGGTCAATAACAATTTATAGGAATGGCTCAGCTACGCACCGGAACAGAAACACAGCGAAAACCATGTAATGGCTACAAGACCCTCGTCAGGCACAAAGAACAAACAAGAACACTTAAATAACAAAATAAACTAAGACAGTCATTAGACAGAGAGATTCTAAGAATGTATGAATCACAATACGACACTAAGGACAGATTGAAAAAAAAATCTAGTCAAATGAGTAAATGGAAGAAGGAAAACAAAAGACATATGTCCCATGTCAACCCCAGACTTCTATCTGCACAAACATGGCATTAAAGTGCTTCCATTATGGACACTTTAATAAGAGCTCCATGATCTTCTAAAACAGAAAGATGGCCACAATAAGATATGTAATCAAAATGTCACTAACAATTGTTCAAACATTTTTAAAACACAAAACAGATATAACAAATCATCTGGACGCAGTCAGTCACATCTGTATAACATTTTTTTTTAATCTGCTGGGATTTTATCATTTTCAACCAATATAACATCGGTCACACTACGTACATAGCACATATATTGTTAATTGCAGCTTTTATAATTATAACTGCTCTATTCATGATAGATTACAGCAAATAAATAACTACCAATCATCTATAGCATTCAATCAGTAATGGGGAGGAAGATTAACGTTTGGTCAGGCAAAATATACTGATCAGACATGTTAGTCAGGGTCTGGCAAAATATACTGGCCAAGACCCTCATCTTGGCTTCCTCGTAGCCCTCCCTAGAAATGGGCTGTTTTCATGGCAGCTTGACTAACAAGATTAGGGAACGATGTGATCCCGTAGTAGTGAGTGACACGCAGATGAAGCCAAGCATAGCACAACCGCCTGGAGAACCTCAGTCCACCTTCATCAGCACGCTCGGGATGTGAGGAAAGCTACTGCAACCCATCACTTAACGTCCTTTTCAGGGCGCACAAAAGAGTAGACCTACTCATTGTGGGCAATCGAAACAACAGCAACAACCAGTAACAAGCTCTACATTTTCTACCCTTATTATATCAGCCACTCATTGCTAGCACTGAGCATGTGTACACACTGCAGCCATGATAGTGTGGTCTAGTCACCCATAATTTGATCTGCCAGCTGGAACTCAATTTCGTTGTCTGGATCATAATCACGGATATCAATATTTAAAAAGTTAGTCACTGTTTTTTAACCACAGAATTATGTAACACTGTCTTTCTTCTTTTTTTTCTGTGTTTCATTTTTCATCAGTGGTGAGCGTTAGTTATAGTCCATCTCATATTCAATATAGATATAACTATAGTACGTTCAGAAATATGTGCCATTGGAATTTATACTCATAACTTGAATTTATGCATGTGTCTCTAGTTTCATTGCAACGCTAATGTGTTATGCAGAAATATTATGTAGATTACACAGTGACTATACTAAAGTTTGACCTGGACAAACTAAAAAACCCAAGAATCATCGAAGTGTTTGAATCGAGGGTAGGAGGAAGATTTGCTCCACTGTTGACTCTCTGAGAGGGAGTGGATACCCATAATGTAACATAGTCTCTTAACTCAGCACTTATAGATACAGAGATTCTGAGTTTCCACCAAACAAAAAAGACCTTTGCGATAGAATAATGTCACTGAAAAACTATACAAATTCACCTGACGAGGTCGACAGATATACAGAGGTCAATACAACAAAAGATGAGAGGCGAAAGAAGCGTGGATACGCGAACAATGTACAAACATCAAAGAGAGATTAGACAGAAATGATGCTAAAGGAGCATGCAAGGTGGTCATAGAACTGGTAACACCAAGACAAGTTTATGATCCAGAATAAAAATGGCAAGTACCTTATAAAGGACAATGACGTACTGGCACAATAGACAGAGTACTGTTCTGAGTTTCACAACTATGAGGGATGGGATGAGCCAGGAAAAACAATCCCTCCAATACCAACAAGGATGGAGGATAACCAACTGTTAACAAAGGAAAAAGTGGCTGCAGCGGCAAAGACATTCAGAAGAGAGAAGGTTGCTGGTGTGGACAATATACCAGCAGATTTCTTAGATGCAGGTGGGGAGGTTGTGTTCGAAGGATTGACACACATCTGCAATAAAGCATGGGCGACAGGAAACTGGCCGGACTTATGCAGAAAAATCGATGGTTATATGTCTAAGTCTAGAAACCTAAAGCTGTGCCGAAATTAAAGAACTAGCCTCACCAGCCAACCTAGCAAAGTCATGCTTAGAATAATTCTCGACAGATTGAAACCCCATTGAAAACATAATTGCCGAAGAGAAACTGGATTTCGCAAATTGGTCGGTGTGAGATAGGGTTGTACTCTCCCCAACACTTTTCAACATATTCCTTGAGGAAATTATGAGTGAGGCACTTAGAGATCATGTTGGAACTGTCAAAATAGGGGACCAAGCGATTACCAACCTTCATTCTGCAGATGACATTGACGGGCACAGAAGTGGAACTCTGGGAATGGGTCAGAAGGCACGATGAAACAGCTTTTGACTATGGTATGAAGATTAACGCTGGAAAGACAAAACTAATGACCAACAGCGCAGAGGGCTTCAACAGTGGGGTGAAAGCTAATGGCCAGAAACTAAAAGTGGTTGACTTGTTTTAAATATCTGGGTTCGATTGTCAGTGATGAGGGATCAAAATGTGAGGTGTTGACCAGAACAGCACAGACAATAGCGATGCTTGGACGGCTTAACAAAATCTGGCAAGAATAACCGGTTAGCCATATGCACGAAGATCAGATTAATGCGTACATTGAGCCTGCCAATATTCTTCTATGCTTGTAAGACATGGATAATTACAGTTGCCTTGCAGTGGAGGACACAGGCCTTGGAGATGAGATGTTTCCAAAGACTTCTAAACTTCACACATAAAGACCACACAACTCAATTAACCCAGGAGAAAATTGACCAACTAAGACAACTTCTTGAACATCCACTTCACAGCCTTGACTTAGCCCAGAGAGATTTCTATGTTTAGTGCACTTTGGTGGGAGATGTTTCACGAATGACGAAGGGGTTGAACGTGAAATGCAAATGTGGCTAAGATAACAGACCAAAAGCTTCTATGCTGCAGATTTTAATGCACCGATAAAGCGACGGCATAAATGTACACATGTTGATAGAAATTATGTTGAGAAATAACGGACAATGTAAGTGCAATAATAATGGTTTTCAAGTTCATATTTCATTATATTTTTAAAAAAAATAGCCATTTGAATCTATTGACTGACTTGTCCTCGTATCTCTGTTACACCTTTAACCTTCACCAGGCTGTTATTTCCCCTGCAATAATTTTCAGCATGTCATATTTTACTATGGTTGTTGACTTTAAGAGCATGTAACCTTTTTATTAGTTGGCCTAGACCTAACCTATAGATATGATTTTTTTGTTTGTAGGGACATTCATTAATAAAGAACTTGGTGTTATTGTTTTTGATGTGCGTGTGTGTTAGTTTCTGAGATTCAAGAAGATGAAGGAGAAAATTTATAAAAACGGGGAACGCTGCTCAAATAATCCATCAAAATCACAACAGAACACTGTTACTGTTATGAGGTTAGGCTTATCTGTTAGTTTTTACTTCAAGCGCATTTACTACATCTATTTGAACGAACTAAACAAAACTACCTCATAAAGATTTTCTATAACAACTTACTTCACCATCCCCAATAATGGTCCGAGTCTACATTGATTGAAAAATAAAAATATATGCTTTCTAAACTCTGTTTATCAAAGTCGATCTACACTTTCGCGACTAAAATCGATAAAGATGGAAGTAATGGTAGTTTACTATCAAATCAGGTTCATTTTCGTATTTTTCTATGGTGTACCGTTTGTGTTATATATGATAATATCACCACTTGTCAACGTTGGTAAATTTCAACCTCCTGTATGCAAACTGAGGTTTTTTTTGTTGGCTATAATAATGGACTGCAACGTGGCAACCGTTAAAAATTGAAAAGAATTATTATAACAATGTAGTACCTTTAATTTGTGGCACAGCTTGAACTTTTAAGTGCAATAGCGTGTTTTCCGTTTTAAAAAAAAAAATTTTTTTTATCTATTCATGGGTTATTGTAAAACTCTTAAAATACTATCTAGCAGAGACATATTTTTTGATTTACCCCAAATATGCTAAAATACTTCCTATTTATTTGTTATGACAGAAAAAATGTGACATGTCGATCTTACAAAAACTAAAAATATATATTTTCATCTATATCTTGTATTTTCTGAGATATTTTACCTTCAAGATCGGCACTTATTGCTGAATGCACTATAACGGCATCTCTGTGTGTGATAACAACATGTCTGTGTGATAACAGCATGTCTATATTTGATAACAGCATGTCTGTGTGTGATATGAAACAAAAATGAATATGTCCAACATAAAAAGTAAAGTTAACGCTTACATGGATGTGGAGGTGAAGAACATTTGGATATTCCTTATCCACTTATCCATGTCAATAAATGAAACAATAGGATTTGACCAAGACTCTGATTGAACCCATTTCTAGTTCCCTAATAAAGCATTGGTGTCATGTTGCTACACCCCCCCCCCCCCTCCCCACCCCCTAAAAAGGTGTGGTTCAAATAACGTTAGTGCTCTTGCACTAGTGGTTTTCTGTAGCAATTTGTTTTATAAGATGTGGTTGCTCGCTCCATTTATAACACTACATAGTCATCTTTTAATATAAGTATCGTAAGGTTCAGTGGTTCTGTCCCTTCCTCCCCAGTAAGAGACCTAGGGATCCACACAATGACAGGAATTACTCAGTATATTATAGGATACCTTTTCCCCTCGTCCCGATAAAGGAATGATAGTGTAAAAATCAATTGCAGAATAATAAATAGTCTTAAGTGTGCAGACAAGAAAACATTGTAAGCTGAAGTCAATAAGAATGTCAAGATCTAGTGAAACAAGTAAACATCAGAAGTAGCAAATATGGATTAAACATTAATCTTAAAGAAACATAAAAAATTATAATCAATGTAGCAAAAGAGTAGTTAACAATAAACATAAGCATAAATAGAGGGGGGTGGTGGTGGTGGTGTATGTCCGCATCAGGTGTCAGAGGTTCGAATCATGGTGGAGACCGAGATTTTTTTCAAGTGGATCTTCTGGTAAAAATTCCTCTGGTCAGTGAGATTGGACTCCCGTATTCAGTGTAGAGCATGTTAAAAATCCCTTGGCAGTTAGAAATTGAAAAGAGCAGGCTTAACTACGGCTGCCAAAACAAAATTCTAGTTAAAAATCTACCCAAATTATTTTTACCTTCCCCCAGGCCTAGTTACATGCAGGAAGTTTTTAAAAAAAAAATAAAAAAAATACCTACTACAGACATTAACATGCCCGTATGAATATCAGAATTTCAAGTATAAATTGGACGGATACCAGCTGTAAAATGTTTCTTATATCTTGGACACATAATAATGGCAGATGTGATAGAGAAGTGAAATGGAGAAGTAGTATAGTCAAAAATGTTAGACCAAATAATAAACAAGTTATTTAGTGCTATATATATTCTTTTTAATTAGACAGTGAATTAATAAGCAACTGAAGAAATGAGAAATGAGGCATTTTATTTTTGGTTATACTAAAGAATGACAAGAAAGAAATAGACAAATACAAATGCTCTGGACAATCTAGGGAGTGAAAATGGAAACAATAAGAGATGAAAACTAAATCACAAAAAATATTGTAGATATTTCACTTATTCAGTCCGCCAATGACGTTGATACTTCTTCTTCGTACGCAGTCAGACAGTAACCATTATTTTTTCAAAAAAAGCGGTGGTCATCCTGAGGCTGTCGCCACTGCCATAGAGCTTGTCTTGCAGTTCCACTGGTGATGGCCACATCTGCTCTCTCTGATCCTCGTATGTCGGGCAGTTCTGCAGCAGATGTTCAGCGGTCATTTTACCGGTACCACCTATCTTCAATTTGTTGAATAGGTGGTATCAGTCTATTGTGGCCAGTGCGAAGTCTGAAGACAACGACCTGCTCTCTTCGGTTCAACTGGTAATAGGCATTGTTTTTGGTGTAACCAGTATGTTCGGTTTCCCATTTGGTCATGTATCTGGCTTTGATAAGCCGTTTTGACTCTTCGTACGTCATACTAGTATCTGTTTGTGGTAGTCTTGCACCTTCTTTTGCCAGTCTGTCTGCCTCCTCGTTGCCTTGGATGTTGCAGTGTGATGGGACCCACTGTACCACTACCCTTTTTGGTGCGGACTGCTGGCACAGTTGGCAGAGTGCTGCTCTTAGGTCATTAAGCTCAGTATTTTTCTGGCTTTTTAGCGCTGTGACTATGGCGAGAGCATCTGTAAGCAGGACTATATGGCTTTCATTTTCTTTGTGTGTCACCATTTCTTCCACTGCCGCCCTCAGTGCCTCTGCCTCCGCTCTGAAATTGCTTGAGTATTTTCCAGTTGCCACTGACAGTGTTATTTTTCTCCCAGTCCATCTGATCTGTTGTCTCTGCAACAGCGTATACATGCCCAATAGATTCGTCCTGCTGGCACAGTTGGCAGAGTGCTGCTCTTAGGTCATTAAGCTCAGTGTTTTTCTGGCTTTTTAGCGCTGTGACTATGGCGAGAGCATCTGTAAGCAGGACTATATGGCTTTCATTTTCTTTGTGTGTCACCATTTCTTCCACTGCCGCCCTCAGTGCCTCTGCTCTGAAATTGCTTGTGTACTTACCAGTAGCGAATGACAGTGTTATTTTTCTGCCATTTGGTAGGTTCAGGAATGCTCCTGCCCCTCCGTTCTGTGTAGTGTTTGTTACAGAACCGTCGGTGTATGCATGGGTCCAGTCCATGCGTGGGTATCTTTTCGATATAAAGCTTAGGGTAGTATCTCTCCTTTCTTTTTCAGTCTGGTAGTTTTTGTTTCCAATACCTGGTATATTTTCTACCACCTCTGGAAATATATCCTGCCTCCAGGTAGGTTTTCGTACAGTAGTGATGGATTTTGGTGTTGTTAGTGCGTTTATGGGATATTCTTGCATCTTTGCTTTGGCTATTTCTGCAAAGTTTCTCCGCTTTAGTTTCCCATTTCCGAAATTGTTTAGTCTCTGGTGCATTGGATGGTCAGTCAGTCTTCGGAGTTTCTCTGACTGCAGCTGGGCTCTGCAGTCTCTTCTATCGGTCATGGATTGCAGTTTTGTAATCTTTTCAAGTTCTACAATTGGCGTTGACTTCATGCCTCCTGTTATAACTCTCATGGCTTGGTTTTGAAGTTTGCTAACTTTATCGAAGTTCGCCTTTGCTGCTGTTGTCCATGCCGCAATGCCATACTCGAGAACTGGTCTCACTCTTCCAGTGTACAGTTTCTTTAGTATGCCTTCGTCTGCTCCCCAGCTTGTGCCAGCAAGTTTCCTCATGATTGCCATTCTTTCTTTGGCTCTCATTCGGTTTCTCTCGATCTGACTTTTCCATGTCATGCGCCAATCAAATGTGACTCCCAGATAGTTTGGGTTGTCGTTTGGCTGCAGGAATTTGCCATTTAAACTTAATTTGGTATTTTGGGGTTTTATTGAAAGCGAAAATATTGTGCATGTGGTTTTCTCCTCGTTTATTTTGACCAGCCATGAGTTCGCCCACTCTTCCAGCGATGTTAGGGCCTGCTGCATCCGATTTCTTGCTATGGTGAGATTCTTTTCAGAGGTCCACATAGCCAGATCGTCTGCGAACATTGAGCTATGGACTCTTCTTGGTATATTCTCTGTAATGTCGTTTATATATACCAGGAAGAGTGTGGGTGACAGTACTCCCCCTTGGGGTACTCCCTGCTCGAGTGTCACCTTTTTGCTCATCTGCCCTTGTACTTGGACTCTGGCCGTTCTTTGTTTGAGGTAGTGGTTGATCCACTTGTACATTTTCCCACAAACATCACTTCTTCTTAGCTTGACTCTAAGTCCGTCTTTCCAGACTTTGTCAAATGCCTTTTCCAGATCCACCCAAACAGCTACTGTGTGTTTCTGTGCCTGGTAGGCATCTTCTATTTCCTGGGCTATGAGGATGACCTGGTCCTCAGTGGATCTGTGCTGTCTAAAGCCGGCTTGCTGTGGAATTAGTATTCGTTTTTCTTCCAGATGCCACATCAGTCTGGTGTTTATCATACGTTCCATCAGCTTGCCGACACAGCTCAGTAGGCTGATGGGCCTGTATCCATTTGGATCTGTTTTGTCCTTTCCTGTTTTTGGTACTGGTACAAGTACTGCGTCTTTCCATGCCTGGGGTACAATTCCCCTTTTCCAGCTTTGGTTCAGGACCGATAACAGTTTCCTCTTCGCTGTTTGGCCCAGCCCCATCAGCATTTCGTTTGTTATCCCGTCTTTTCCGGGAGATTTCCTTTTCTTGACGTTGATACAACTGATGATTTTTTAACAAAAATATTTTTTAGATCACAAACTTTTTTAATGTATAAACCTTCTTCCTTCGAAACTGCCGATATTTAGATCTCCAGTCAACAAATATTAGGTATGTACAATTGCATGTTCTTTGTAAAAACGTGATTTTAAAAATAAAACAATTAGAATTTTCAACTTGGCATGCCTTCAGTAAAATATGAATATCGTGATAATGATTCCACTTAATAAGAGAAAAGTTTAACAATATCTTTTCACATGAATCATCTTTAATAGAAAGTCTATGTTTTGTTGATGTGTTAGTATGTAACTAAGTTATTGACTTGTGAGTAAAAACAGTTTTGTATTTTCTTTGCTGATATGGAAAACCATCATTGTAACCTCATTTACACTAGTCTGCGTCCCTACATATCAGATAATTTTAGGGATCAAGATGCTGAGCAGCACATGAGCTGCAGCAGTCAGCGACCCATAGCTGACTGCTAGCATCAGAGGCAGCGAACCAGAGCTGTCAAGACCCTTCTATACCTCTACGCGGTGATATGGATAACAGGCTGCAACAAAGCAGACTGGCTAAGTAGAAAGGATCAAAGAGGAAAGGCAAACTGGTACTTTAAAATGCCTGCTGAAGTAGTTGGATGTGTCGGACCAAAAAGTGAAAATATCGCAGTCAAGCTGTAAACTATAACAACGCATTTCATTCTCAGGACCACATTCTGCTAATTGCAAAGCCCTTTTCAGGGCTTGGTAGAGGGAGATTTTGAACAAAGATATTTTTATTTCATTCTATTCTTCATTGAATTATGAATAGTTTAGTATATAATATGATTCATGTTAATGAAACATTACTGACAATAAACAGGTCTCAAGAGTGATCTTGTGTGCAAGTTTCATAGTTGCAAATAATAAATCGAACGAGTAAAAGATATTAAAAACACTGTATTGAAAATCACAAATGAACTAATTGTTAAGACAAATTGGCAAGTGAATGATGGTGCCTAATATGTGATGGAAACAGGAAAAGAAGGACAGGAAATAGTATATCTTAACCCTCTACAGCTCGTATGCACAGAAACCTAAAAATGGCAAATCGCACAAATTACCCCACACTGAAAAGGGTTGATCTCTGGAGATCTATTTCTGTCAATCTTTAATGTGGAGATAACACATGACTCATCTGATATTTGACTTCACTGCAAATGAACATAGCACATGACTGATCAATGTTGGACTTTACAAAGAAATATAACACAACTGATTGATATTGGACTTGAAACTACAAATGAATATAATACATGACTGATCAATATTAGACTTGACTACAAATTAACATAACACATGACTGATCAATGTTGGACTTTACAAAGAAATATAACACAACTGATTGATATTGAACTTAACTACAAATGAACTTAACATATGACTGATCAATATCTACTGAATTGCAAATGAACACCTCAACAGAAACTCTACATGCCCAAGTTGTGCCAGTTAGGTGCAGCCAGGTTGCTAAGGGCACAACCTATAAAAGCTGATAACATTTTTAAAATATGTCCTAAATATCATTAACTACTGTAGCATATAAAGGTTATCCCATAGCATATGCCGTTGTCAGGAATGAAGTGTTAGAGACTTCATCATACAAGGTGTCAACTTTTTGTAAGGTAGGGTGATCAGCTCCCTTTTTTGCTGTCCTGCCTCTCTTAGTAATTCAGTTACCCATTTACAGCTAGGTAGACTGGAGCATATCGCTACATGAGGTCAAACCAAATACCTATGCAATGAGAAGCAAGCTCTCTAACCACACTATTAAAATTAAAAATTTGGTGAAATCTTTTCAAATGAAAAACTAGATGAAGTCTCACTTATTGTTATGGTATGTGATAAATGTGTTGACCTAAAGAGAAAATCACGCAGCATAAATCACACAAAGTCGACTTGACCCTTCTTCTGATTTCCCTAGGAATAAAGGGCTGCACAAGAGGCTCTTCGTTGGTGTTAATCATCATGAGCTCTTACCAGGAGATACCAACTGCTCTGACTCCTCTACCACTGTTTTTCATCACATGTTCTTTGGCCACTCTCTTCCAATTCAGGGCAGGTCTGGTTATATTATTAGGTATCTTTCAGAGGGTGTGTCCACACATTGTTTCTCCACAATCTCTCCCTAACTTCTAGCTGTATTTGTCATTAAGATAACTTCCACAAAGATAAATTACATTCATGTACAAAAACCATGTAGGAAATATAAATTTGTGAAATGCCTTAAACACAGCTTAAATAAACACTGATCACAATGCCATAATCACACATATTGATTCACACATAAATACAGCAATCTATAAAACCATTCAGTAGACACTGCGTCGCACTGGTTCCATTTAGACCACTAAATTTTGATTCAGGATACGGATGGAGCGAAGAGCTTTTTTGGCAGCAGCACTCTTAGCAATGCGATAATTACGGCCCACGCCACTGAAAGCACCTTTCCCAACCACATTAACAGTGACTCTAACCTTGCCGTTCATCGTCCTTTCTGGTCTCCTGCAAAGAGAAAAAACAGTTCACAGTTAGATGACTACACCGGAAATCTCTAGTTTTGAAAATTCACCGTCAATTCTACCTTCACATATGAGATCTTGTCTCTATTTTATTGGAACCTTCAAGACCATTAGCTGGCTGCTTGCTGTTAGTATGCATTTAGGCATACAAAGTAGTTTCTGCAGTACTGTATCGGTCTAAATATAGTACAACCTGGCACATAATATGTTTTAGTTTTGAAGGTGTTCTACTATGACCTCGTATATATGAGGTCTGTTAAAAATGTATCAGACTTTTGGTTGGGAAAAATACAATTGCTCACCTCAAGGTCTGAAACACTAATCCTCTTCAAAGTACTCTCCTTGGGGGACTGTACACAGCAGTCCTGCCATTGTTGGAAGCATTTCAGGAAGGCCTCTTTGGGCCTCTGCTGGTGGCGATCTGCATAATGTCTTGTGACTCAAATCTAATCCCTTTCAGGAAGGCCTCTTTGGGCCTCTGCTGGTGGCGGTCTGCATAATGTCTTGTGACTCAAATCTAGTCCCTTTCAGGAGTATTTTTCGCATGGGGAACAGTAAAAAAATCGCAAACGAACTGTGTCGGAAGGGTAGAGAGACTGACAAACTAAAGCAATGTTGTGTTTGATCTTCATAATGCTATTAGATGGAAACAACCGGACCTGTTGGTAACTGGAACTTGGCAGCTCCATCATGATGATGCACCCGCTCATTCTTCAAATCAGAATTTTTTGGATAATACAACATTCCTCTGGTTCATCAGACTTCCTACTCTCCCGACATGGCTCCTTGAGATTTTTGGCTGTACCCCAATTAGAAAATGTTGCTGAAAGGGACCTGATTTGAATCACGAGAAGACATTATGCGGAACACAACAGCCCAGCTGTGCTCCACTCCAAAACAGGCCTTCCTGAAATTCTTTCAACAATGTTAGAGATCCAGCAGTCACTCTGGCTTTTGTCCTTCAGCACAATGCCATGTAATGGTATTTGCTTGTATGTTTGTTATTTTTTTTATAGTTTCAGACAAAAGTTTCATCTGGCCTTGTAGGAAGAAGCACTTTCCTAATATAGTTGAGAGTTCAGTCACTCAAAGAGATGATGATTTATGTTTTCGTACGGGTGTGTACACAGCTGACACTCTGGAGTATGTTGTGGTTGGATTCCTTTCAGGTGCTTGTTAAGTGGAATGTGTTGGGTTCTTAGCTAGAAAATGGTGCTCTGATTCCGTCCTTGTGAGTTAATTGATGCTGTCCTTAGGATTAGGGTTTGCCAAATGTCTTCCAGTGTTTCCCATTGCCAATTTTGTTCAGCCAAGTCTCCTTGTTAGCTGCATGAAGTGTTGTTGCTGTGTATGATTGCTCTTGTCTTGATACTCTCTTTGCTAATCTTTCTGTCTTGTCAGGTGTGTATTAGTGTGTAGGGATCCACTGCATAACTATTTTGATGGCAGATGAGAGATAATAATGTGGCCAGTGCTGCTATTTGGATAAAATCAGGTCTTCACTGCCCAGTATCTTTTAAGCTTCAAAAGCGGATGTAGAGTCTGTAAAAATGGTTTTGGGTATTTGAAGGACAATCATAAAAAAAGTCTTCTGGTAGTACAAAGTGGCTTTCAATGCAGTGATTTCAGCTTCATAGTTGGAGCAGACGTCCGCAGAAACAATAGAGGATATGCCTGGTATTGATACCATATTCTGTTTTGATGGTGGTATTGAATGCAGATCAATCAGAATATGTGACGGGTAGTCAAATGAAACCAGACCGAACTGCAACAAGTGAACATATGTACGATGCGCATGTTAACATCACCACTGGTGTGAACAGTACACACCAACCATTGAGCTCGCAAAATTTTCATTATCTTCAGACTCATAGTTTTCTCACCAGACCGTTGAAAACATGGCGGATGTGATACTTCTTCTTCTTCGTTCGTTCTCATTCTCCCACTACCAAACCCTGAAAGGGTAAGTAGCAGAATGTAGTCCAGAAAACGGAATGCGTTGTGTTGTAGTTTACAGCTTGGCTGCGATACTTGCACCTTTTGGTCCAACACATCCGACTTCAGCAAGCATTTTTTGAGTACCGGGTTAGCATTCGCTCTTCGATCCCTTCTCCTTAGCCAGTCTGCCCTGCTGCAGCCTGTTATCCAGGATCATCGCGTGGAGGTGTAGAAGGGTCTTGGCAGCTATGGTTTGCTGGCCCTGACGCTAGCAGTCAGCTAAGGGTCGCTGACCACTGTAGCTTATGCGTTGCTCAGCATCTTGATCCCAAGGATGTGATACAAAATCCATCCAGAGTTGATCAGTGAGTGGTGATTAGATTTCTAACAGCTGAAGGATGTCGACCAGTTGACATTCATCGCAGAATGCAGGCAGTGTATGGTGACAAAAGTGTGGCAAATGTAAGCTCCGGCAACAGTCCACCCGAATTGCTGCATCAATTTTGGCGATGGCATCTTCTGACACAACAATATGCGCATGACCTGATCTCGGAAGATCTTTCGTTAACTCACGTCCTTCTTTAAACATCGTTGTCCAGTTCTTCACTATTGTCTTTGACACACTTTCGTCACCATACACTGCCTGCATTCTGCGATGAATGTCAACTGAATGTCAACTGGTCAACATCCTTCATTTGTTAGAAACCGAATTACCACTCACTGATAAACTCTGGACGGATTCCGTATCACTCCTGCCATGTTTCAACAGTCTGCTTGGAAACTATGAGTTGGAGGATAATGAAATTTTGCAAGCTTGACGGTTGGTATGTGCTGTTTACACCAGAAGTGACATCATCGTGCATATTGTACGTATGTTCACTTGTTGCAGTTTGGTAACCTCTACACCTCACGGTAGAAGAGGAGCGACTAAGTAAGTAAGTAAGTTGCAGTTTGGTCCGGTTTCATTTGAACAGGCCTCGTACATGTATTCATTCATCTGGACTGATACTAATAGTTCTTTGAGAAGCCCTCATGAGAATAATTGGATATAGCTTTTTTGTTGTTTCATCAATACATTTTGTCCAAATTTCTAGTGCTTTTAAGAATGTATATGGTAGTATATTAGTAACTGTATCTATAGCTTTTGAAGATCTTATCTTCCTGGGAGGTGTTGCTCTCTGTAGATCTTATCTTCCTGGTAGGTGTTGCTCTCTGTAGATCTTATCTTCCTGGGAGGTGTTGCTCTCTGTAGATCTTATCTTGGTGAGAGGTGTTGCTCTCTGTAGATCTTATCTTCCTGGGAGGTGTTGCTCTCTGTAGATCTAATCTTCCTGGGAGGTGTTGCTCTCTGTAGATCTTATCTTTCTGGGAGGTGTTGCTCTCTGTAGATCTTATCTTCCTAGGAGGTGTTGCTCTCTGTACAGACTTTTGTTGAATTCTTAGCTCTGACAATTTTCAACAAGTTGCCAGTTGGGATGATCCCATTCCATTCAATTATTTTGTTAATAAACTTCCATATCATTTTGCATCTCAAGGACTTCTACATTTGTGTGGAATTTCACATGCTGCAGTTGGTGTTAACTGTAATGCTCCTCTAATGAAGTGTAAAACATTATTTTATTTGGTGCCCACAAATTCTTTTAGATTTTGAACATGTTAGCAGAGCACTATACTATTCTATAGCAAAGCAAACATAACCATGAACATGCTAGCAGAGCACTATAATATTCTATAACAGAGCACTATAATATTCTATAGCAGAGCACTATAATTTTTTATAGCAGAGCACTATAATATTCTTTGGCAGAGCAAACATAACCAATGTACAAACTTCTGAAAGTATCTGTCCGATCCCCAGAATATTCCGGCAAGCCTCTTGAATAGTTGCAATAATATGGCTGCTTTATTCATCATAATCTTACACAAAGGCTGCATCAAATGTGCTCTTGTAGAGATGGTATATGTTTTTCACTTGACCAATTTGCCAGCTTCAAGCACACATCTACTTAGTCACCTTTTACTACATGTATAAAAAGGCGCCAAAGGTCCTGTTCTTTCCTCCACAGTTAGGGATGTCAATATGAACCGTTATAATTCAGACCAAGCAATGTTGAGCTACTTCATGAATTGTTATGCAGACTATTTTAGTGACACAAACTTACTCAAATTTGGCTGTCTCTGGCTCAGTCTCCAAAAGTTCTCTCACTGGGGACTTAGGTATGCTCTTCAAGTATTTGTCTAGATGGAAGAATCAGGGTCAGAATTGAAAAATTACAGTTGCTGCAACTATTTTGAAACAAAACTATAGTTATTTAAATTTAGCTCTTAACAAAAATATCTAGCCAAAAACCTCTTACAACTAGGAGAGGCATTTTTTTTTCACTTTACAAATGGGCAACTTTAGTTTCTATACGGACATTATTCAATTTAGAATTGTCAAACTCACAAACAAACAATGAACTGAGTTTGCACTTCTTTATCTTTGCAAGCTTGTATTATTATTATTCTTTATCGTTCACTTTTCCATCATAAACTCTGGTCTGTCTTAGGCTTCGTATGTCACCACAACATTTATCTCTTAAATACATAAAACCATAGTTCAAATATTAGTCAGTCTTCCAAATTGTGGTTTTATTAATATTAATGCACTGAGCCACATATTTTTTCACAAAACCAACGAGCTGATATTTGGCAATTATGTACAAAAATTCACATTTTTTTTCCATTACAAGTTTTTCTAAATTTATAGATGTTTCCTGACTGAAGGTTACAGCAGCCTGACCAACACGGTGGGAATTAACAATGTGGTCCTTGTAGTGGTGAGCCTGCTGAGAAACCTTGCTTTGCACTACTGCTGAGAGCCCAGGCCCAACTTCTTTAGCATGCTCAGGACCTAAGATCTACATCTCAATTAACCAAAATAATTCATTAAGAGCAAAAAGATCAGTACGAGTTGCTCCGAAAACAAACAAATCACACCACTGACCTATATGTGGCTTCATCATCCGATAGTAGACTCTCCAGACAGTGTCTAGTGACATCCCACTATCCAGGTAGATGGCACCAGCTACTGACTCAAAGATGTCACCTAAGGCTTTAGGAATCTCCATCTCAACTTCCTCTTCTTCCTCATCCTCCTCATTTGTCTCTTCTGGTTCAAGTTCCTCCATGGATAGCTCTTTGTACTGTAGTGTTGGAAACAAATGTTTTAAATAAAAGTAACCCATAGCATTACTGCCGTAGGGGGTGTGAGGTGTTAGCGATCTCACATTTCAAAGGCTTGGCTATATGAGGGTGGTAGACATCTCCTCTTCCTCTCCGATTTTACTTCCCGGACTGAACCTGTACCCATTTAAGGCTGAGTCAACCCGGGAGCCGTTGCGGTCTGAAAAAAAAACATTACCGCCTCAACTGGAGAATGAACCCAGGACCAATCAGACATGAAGCGAGAGCGCTGACCACTGAGCTACGCAGCTCCCTCAAAAAATGAATGTCTAAATAACAGCGTGGTCGTGGTCTGATTCACATATGAATAACAATTAAACAAAAGAAATTTGCAGGACAAAATCTGAAAAAGATTAAGGAAAGGTCTTACAAGTGCTGGATATTCATTCTTCTTCTTCTTCGTACGCTGTCAGACGTCAACTTGTATTTATTCGAAGAAAGCAGCTGTCATCCTGAGGCTGTCGACACTGCAATAGAGCTTGTCTAGTGTTGCCACTGGTGATGGCCACATGTGCTTTCTCTGGTCCTCGTATGTCGGGCAATTTTGCAGCAGATGTTCAGCAGTCATTTTGCTGGATATTCATTCAATCTTCAAAAACTGGAGTGGGTAGTCAAGAGTGTAGGATACCTGTCTCATAATCAGGAGATAAGGGTTCAAACCCTGGTAATGCCTTCGTTTTTTTTCTATCACGGGTAAAATAAATACCTAGCCTGCACACTGTATGGTGACAGCTGGGGTTAGTGACTTTTATTTCCAATCAATGTATTTCAGCAATGAGAATAAATGATGCAACGATAAACACTTTGGTTAATGCTAGCTAGTGCTGCAATAAAATTGATCACGGCCAGTGTAATACGGATTAACATGTCTGTAAATCTTAAAACGGAACATTAGATATTTGGGAGAGGAGCCTTAAACAAATAACAAAGGACACAGTATTTTTCAATTTGATGAAATGCATTTGTCACTTCTGATAGATTCACTAAGAATTTGGCTTGACTTGGCTTCGTTCATTCTCAATCTCCCGCTACCAAACCCTGAAAGGGCTTAAGTAGCAGAATGTAGTCCAAAGAACGGAATGCGTTGTGTCGTAGTTTACAGCTTGACTGCAATATTTGCACATTTCGGTCTAACACATTCGACTTCAGCAAGCATTTTTTGAGTACCGGGTTAGCATTCCCTCTTCAATCCCTTCTCCTTAGCCAGTCTGCCCTGCTGCAGCCTGTTATCCAGGATCACCGCGTGGAGGTGTAGAAGGATCATGGCAGCTCTGGTTCGCTGGCCCTGACGCTAGCAGTCAGCTATGGGTCGCTGACCCTGATGCTGGCAGTCAGCTATGGGTCGCTGACCCTGATGCTAGCAGACAGCTATGGGTCGCTGACCACTGCAGCTAATGCACTGCTCAGCATCTTTATCCCACTGATAATTTGATAGACAATTCATTGTTGTTGATGCCATTGTGTTTGTGTGTGTTTTGTCACCTCGTTAAACTTCTGTTGATTGAGTATATGCATTCTTGGAATCTAAAGTCTCCTTTCTTCTTGTCATGTGACTATTTATTTGCAACATTTATCTGATTTATTTATGTCATTTATGTTTTCTTAACTCTTTACAGCCCCTTTGTTGTTGTTGTTGTTGAATTCCCACAATGAGTAGGAATACTCTTTTGTGCGTCCTGAAAAGGACATTAAGTGGCTTTCCTCATATCCCAAGCGTTTTGATGAAGGTGAACAGGGGTCCTCCAGGCAGTTGTGTTATGCTTTACAGCCCTCTTAAGACATGATCGGTAGCGAGCAAAACATCAGTTATAGTCCGATTGAACTTAAATCTACATTTAACACAGATGTTTCATAGTGTTGATGAGTGACCACAATTTAATTGAGATGTTCCACTGAAGAAAAACGACGTAGACCTACAGAAAATACTGTCATAGGGAAACAATGTCATAGACTTCATTACACTAGACCTTTAGCTTAACATAGTAGGGATGATCAGATCCCTTTATCACTGCTTATCTTTTCCTAACTCAGAGAAGTTGAGGAATCATTTTCACAGTCGAGTGTGCCACAATTGGGTCACAATTCTGGAACTGCTCCACTAGTCATCTATTCATTACATTGTAAAACAAACACATATAATTTACTTTACCCGGTTTTATATCAGCTGAAAATGGAGATTTGGGAATTAATGAACCACTTACATAATTAGTTCAGTCAACCAAAACAAGATTTTTAAAAACAAAATGACTGACAAGCATACTGACCAAGACGTCGTATTAAGGTCAGGCCCAATATACTGGCCAAGACCACTATCTCACCTCCATGTAGCGTTTCCTGACAACAGGTTGACCTCAAGGCTGACGAGATGTGGATTGATGTGATCCCCAAAGTAGTAAACGTCATGCAGATGAAGCCAAGCACAGCACAGCCGCCTGAAGAACCGTCGTTCGCCTTCGTCAGCATGCTCGGGATGTGAGGAAAGCTACCACGACCCGTCACTTAACATCTTTTTCAGGGCGCACAAAATAGTAAACTTACTCATTGTGAACATTAAACAACAGCGTTGACAAGCGTGTTCCTCGTCTTGTTAACTTTCTCTCATCTCCTTTAGCTTGCCCATTTACAGTAAACCACACCAAAGCTCATGTGCACAGTTGTAGTGGTCGTTTCTGTACTACTTTTCCACATCATTTATTGCATGATGAGGTTGCTAACTCCATTCATTGTAAATACCTTATAATAATTTTATTTCCCACAATTTTTTTACTCTTTAAAAAAAAAAAAAAGGAAAGTAACTGCATCAGAATGTTAACTTCCAGTTTTGTTACCTCTTCATCGATATCAATATCATCTTGGTTCTTTTCTTTCTGTCTTTTCACGAATTTGTCAATGACTTGAAACAGTGACGCAGAGATGGCTTTGAAGTACTTGTGGAAGCCAAACTTGACTGCTAGAGCAGCAAAGATGTTGTTGTTAACAAGTGCTGACCTCAGGTCAGTCAGTATGCCAGGAGAGTATTTCTGCGAGTCTTCATACAAGTGTCTTGTGATCACATAATCCAGAATGGCATCTCCCAGAAATTCAATTCTACAGAAAACAACAAGAGAGATAAACACCAATATCTATAGGAAACTCTGTGAATAGCAATAGGAGGTAATCTGATCTTCAGAAGTGGTTCCTAGTCAAATAAGTGTTTATGTTCTTTAGCTTCTTGACTTTATTGATATTGATAATGACAAATGTCATTATCCTGTTGTCAATTGTTTCTCTTCCTCCCAGACTTGGAATTAAACCCACAACCTTCCTATTACTAGACATATGTCGTATCAACTCAGTCTTCTTGAAGCAATAAAGTAACTATCATCATCAGTTTCCATGAACATAATCTTACTATTCTACATTCATGTTACCCATTGATGTTATCCCACAACCCACACAATGCTTTCCTAAATGTTTCCCCTAACGTTTTTCATAGCCTTTCAGGATAACTGCTTACATACAGATCACACAACTTAACCTGTTGTGCAGCTATCCCATTTTTCTTAGCAAAAAAACAACACAAAAAACAATACAAATTTTGTATTGCATCAAATGAAATACCAATAATTGCTTTTTACGTCAGTACACCAGTCACAGTACCATTGTTTAATCGCTCCTGTGGTGACATCAAATCTAAAAATAACTGCAAGCAAAGGTAAACCTACTTAACAATATAAACAGAAGTATCCATATGAACAGTCTTCAGTTTCAAGAACCCAGGCCAAAGTACAATTCTTTACGCCACTGAAGCGATGAACCAATAAATCATAATATTGGATATTTCCTAAATATTTTAAATATTCTTTGAAAAAAATTGTGTACTTTTATATAAAATATTGACATCAAAGAGCTTTTAATTAAATTAAAAACAAATTCAAAATATATTAAAGTTTTTGATTTACTTCAGTCATTGCAAGTATATTAATAAATAAAATGCAAACACCTAATTACACCCAAGTGGTACAGAGTAGAACCACTGTAACCTTCAAAGCATCTAAAAGGCAACTAAAGAGGTCTGCGCACGGAGCTAGAAACTTCATCATGTAAAACCATTGTTACTGAAACCACCATTGAGATCAAGATGCTGAGCAGCACATGAGCTGCAGTGATCAGTGATCCATATCTGAGTGCTAACGTCAGGGCCAACGAACCAAGATCCTTCTACACCTCCACTCTGTGATCCAGGATAACATGCTGCAACAATGGAGACTGGCTAATGAGAAGGGATCTAAGAGGGAAGGCTAACCCAGTACTAAAAAATGCCTGCTGAAGTGAGATGTGTCGGACCGAAATGTGCAAATATTGCAGTGAAGCTGTAAACACAACGCATTCCGTTCTCCAGATTATATCCTGCTACTTGCAAGGCCTATTCATGGCTTGGTAGTGGGAGATTGAAAACGAACGAAGAAGAAGAAACCACCAGTGCAAATGCTTGGATACAGACTTCTTGTAAATTGACCAGCTGTAGTGGTTCATTAGGAGTGAAAGGGCTAATCTATCTATCAAACTACCTAATGCACCATACAAAACATTATCTTCCTCAACGCTCTCAATAACTTTACAGCTGCAAAGTAGACATCTAATTACATTTGATCAGTGGTAAGTTATCTTATGACATTTGATCAGTGCTAAGTTATCATCTAATGACATTTGATCAGTGCTAAGTTATCATCTTATGACATTTGATCAGTGCTAAGTTATCATCTAATGACATTTGATCAGTGCTAAGTTATCATCTTATTACACTTGATCAGTGTAAGTTATCATCTTATGACATTTGGGATCAAGATGCTGAGCAGTGCATGAGCTGTAGCAGTAGGCACCCCAAAACTGACTGCTAACGTCAGGGCCAGCGAACCAAAGCAGTTGCCAAGACTCTTCTACACCTCCACACGGTTATCCTGGTAATAGGCTGCAACAGGGCAGACTGGCTAAGGAGAAGGAATCAAAGAGGAAAGGCTAACCCATCATCGTCTTCATATAGCATATCCTTTATAGAACATCGCTCCCATCAGTCTGTCTGAAAGAAACTCTTTCCCTTGTCAAAACTCCAGCCTCCGCCACAGTCATACCCAGGCATTCCTGGGTGTCTTGGTACCATCGTCTTCTTGATCTACACCTGCCTCTTTTGCCTCGCACCATACCTTTTATCACTGTTCTCTCAAGACAGTTGTGTCTCTTGATGTGACCAAAGTATTTACAGGTTCTGGCCATAATGTAATTGATAAACCAGTTCTCCTCTATGCTCAACTCTTGCCGAATGTCTACATTTGTCTTTTTCTCTGTTGAGAGTATTCTGAGGATCTTTCTGTAACATTTTGACTTGTAGGATTTGATTCTTTATCTAGAGATTTTGGTAATCGCCCTTGATTCACAGCCATATGCTGCCACAGGAAAAACACACGCTCTCAAGACTTTTACTTTTGTTGTTTTGTTGGTGCTCTGCCATAATTTCTTCAGGCTGTTCAGTCTCTGCATTGCCATTGCTATTCGTCTTCTGATTTCTTTCGAGCAGTCGCCATTCTTGTCAATTCTGGAGCCCAGATATTCAAAAAGCGTGACCTGATCTATTTCCTCACCAACTACTGTAAATTTATGTTGACATTATGTTTTGATGATGGTCATTATCTTTGTTTTGTTTATAAACAGGTTTTGATCTTTATTGTGTCGATTTATAGCTGAAATTAGCCGCTCTAGCCCTTCTGCACTTATTGATAAGCTAACCCGGTACCCAAAAATCCCTGCTGAAGTTGGATGTGTCCGACCGAAAGGCGCAAATATCGCAGTCAAGCTGTAAACTATGACACCACACATTCTGTTCTCCATACAACACCCTGTATAATCTTTCAGTTATCAACCAATCTGCTGCTGCAATTATCCTAGCAAATGCAGTGACAGTGTTTGATGCTGTTAAGTAATCTGTGACTGACACTCAATGCAAGAAAAATAATAGAACAATATAAAGTAAAATCTTCTTCAGATTTCTATTTAAGGTTAGTCAATCCTCTTCTACCAACAGCTGTAGAGGGTTTATTTGTATATTTCTTATAGCTTATAGTTTCTACAGGATAGAATAGCCAGTCTATACCCAACCCTCTTTAATCCTACCAGATCGCTGTACCCTTTTTCCGGTAATTTCCTTAACTGACGCTATACCGCTGGACAGGTTTTGCGGTACTTTAGGTAGTACGTAATAAAATGCGTTAGAATCTAAAAATAACAAACCAATCGTGGTCAATCTTCGTGATTAGTCATTGCAAATGGCTGCCCCCATGTTTGAATTGATTTTGTGGGGTTTAACGTGAACAAATTAGGAAAATTGACAATGAAACGAGCAGCTGATGAACCAAGCACTTCAACAGGAAAGCAAAGTAAGTCTAGGCTTATGACAGTCCAACAGGTGATCAATAATTTGGTTGATTCAGACTCTGTTCAAGTGAAACAGACAGAGAGAGCCGAGTGATGAGATGAAGGCTTTTCTTGGACTGAGGATCTATATGGAATACGCATGTATAAAGCCCAGCTATCAGGATTATTGGACAAATGAGGGCTCTTTGTTGTGTTTACTCCCGGATTTCGAAATGTTATGACTCGAGACAGATTCTTTGCCTTTTTCTGGGTGGATTGGCACACAAAGGTGGAATATTGACGCTAGATGAAAGGTAAACCTATTTTCTACAATGTCTCCAAGTTACATCTTATTCTAACCACTTGTTTGCATGTAACTAACATTTTTCTATATCATGTTGGTTTTTTTCTCTTTAATGCTCTGGAGCCCAGGAATGGGGGACAGTTAGGTTCAGGGCCTCAGGTGTGGTAGGGTTAATGACATTTTATAACATGACTGTCTGGTCAGTGTTACCTTTCTTTTCTCTCATTTCAGGCCTCGGTAACACCTGAGTGTTTGTCAAATTTGATTCATCCCCTTCACCTCATGTAGACAAGGTTTGCTGTACACCAACAGTTAGTGCTGACCACAATGGATCCAATAATAGATGTGACAGAATATGACTGTACACTCATCTCTTAGCATTCTGCGTTTTACAGTACGTGAATGGTCGGTAGTTGGGCTGTCCTTTTGTCTGGCAATGAGCACCTTGTTTAGTGACAGTGCGCCAGGTTGAGTGGTCAGATGCAAGCATTTCACAGAAGGTGACATCAATGAGGAAACTGTTAAGAGGTACTTTCAATGAGTCTTTGTATTGTTTCCTCTGTGGCATCAAGATGCTGAGCAGCACATGAGCTGCAGTGGTTAGCGACCCTTAGCTGACTGCTAGCGTCAGGGCCAGCGAACCATAGCTGCCAAGACCCTTCTACACCTCCACGCGGTGATCCTGGATAACAGGCTGCAGCAGGGCAGACTGGCTAAGGAGAAGGGATCAAAGAGAAATGCTAACCCGGTACTAAAAAATACTTGCTGAAGTCGGATGTGTTGGACCGAAAGGTGCAAATATCGCAGCCAAGCTGTAAACTACAACACAGCGCATTCCGTTCTCTGGACTACATTCTGCTACTTAAGCCCTTTCAGAGTTTGGTAGTGGGAGATTGAGAATGAACGAAGAAGAAGAAGTTTCCTCTGTTTCCTTGATCAACCCTGCATGTCCTGAGCACATTGTACAGTAGCTGCGTAGGGAAGAGGTGATGTAAACAACCTGTCCAGTCCATCTAACCTGGGCTCTCTACAGCAGAGTATAGGGCTCAAGAGTGTTGCACTGTTGAGGACTTCTGAGTTGGGTACTTTATCTCTCTATCTTGCCAACTGATCCTAGGGAGTCTGCTCATGTGGAAATGATTGCTTCCAGACCTGTCTGCTATAGAATGTCCATGTTTCGCAGGTTTAATGAAAGATGGTTAGCCATCTCGTGGGTGGAATTTAAGAAGACAGGCATGTAATAGTATGGTTTCTATAGGAGGGAATAACCAGCACCATGCCCATCACTTAGTTGCCTCTTATGACATGTCCAGTAGGCTGCAGTGATACTATTCTTTACTCCAGTTTCAAGTCCTGGTAACATACATCATCATCCTTTATCCAGCTGGCTCCCCTTGAGACATGGGGTCGCAACAGATGATCAATATCTGTTACTATTCTGTGTCTGTCTTCCCATGTGACCTCGATTGAACCTCCTCAACCAGGTGTTTCCTGGCCTTCCCATCATCTCTTTCCCAGTATGCTCCAATCCAGTGCATATCTGGTTATACTGTCCAGCTTGTCTCAAGAGTGTGTCTTATGCATTCCCACCTATCTCCACAATTTCCTGCTGTACGGGATCAGTGAATGAGCTGACAGCAGTCAGCGACTCATAGCTGGCTGCTTGCATCAGGGTCAGCGAATCATAGCTGGCTGCTTGCATCAGGGTCAGCAAATCATAGCTGGCTGCTTGCATCAGGGTCAGCGACTCATAGCTGGCTGCTTGCATCAGGGTCAGCGAACCATAGCTGGCTGCTTGCATCAGGGTCAGCGAACCATAGCTGGCTGCTTGCATCAGGGTCAGTGAACCATAGCTGACCAAGACACTTTTGTGCCTCTACGTGGCAAACCTGGAAACAGGCTGCACTAGTCACTAGTGCAGTCTGGCCAAAGGATAGGGATCACAGTAGGAAGGCAAACCTGGTATTATTAAAAAGTCAGCTGAAATGAGATGTGTCTGGATGAAAGGTGCACATATTACAGCCTCACTGTAAACTACAACACATCTTTTTCAGGACAAAGGCCGAAAACGAAATAAGAATTTCCTGCTGTAATGTGGTTGTTGCCATTTTGTTGTCATGTTCTTTCCCACAGATGTGTTTGCCGTAATATTTTCTCTGTCCATCCAACACAAAGTATGTGACAAAGACACTTGTTAATGAAGGTCTGCAGTCTGTCGAGTTCCATGACGGGCAAAAATGAAGTGAAAGCAAATCTAACCTGATGTTAACATCTATCCTGTCTTTATCAATATTACTTCCCAGATACAATTTTGCACTTCTTCAATTATCTGGTCATTAATCTTTATGGGGTCTCTTTGTTTTGATATTTATTATCATTTCCTTTGTTTTGTTCACACTAATTTGCAATACCACCATTGCTGCTTCAGATGTTAGTCTGTCTATCTTTATCTGTATGTCCTGCTGGTAACATACCGGCTACCTTAAATAATGCAAATACAATTATTCCAGTGAGGTTTTGGCAGATGGACTAATTGAGTGAGGTTCACAATCCAAAGGAGATCACCAAATTAGCTTTAGAGGTTTCTAAAGTTTTCTGTAAAGTCCAGAAAACTACTCAATACACAGCAGGTGTTTCGCACATGTTTGATGGCAGGGTGTGCATTTCCTTTGAGTTGAAGTCTTTTTGTCTAGGTAGGTTATGTGGTTATGTTTAAGAGGGATACATGGCTGACAGTTCAAGTGTGCCAGAGAACACCTTATCAAAACTCTGCAAAAATGATATGCATCAACAAAATTAATATTATTACAGGAAAATTCAAATGGTGTGTGCATCAGCCATACATATAAGCCTGACCAGAGCTCTGCATATAACTCACCGCTGATAGCAATCTGTGATGGTGTTGTAGTGATATGAAGCATGGGTGAATGCCTGGAGAAGGTAGGACCTGTCCCTGAATTTGTAGTTGATCTTTTCCTCTAGAACACTAAACCCCTCTAGCAGATGCTCAAGTTGGCTCAAGTTTTCAGGGGTAGAGGAGAACATAGGAGAAGGTGGACAACGCAGCTCATCAAACTCTTGTTCTGAAATCTGTGATTAAAAGGGAAAGGAACAAACAATTAAAGTAGTTCTAGGAAAACATATAAATAACAAGATAACGGTTGACATTAAAAAAAAGGGTTACAAAAACTTTTACAAGAATACAGTGGTAGGCGCTTTCTGAAATCTTGATCTAAATAGGTCTTCATCAATCCCTGAGTGAATTCTGGGGCCCCCTTACGGGGAAGGAAAGAATAGGATCACAGTACCTCCATGCATGTCATAGGTTTATGGGGCAAGCAACCTCATCATGCTAAATAAATTGCTACAGAAACCACCACTGCAAGAGCATGCAAAGTACTTTAGCACAGGTTTTATTTTTTATTTTATTTTTTGCGTTCGCCTTATTTCTCTAATCCCCAAGGCGGTGTGCGTTTCACTGTGGTTTTTAATTTGCGCCTGTCGGCCCAGTGCATCCGACTTCAGCATGCATTTTTATGTAAGGGTCTGCTTCCTCCTGCATTTTCTAAGGGCTTGCTTCCACGGGGTAATGGCCGGTGCTGTGATGGGGATCGAACCCAGCACCTTTTGGTTGTGAGCCATGTCACTTAACCACTAGGCCACGCCATCCCCATCACAGGTTTTATGAAGGAGGCCAACTGTTGTGGTGGTCCTACACTGCGGCTGAAGTGAAAAACGACAAGAAGGTCTTCATCAAGGACTAGACAAACAAGAATAACAGGAAAACTTTACTGAATTGAACCAATATCAGCTACAAATGTCACCCAGGACATAGGAGAAGGAGCAGTGACTAGACAGAAAAATAGAGACAAAGTAACCTTGCCCATAGCAACAGATAAGTTCTGCAACTTCAGAACTGAAATTGAAGATCTTGAAATAATCATATGCATGGAAACAGCATGATACTAAACGATCCCCAGACAGTCTTAATGACATGCAAGTCCTACAACAGCACTGAACTCAATGCCTTGGTGAAAATGTCACGTGGGTTCAGAACGCAATGATTCAGAGGATACCATCACACTGTAACATCAAGGGAAATGAGGAGGCCAACAGTCTAGCCAAAGAGTGAGTAAAACTGATACAGGAAGAATACCTAGTCAACTACAAGGAAGCAAAAGTCATAATAAAAGGCCAATACAATGTAAAGTGGCAGGCAGATGTTACTGCAGCCTGACAGCAGCACATGTACTTCAGGTCTGCTCCCAGCACACTGATTTGAAGCAAAGGGCAAAGGGTGTGGCACATGCTCACTTCCCTCAAGAAGAAACTGTACAGCGGTATTGAGACCCTGAAAAAAAGACACCAGACCTGATTTAACCTTAAGCATGCCCTTGTCCGATCCCTTCTAACCAGCTCGGCCTGCAAAAACGGTGTGCAGAAAAATTTTTTTTTTTTTTTGAACGGAGTCACTCCTGACAGCCATTTTTTACTGCTGAGTACGTCCTCCATATATACACGATATTTTGCCGGTTAAAGTATCGTGTGTTCAATTACAAATGGCTTTTGAACAGTTTTAATTTTGTATACGCCGTTTGGAGCAAGCCGACTTTTTGCGAAAGGGGAAGTAGGTTGTTGAGAAAGATTTTTATCGCGTAGATCTGTTTATTTTGTTTGTTTAAATGAAAGAACTACGTTTGAATTGAAACTAACAGTTGTGGCGATATTGTAAACACAGTATCGATACGTTGTTGTGGTTTCCATGGTTTTCTATCGAAGCGACTAGGCCTAGTGGTTGAGTCCAAATTTTTCCCGAGATTTTCATAAATTTTCAACTTCATCTTTTTAAATCTCAAAAACTAACAAACATACAACAAAAACAATAACACCCACATGTTCATTATGCTATTGTGTATCTACACGCCAGAAAATCATATTTATTGACAAACAAACATAAAAGTTACAAATTTTGAAAGACGACTACCACAGCGACTAATTAAGAAAATTAATTAGGTCAAATTTTTTTCAAAAATTATGTAGCGTGCCTAAGGTTAAAGTCCAATAATATCTGCCAGCAATGATTTTGTGGTTTCTCATCTATGGGTAGTCAAGGAATGATACAGAGCCCACACAGTTCCAAAAAATAAATCTGTATCAATAGACAACAAGAAATGTGATTTAGTGGCATTATATTTTAGTGCATCAATCTATATTATGAAAGAGAGTGGAGAGTAATATCAGGATCAAGTGAAACATGCTGGTCAAGGTGGGATTGAAGAGTAACATCAGGGTTAGTGAAACATACTGGTCAATGTGGGAGAGAAGAGTAATATCAGTGTCAGGTGAAACATACTGATCAAGATGGGAGTGAATAGTAAGATCAGGGTCAGGTGAAGCATTCTGATCAAGGTGGGAGCGAAGAGTAACATTAGGGTCAGGTGAAACATACTGGTCAAGGTGGGAATGAAGAGTAACATCAGGGTCAGGTGAAACATTCTGGTCAAGGTGGAAATGAAGAGTAACATCAGAGATAGGTGAAACATACTGATCAAGGTGGGAGTGAAGAGTAACATCAAGCTGTTAAGGAAACAGTTTTTAAATCTTTGCCCATCAATGTAACACACCTGGCCCAAAAAAAGGGAACTTAAGTTCCTCATGATGTATGGCTTGGCTTCGTTCATTCTCAATCTCCCACTACCAAACACTGAAAGGGCTTAAGTAGCAGAATGTAATCCAGAGAACGGAATGCGTTGTATTGTAGTTTACAGCTTGACTGCGATATTTGCACCTTTCGGTCCAACACATCCGACTTCAGCAAGCATTTTTTGAGTACCGGGTTAGCATTCCCTCTTCGATCCCTTCTCCTTAGCCAGTCTGCCCTGCTGCAGCCTGTTATCCAAGATCACCGCGTGGAGGTGTAGAAGGATCTTGGCAGCTTTGGTTCGCTGGCCCTGGCGCTAGCAGTCAGCTATGGGTCGCTGACCGCTGCAGCTCATCATCTTGATCCCCCTCATGATGTATTAAAGCAAACATGAATAGAAAAGTCAGAACCCCCCCCAATTTTTTTTTCCACAAGTAAAAATATATTTCATTCTCATCAAAGCACAGTATAAATCATTAGGTACCTTCCACGATGTTCCCTTGTTTAAGAAGACTTCCTTGCACTGCTCTTTATCCAAATCTTTCTCGTTTTTCTTGGGCAGGACTTTCAAGCCAAGCCAGGACATGAACATGAGAGCTGCTTTCCTCCCACAGGTGGTCAGATAGCATCCAATAAAGGCTTCCACGCAGTCTGCAACGCTCTTGTCTGGTAGTCCATGATGACGTTGCAGACTGTATGGAACCAAAATTGTGCGACTGGGCTCATCAAGGTCATCCAGCCGGTCTGCTTCTTGACTTTGCTGTATCCATTCCAACTCCTTGTTAAACTGTCTGGCTTCATCTCGTTTGGCTGTGGGACAAACAGGAAGTGGCTGATCAAACTAAGTGCAAAACATTGCAATTAAAAAAGCTTATACCTTTTATAATGGATGGTGTCCGTTTCCAAGGATTTGGTGGTTAGAATACATTCTCCCAATCTGAAGACAGGTTCCTTTTTAGCAAGATATTTTTTAATAGCAGGAATGAAACAAAACCCTAGAATGAACACTGTGCATCGACTGTCTGGGCATTTAACCTTTACTCTTCAGACGTATAAATCCCCCCTAGCTAGCCCCATCAGCAGGTTAAAAAAACATTGAACGGTTGAGGCTTGACTTCATCGCCGAGGGTCTCCCCATATGGCTTGGTCTCTCTCCGCAGAAAGGTACACTGCATGTCGAGAGCATCTCACAAAGCACAAACTCTGTAGCTCTAGCGATGAACCCAGGATGCCCAGAAAAAAATTTCCATCGTGAACCGACTGCCACAACTCAAATCGCTTGACCATCAGCAGGTAAAATGTGGCAATGATTATTGTTTCTTCCAAGATGCCCACTACTGTAAATTACAAGTTGTAACAATATAAACTACAGGAAATGCATCTTATTGCACTTGGTCACAGAACAAACATTTCCTACGCCTGGAATTGAAAGTCTATTTATATCATTCTTACTGCAATCATTAAGAGTATAAAACCTACCTGCAACAATGGACTCATCCAGGTAGAAACTGCGGGAGACATTTGCAACCTTTGATTCAGGCGTCACGATAATTACTTTAGGAACTGGTCCCCGTCTCCGATCCTCATTGATGATAAATCCTGGTGGGAGCCAGTTCTCATATGGCTCAAACTTGGTGGACACCATACATTCAGCTAGACATTTGCGACGTCCCAAGCGATACAAGTTGTAGTTGCTCACCTGTTAATAATTAGCTGTGTTCTTATTATAAAATTCAGTGGAAAAAAAAAGCAGGACATTAATTTTATGATGGGCATATGGCTAATTTTTACGCTGTGTAAAAGAAATAATATATGTACTTCAAATTCTGAGGAAATATCAAATCTAATATCACATACAGTCAGTGTTGTATTTGTATTTTAAGTGGGGTGGAAGACAAGGACAAAATACTATTGAGGCAATTCATTTCATGGCTGAAAAACAAGCATGATTAAAATACAGTTCCAAGTCAGGACATTGACAAGACCTGTGACAATGTTGTGATATAAATATGCCTTTATCAATAACTGGACAATCCAAAATGACACAAGTTAACATGGTGAACTAATTGATATGAACATCAGTATGTGAGCACCGTGTGTGATAGCAGTGCACCAGGCTGAGGAGATGACATCAATGAGGAAACTATTTGTATTGTTTCTTCTGTTCCTCCATCAAGCACTTGCCTGTTCTGAGCTCACCATACAACAGCTGATTAAAAGGACCTCATCTAGTATACGAACAACATACCCAGTCCATCTTCTTCTTCGTACGCTGTCAGACGTCAACCTTTATTTCTTCGAAAAAAGCAGCGGTCATCCTGAGGCTGTCGACACTGCCATAGAGCTTGTCTAGTGTTGCCACTGGTGATGGCCACATCTGCTTTCTCTGATCCTCGTATGCAGATGTTCAGCGGTCATTTTCCCAGTACCGTACGTGCATTCATCAGTGCCACCTATCTTCAATTTATTGAATAGGTGGTACCTCAGTCTATTGTGGCCAGTGCGAAGTCTGAAGACCACGACCTCCTCTCTTCTGTTCAACTGGTAATAGGCATCGTTTTTTGTGTAGCCAGTATGTTCTGTTTCCCATTTGGTCATGTATCTAGCTCTAATAAGCATTTTTGACTCTTCGTATGTCACACTAGTATCTGGTGTGGTAGTCTTGCACCTTCTTTTACCAGTCTGTCTGCCTCCTCGTTGCCTTGGATGTTACAGTGGGATGGAACCCCCTGTACCACTACTCTTTTTGGTGCAGACTGCTGGCATAGTTGACAGAGTACTGCTCTTAAATCATTTAGTTCAGTATTTTTCTGGCTTTTTAGTGCTGTGACTATGGCCAGGGCATCTGTAAACAGGACTATATGGCTTTCATTTCTTTTGCATGTCACCATTTCTTCTACTGCAGCCCTCAGTGCCTCTGCCTCCGCTCTGAAATTGCTTGAGTATTTTCCAGTTGCCACTGACAGTGTTATTTTTCTCCCAGTCCATCTGATCTGTTGTCTCTGCAACAGCGTATACATGCCCAATAGATTCGTCCTGCTGAGGACTTCAAAGTATAGCACTCTATCCTGCTAGTCGATAATGAGCAGCCTACGAAGACAGTTTCTGTTGAAATGGTTGGAGTTTCCTGACATGCTTGCTCACTACTGATATTCATTTACCTCAAGTGGCTGTTTTAATTGGTTCAGTTCTTGTTAAAGACTTATGTAGATCGTAGCATTGGTATATGCCAGTTCCAGTTTTGATATAGACCTCCTCTTTGGCCATTCTTGTTTTACAGTCGACATTAGTATTGAGGAATTAAACCACAGTTACTCATATACATATTACATCAGATAAACAAATCAGTTTAGTTTCAACATGGTAGATATGTTATTACATTCCATTAGAATAAATCTCACTCTTATGGTTCTAATTTTCTGGCTTTAGCCTACCCATTGAATAAAGTGCAGACCCACTGATGCTTATTACCAGTTGACAGAAAAGAGCAGATGGTGGTCTTTAGACTCCACAAAGGCCCCAACAGACTGATGTACCATCTGTTCAATAAACTGAAGATGGGTGATACTGACGAATGCAGCTTTGGTACTGGGAAAATTAACCCTGAACATCTGCTGCAAAACTGACATACGAGCACCAGAGAAAGCATATGTGGCCATCACCAGTGTCAACACTAGACAAGTTCTATGGCAGTGTCAACAGCCTTAGGATGACCAATGCTTTCTTTTAACAAATTCAAGCCAACATCTTGCAGCGCACGAAGAAGAAGTCGCATAGAACCACTGTCAGTTCATTGTATGAGGTCTCTCAGATTTTTGTAGGTGGGTTAATCAATTCTCTTCCTTGCTGTCCTGCTTTCCCTAAATGTAAATCAGGTACCTATTTACACCTGGATAGAGTGGAGCATGTTGATACCAGGAAGTGAGGCTGGAACATTTGCAATGAGAAGCAAGTGCTCTAACTACTCTGCCAGTCCAACATTACAAAAGGCGAATAAGGAGGAATGCAAAAATCATCTGACTGCACAACTTCATACAAACACAAACAACCGCAGGAACAAGAAGTAGTCAGAATGGGTTTACTAGAGGGAGATCATGCTTAACAAATCTATTAGAATTCATGGAGGAGGTTACTAAAATCATAGATAAAGGGGAGCCAGTGGACGTTATTTATCTAGACTTTGCAAAGGCCTTTGATAGAGTACCTCATCAGAGAATATTTCGAAAGTTAAAATCACATGGAATAGGTGGGGAAGTTGCCAAATGGATTGAAAATTGGTTAACGGGATGAAGGCAGAGGGTGGGCATAAATAAGGAGTATTCTGAGTGGAGTGAAGTGAAAAGTGGTGTGCCACAGGGCTCAGTTTTGGGACCAATTTTGTTCTTGATATATATAAATGATTTAGACATTGATATGGGATCCATGATTGCAAAATTTGCTGATGACACAAAACTATGCAGTAGTTTCTCATCTAAAGCAGAAGTGGATATATTGATGTCGGATTTAGATAAAATTCGATAATGGTCTGTAAGCTTGGCAAATGGAGTTTAATGTAGATAAATGTACAGTCATCCACATGGGTAGATCCAATATGGAACATAATTACAGAATGGGAGAAAACAATATTAGAAAGATAAATAAGGAAAGGGACCTAGGGGTTATAATAGATCATACAGGAAAGGTGAGTGAGTAAGTTAAGGTAGCAGTGAAAAAGGCAAATGCAATGTTAGGTATGATAAAAAGAAATATTAAACATAGGAGCAAGGAAGTGATCGTCAAACTGTATAAAGCTTTAGTTAGACCTAGATTGGAGTACTGTGTACAGGTGTGGAGTCCTTTTCATAGATGGGATATAAACATGCTGAAAAGAATACAAAAAAAGAGCCACAAAGATGATAGTGGGATTACAGAATTACAGTTATGAGGAACGACTCAGAAAAACCGGCCTACAGTGTCTCGAAGAGAGAAGAATTCGTGGTGACTTAATACAGGTTTATAAGATGATCAGAGGAATCGATAAATTAGACTATAACAAGTTTTTTTTAAATACAGCCACCCACACTAACACGAGGGCATAGCTACAAGCTGACTAAAGAGAGGTCCTGATTAGATATTAGGAAATATTTTTTTAGTCAGAGAGTGGTGTCTGCTTGGAATGCATTGCCAGGAGAGGTAGTGGAGGCAGGGACAGTTAATGCATTTAAGAATAAACTGGATGCGCATAGCTTTTAGAGCAAGGTGATGTAAATGTAACTGGTTGTATACAGACTCTGAAGGGTCTTCTAACCCAGTATAAAGACGTTAAGTTAAGAACATTCTCTAAAGATTTTTGTCTAGAAGGAAGTCTTGAGATGACAGTGTGATGACAAACAACGGCAGTTTTTAAAAAATGTTCTATTTACAATTCTACTGAATATAGAAGTATGAACATTTAATACAACTGGTGAGAGACAGAAAAATGTTGTGCTATTCATTGATCATGTATCCAAGAAAGCCAGAGAACTAACATTTAAAAAAAAATAATTAAATAATAATTTTAAAAAAATACTTTGTTGATCTACAAATTATGAAAAAAGCATTCACCTGCTTGCTACGCAGATAGCTGAGCTTGCCCTCATGGATTCCTGGGTAGGAGCAGTACAGATAAACTGTTATGGCATATTTTAGAAAGGAGTCTCCAATGGTCTCCAGTCGCTCCAAGCTAAAGAAATCATTAGCGTTAGACATGGTGAGGGCTTGCATTATGAGACATGGACTGGGGCCAACAAATGTCTGCAGATCCCTGTCTTCATCCAGACTCACATGCTGCTGTGTGTCAAATGATGATGCATCTGTTTCAGGATTCATAGTCATCAATGACTGCCGCTGAGAAGGTGTCTCATTCACAGCATGTGTGGAAACTGATTTCTCTCCACGTTGTCGTTTGTCACACATTTGACTGTCTTTGTTCCATACTCCAATATCAAATTCAGCGTATCTACATTCCGATGGTTGCAAGCCAGGGGATTGATTCCTACTGGTTTTGTCACTAAATAGCACAGATGAAGCAGAAGTAGAATTTTCTTGGTTCACATTTGAAGAATCTTTATTATTCATAGAGTCTTCTGCCTGTTCACAACTTTCCTTGGGCTCAGGCCCCCAATTATCAAAAGTAAAACCCTTTTTTATATTCTCATTGTCAAGTTCATCCGTGGCAAATGAGAACTTAATAACATTGGCATCAGTATTGTCCCCAAATTGTGTCTCCAAATTCTCACCTAATACATCTGAACTATGATCCTTTAGGTGATCTTTGTTGAACTCTCCTGAGCTGCTACAATCTCCTACCTTATTTTCACAACTGCTATCCCACAGTGATGATGCTCTCTGAGGATTTTCATGTTCACTATTGCTAGCACCCCAGTGAGATTCAGATGAATGGAATGTATTAGAAATGTATGTTTGTGGAACAATGAGATTTATGTCCATGCCGCTCAACTCTTGACTAAATTTATTCATAATAATAGATGAATCAACACTTCCTCTTTTATCTGATGGAGGTGGCACTGGCCGTGATGGCTTCGATGTAACATGCTTATGATTTGTATTATTTTGTGCATTTAATTTAATACTTTCTGTGAATTCTTGACTCTTATTTTCTAAAATATGTCCATTTGTAAGTACTTGATCATTGGTGGTTAAAACGTTTGTCTTGTTGATCATATGAGCATGATTCTGTATGGTAGAAATGCTGATGTTTACTAAGGCCTTTTGAGCAGGTGACTCGTGAACACAATGGCGGTCAAAAACAGGAGCAACATGAGTTTGATCAGGGTCAGAGTTGGACTCATGGTTTGCGCAAGTATCACAGACATTCAACTCTGAATCTTCTGCTGGGTGTATTTCTTTCAGTAAGGCAGGGTTAGAGAAAGAATTCTCCAACAATTCACAACCTTGAGGATCAGGAAGCTCAACTTCAGGAGCTTCACTGGATGCTGCTGCTCTTGATGGTGATGCGGACACACAATTTATAATATTGCTAAATGATGTGGTTATCTTCTCTGGCTGAGACTTTGGTGAAAGCAAAGTGTGGCATGGTGGTGGTGATGTTAATGATATATGCTTGGTACTTGGGCTAAGATGACTGATGTCGCCCTCTCCTGATTTTGCTATCTCAGCACTGAGACCATTATGTAATTCCAGGCTGGACTCTGACAATGAAGAAGTTGCATATGAAGAGGAGGCTGGCATTGATGATCCAGTCAGAGCTGAAGATGTGGAACAAGGCATTACAACTGCTGCATTAGTTTTAGCACCAGTGAGGCCACAGGCTGTAGGGAGTTTACAGTTGGCATTAGAACAATAAGTGTTCATAGAGTCATTGGCAGCAGTAGAAACATTACAAGTATCAGTGGTGGGGTTTGCTTCAAAAATATCTTGATCACCGGATATTAAAGTAATTGGTGCATTCATAGATGATGCAGATATATTTGATATTCTAGAAGCCGATGTAGAGAATGAGTTGACACATAAGTGATGATCAGGTTTTATCACAGAGGAGGTAGATGTGGTGCTGCTATGGCCATCTGGCTGCCCATTCACACAAGAATTAGAAAGAGGTTTGGTCGCCTCATTTGTATAAATAATATTGCATTGATTATTGTCATTCCCACAATTGTTGGAAATGGAGCTACCTTGGGATATATTGCATATATAGCCATGGTTTAAACACCACGATGAAAGATTTACATCATGACCTTTGGCATCATCAGATACAACTTCAGTCCGTTCTGAAGTCTCGATGTCTACTTTGTCCTGACCTTTTACAGTCTTTGAACTGGAGGAAACAGAAGATCCAATGTTGCTTGCCAACATGTCTGGCGACTCTCTATTCAAATTGTTGCTAGAAGTCCCAATATTTGTGTCTGATCCTGAAGATGCAATGCCAGAGTCACTGTCAGATGAAGAAGAGTCAGTTTTTTCTTCTGTGGTTTTTAGATCGCTCCCTAATGTTGATTCAACTTCCACTTGGGGTGTCTCCCATTTATCTTGACTGATCACTGATCTCATAACATTCTCTTCAAACTTTTGATTTAGTGAAGAGCTTCCTGTAGAACTGGTACATAAATTACTATCTTTAACTTGACTCTGTTTTTCAATCATCTCCGAGTCACATTTGACGCTATTGATAATGGGTGATGACGGCTGATCAGACTTTTTGCTACTGTTCATCTCTGCTTCTTTCAACTTCTCCGGGCTGGTTTCAAAACCAAAGTCAAGCTGAGGAAATATAAAGTTCTCTGGTAGCTTCTCAACTCCAATGCTAGTTTCTCTTGATATTTTACAGCGAAGTTCTTCAGCCAGAAGCAGGTTGTTAGCACGGTACAAAACAGCTGGTAGACACACAGTCTTACGCCACAAAGATGCTGGGAACACATGTATGTCACAAAGCTCTGGCACAAGGATTTGCTTCTGCTGAAGGTTTTCCCGCCTAGCTCTTTTGGTTTCAGCACTGCTGGTTGGCAAGGCCACACCTTTCTGGTTCATGTACCTGCAAAATTAAGTTTAGATATTGGTTATTTGATCTTGTGATCTTTTTATCACTTGAAAAAACAAGCTATTAACTTTTTTATTCCTCTATCACATATATATATTATTGTTTCCAGTGTTTGTTTTCAAATACAGAAGGGAACTTCTAACTGAGAAGCCTTTGACCTGTGCAAATAGTGAGCTAGGAGTAGGGTGTGTGTTGGTTTGTTTGTATATCATGAATTGGAGAGATTTTAAACTAAAGGGGATAGACCCCACTTCTAATTAGCCTCTTACAACATGCCCTCAGTGTGACAGTAAACATATTCTCAGTTCTGTCATACTCAGAGCTCTTGCAGAAATCACTGGGTCATTCATCTCATGATTGGTTTCATTAGGCAATATTATGTCATTCCAATGATTTTAATTTGGCCCCCAAAACCCATGTTAAGTCACACCAATAATGTTTATATCACAGCTGCTTACCAAAATTCAAAGGCTGAAATTGATAACTACAAAACTTGTTAACCCTTTTCAGCTCATAGGCGCTGAAATTAGCTCCCGAAAACAAAAAGAAGTTTACCTGTAACAACCAAAACCGATATTTGAAACGTGTTTTGTGATCTAGTTTGTGGAATTTCATTTTTTTTTAACGCTCAATTCTATGGTTCCGTTTGCACAATTGATATTTAACTGTCATTTTATTACCGCTAGACACACATCTGCGAAAGCAACGATATTTGAAACTCAAATCACTTTTCGCGAGTAATGTTGGGATTCAAGATCCGAGAAATTATTAATTATTTTATCAATCCATTGATGGGGAGAAAGACTAACGTCTTGTCAGGCAAAATATACTGATCAGACATGTTAGTCAGGGTCAGGCAAAACATACTGGCCAAGACCCTCACCTCAGCTTCCTAGTAGCCCTCCCTGGAAACGGGCTGTTTTCATGGTAGCCTGGCTAACAAGGTGAGGGATTGATGTGATCCCTGTAGTAGTGAGTGACACGTAGATGAAGCTAAGCATAGCACAACCACCTGGAGGACCGTGGTCCACCTTCATCAGCACTCTAGGGATGTGTGTAGATTACTCATTCAACACAAGACCAATTCAGGATTTGACTGGGACACACAATACAAAAGGCAATTGTAAAGGAATTGACAGATATATCGGCAGAGCACATGATGTGGTAGGTACCCAAATAATTGTTCTCTCCCATTTCCATCTACGCATTAATGTTATTTAATGTTTCAAACTAATATTTATTACGAATACTTCATGTTATAACCGGTTTAATTATGTGTCGTACTATGTTTAAATAATAAATTTAGCTAAATTTGTTCAATATTAATTACCTTTATGTAGATAAAAATATTGATGCACAGAATTTCTGCATTTTGGTCCAGACGGACAGACAAACCAGCCAAATTAGCTCGGATTGAATATGATTAATGAAGTTACATTGATTCACTTCTTTCATCTTAAGATTGGTTGTCTGAAGTCCCAGCAGGCAACTCATCATATCAGGTCTAGTTATCTCAAAGTTTTTATAGAGGATGTCTTTAAATATGAACTAAATATGAATCATTCATTGTCCTCTTCAATCAATCACAGTAATAAGACATTTTGCTTGTTTGCTAGGTGTATTTTTACTTGCTGGGCTTGTTTCTTAAGGCAGAGTCTATTGTACTGAGCGCAATGCATCCAACTCCATCACGAATTGATTTTTTTAATGGGATCACCAACATCATATTAGGTGTATGACTTTACCAGTTTATAAAACTGCACACATGCAAGTTTTGTTATAAGCCGTGCCCCTTACCACTTTGCAAACTATGTTCCCAATGACAACTTCCACACCACATGTTAGAAAAGGAGTGACTAGATCAAGTCAATACCTATTGATCAGGTACAGAATCAAGTTCTCAAACTAATTTGTGAGGGGATGAGATCAACACATACAGCGGCGTGCAAGATAGAGGCCAACATAGAACCGCTAGATATCAGGAGAAAGTGGGAACTGACTGAAGTGGTAGAGAGATACAAGAGACAAGAAAATGGCGAACCAAATAGGGTACAAATAGACACTTGAAAGCAAAAGAGAAGACTGAAGCAATTGTCCCCACTGGATGTAGCAGAAGAGGAAAGCCATATTCACCATCTACCAGAGGAGAGAGAAACGAAGAATACATTTTTAGACCACCCACTTGGGAAAAGGTGGCCACCAAGGAGACTACACCTAATATCCTGAAGAGATGTGCCTTGGAGACAGTCTTTAGCTAACCAACATCAGCAGTCCTGGTCTATACGGGTGGATCAGCATTCAAATCTACCTTTTTTTGCAGGGTATGGTATCCATATGAAATACCTGGATGGGTTTATATACGAGTTTTGTGATTCATGTAGCGAAAACCGTTCAAATGATGAAGTAGAGGCTGAGACTATAAAAACAGCAGTTTAGATTTTGCACCAACAGCTTGACTTGGGTGAATTGTTCCTGATGGACTTTGTTTTTAGTGACCAAGTCGGTTCTGGAGGCGCTGAAAAACACCCCATACAAAGAAAATTAGATATTCTTGAGGGCTACTAGGGAACGAGATGGCCGATAGATTGGCAAAAACAGGAGTCTCGAAACAACAATTGGATAGACCCTGCAGCAAACAACACAGTAAAACAAATTATTAAGAATAATACCAGGGAAATCTGGATGAACAGGTGGGCGTCGGGAACAACAGGTCACATTGTATAATGTCATAGCCAAAAAGTAACGATGACATAAATAAACTACATAGAAGAGATCAAAGTCTCATCTTTCAGTTCCGAACAGGACATAGCAGAGTCAATAGCCACTTGAACCGCATCAATGCCTACTACCTGTCCTTGTGCAGACATTGCTCTCATCCTGATGAAACAGTTCAACACCTACTCATTGAGTGCAAGGCGCTTGCGTGCATGAGGTAAAGATTCTTATAAGCACTGCCGACAATTGCCAACACACTGTATGCAGCATGTGAAACAACTGAAGAAGACCTGTATCTATATATGAATGGCATTGGGCTGCCAAGAGCAGGCTTGGTCAGCAGCTATGGGATAACAACAACAACACCAAGTCAGCTACTAAGTCAACAAATGACACTACATATTTTATATATAATCGTTCTGAAAGAACCTGACATACAAAGGTGGAACAGGAGGTTGCGAGAGAACGCTGGCGTTGGACAGGACACACAATAAGGAAACCAGCTGACAGTCTCTGTTCTGGAATCCCAAGGGAAGACAAATATAGGGAGACGAGGACACACATGGAGATGGGAGATCGAGACAAAACATGCGGGAAACTGAAAGATGTTGGGAGAGAGATGGAGCAGATGTTTAGGACAGGAGGACGTGCATATTTATTGAAGACTTATGCTCCAAAGGGAGCTGACTAGTTTTTGATAAGGCCATTGTTCATTTCAAAAGTACGGTCAGAGAATATCAAGGTTTTCCTATTATAGAAAATACATTAACCTCGTCACCATATTGTTGTGGTGCGGGAGGCATTTACACATTGTTCTTTAGAAAAGAGGGCGCCAGCTTAGTTAGGGTTGAGGAACACTGGTCTATAGACATTTGGGGGGTTTTTTTTTTTAGTAGAAACATAATTAATTAACCTTACGCACGCTATGTCCGATCCCTTCTAACCAACTCGGCCTACAAAAACGATGTACGGGAAAAAATTTTTGGGGGGGGAACGTAGTCACTCCCGACAGCCATTTACTGCTGAATACGCCCTCCATCTATACACGATATTTTGCCGGTTAAAGTATCGTATGTTCGATTTCAAATGGCTTTTGAACAGTTTTAATTTTGTATACGCCGTTTGGAGCAAGCCGACTTTTTGCAAAAGGGGAAGTAGGTTGTTGGGAAAGATCTTTATTGAGTAGATCTGTTTATTTTATTTGTTTAAATGAAAGAACTACGTTTGAATTGGAAACTAACAGTTGTGTCAATATTGTAAACACAGTATAGATACGTTGTTGTGGTTTCCATGGTTTTCTATCGAAGCGACTAGGCCTAGTGGTCAAGTCCAAATTTTTTCCCAAGATTTTCAAAAATTTTCAACTTCATCTTTTTGAATCTCAAAAACTAACAAACACACAACAACAACAATAACACCAACATGTTCGTTATGCTATTGTGTGTCTACACGCCAGAAAATCATATTTATTGACAAACAAACATTAAAATTTAAAATTTTCTAAGACGACTACCAAAGCGAGAAATTAAGAAAATTAATTAGGTCAAATTTTTTCAAAAAACTGCTGCCGTGCTTAAGGTTAAGAACTTGTTAGTGTTACTGTTTTTGTTGTACGTATGTTAGTTTCTGAGATACAAGAAGATGAAAATGTTAAAAACAGCACAAATATTTAGACTCATATATTTCTGTGTGTGTCGAGTGTGCAGTCAATTTCTTTAATTACCACAAAGGATGGATAGTGTTCTCTTACAAGACTGACTATCTGTTAGTTTCCACTATAAACATATTTTTTACATCTACAAAAACAAACAGATCTACTTCCAAAAAATCTGTTGCAACAGCTTAACTTTATAATCCTCAATAATGGAACAATCTTCAAATCCGAGTGAAAAAAAGAATATATTTTATCAAAATCCACAATCACATTGCCAGTTCAAATTGGATAGGAAGGAACTGATTATTTTAAATTCAAACGCATGTATGTTCAGCCACTTCTATAGCATTAACCTGGATGTTTATTCACGATAAACCGGTCGCTTTACACGTGTCGTGTTGACACAACTGAGGCAGCAAAACGGAAATGTGTTTCAGCTATATCAACACAACAGATGCGTGGTAAAGGTTAAAGTTATTGTAGTGTCCGATCAAAACCGCATGAAAATGAATGATGAATGCTCCACTTCCTACCTGGGTGTGAGAAGGTTCAGCCTAGCAGAAGTGTGGTCCACATCTAATAGAGGCTGTTCTGTGTTGGTAATAACAAGTCCATATTTGGTGGTGTAATAATCCTGTTTGTAGTGGATACAAGAAATGTAAAAATAAAAGGAATTATGAAATATCAAAGTCATTACAGAACACAATGATTATCAGAAGAGAAATTATGATATAATCAACTGCTTTAACTTGAGAATTATCGTATAAAAGTCACTTACCATCTGTATACACCCCACGGAGCACAGATTAAATCCACTCCAGCCTTCCAAGCATGTCAATAAAAGGCCACTGAAGAAGGCCAGCAGATTCATTAGTAAACCTATCCAATCTACTCCTCAGGATGGGGCACAATAGACTGAATAAATGTACAAAGAAATTCTAGACCTTTGTGATAGAAGAAAGTCACTGAAAAACAAAAATCACCCACCTGATGAGGTCGGCAAATATAAAGAGGTCAAGAAAGTGATACAACAAAAGATGAGAGGTGAAAGAAGCGTGGATATGTGAGCAATGTACAAACAACGAAGAGAAACTAAACTGAAATAACAAGGTTGTCAAAGAACTGGTAACATCGAGACAAGGCAGGAACTTTATGATCCAGGATAAAAGCGGCAAGTGCCTTATTGAAGAAAATGACATACTGGCTCGATGAACAGAGTACTGTTCCGAGTTATATAATTATGATGGACGAAATTAACCTCAGAAAACAATCCCTCTAACATCAACAACTATAGAGGATAACCAACTGATAACGAAGGAAGAAGTAACTGCAGCGGTGTAAAGACATTGAGAAGAGGGAAGACGGCCGACGTGGACAATATACCAGCAGAGCTCTTACAGGCAGGTGGAGAGGTAGTGGTGTAAGGCCCGACACATATCTACAACAAAATTTGGGCGACAGGAAACTGGCCAGACTTATAGACAAAATCAATGGTTATACGGTTACATAAGTCTGGAAACCTAAAGCTGTGCCAAAATTACAGAACACTAAGCCCCACCCTAGCAAGGCCATGCTTAGATTAGTCCTCGACTGATTGAAACCCCAAGCAGAGAACATCATTGCCAAGGAGCAAGCAGGGTTTATACAAGGAAGAAGCACTACAGAACATATATTTAATTTAAGGCTGCTAAGCGAGAAATATCTAGAACAGCAGCAAAAACTGTATCATGTGTTTGTTAATTTTAAGAAGGCGTTTGATAGGGTAAGGCATAAAGCGCTATGGGCAACTATGAGGATGTATAAAATCAACGTAAATATTATAACGGTCCTTTATTATAACCTGTATGACAAAGTGTCTAGCGCAGTTCTTGTGAATGGGAGGATGGGAGGCAAGGGGACTGGTTTGGCACACCAGTTGGTGTGAGACAGGGGTGTACACTCTCTCCAACTCTTTTCAATATATTCCTTGAGGGAATTATAAGTGAGGCACTTGGAGGTCACGTTGGTACTGTCAAGATAGGGGGCCGAACAATTACCAACCTTCGTTTTGCAGATGATATCAACGGGTTGGCAGGTTCAGAAGCAGAACTCCAGGAATGGGTCAGAAGGCTCGATGAAACAGCTCTTGGCTATGGTATGGAGATAAACGCTGGTAAGACAAAATTAATGACCAACAACGCCGAGAGCTTCAACAGGATAAAAGCTAATGGTCAGGAACTCGAAGTGGTTGATCGTTTTAAATATCTAGGGTCGATTGTCAGTGATTAGGTATCAAAATGTGAGGTGTTGGCCAGAAAAGCACAGACAATAGCAGCGCTTGCACGGCTTAACAAAATCTGGCAAGATAAACAGTTAGCACTATGCACGAAAATCAGATTAATGCATACATTGGTCCTGTCAATATTCCTCTATGCTTGTGAGACATGGACAGTTACAGCTGACCTTCAGCGAAGGATACATACCTTGGAGATGAGATGTTTCCGAATAATTTTGAACATCCCATACAAAGATAGAATTACAAATGAGGAAATACGAGATAGAATTACAACAGCAATAGGGCCTTTTGAAGACCTCTTGGGAACTGTCAAAAGAAGGAAACTCACTTGGTATGGTCACATATCGAGTTCAAATGATCATGCAAATACGATCCTCCACGGAAAGGTGCAAGGCAGACGATGAAGAGGCTATCCCAAAAAGAGGAGGGAGGACAACATAAAAGAATGGACCAATCTCCGACCAGAAGAGGCACAGGCAGCGGCCGCTGACAGAGAAGGGTGGCGTGGTGTTGTGAGGATGTCTTCATGTGTGCCCCAACGATCTCACCGGTTACGGGATGACCTGACAATCTTCAGCTATCTGTTTGACCACTGTGTACATGTAAACTAGACAAACAAACTGCTGAGCTTGTTTTACAGAACTGTACTAAGTATGGCCAGTTAAGAAAGATACACTGGCCCATTGATTTAACACTAGACTCCATACACTAGGCTGTATGTGAGTGAGCAAGTTAAAGTAGCAGTGAAAAAGGCAAATGCAATGTTAGGTATGATAAAAAGAAATATTAAACATAGGAGCAAGGAAGTGATCGTCAAACTGTATAAAGCTTTAGTTAGACCTAGATTGGAGTACTGTGTACAGGTGTGGAGTCCTTATCATAGATGGGATTTAAACATGCTGGAAAGAACTAAAAAAACCACAACAAGAGCACAAAAAATACTTTGGAGCAGTGTCCTGTAAGGGATCAGCTGCAGTAATCAGGCAAAAGATATATAAACTTTATAAGAAAAGTAATTTTACGAACAAACAAGAATTGTCAGCAGCAATGATAGTTATATATACTTCTTTACGGAGTTTGCATCACTTAATACACAGAAGGGCTGAACAAAGAACAAACAAATTGAAGAGAAATCTCCAGGCAACAACCCTTTGCAAGGATGCAATGTTATCGCTGGACAGTTTGAGAAATCAAAATTGGAGAAGCAATCAAAGTAAATCAAGAAAACTGTAAGCTTATCATCATATTGAAACACTAACAGTCACATTACTTTTGTCCCATCATGAGAATAGAACAATTAGAATATATTAACATGTATTTGCCCATCTGTTACAAACTTAAAATAGAATAGGAAAACATCTCCACAAACTGGAAAAATGGTTTAAGAGAACACAAGGACAGAAATAATTAAGATACCACAGATTATAAGAACTGCAGAAACATCATTGCCAATAGCATTTGATTATGATGAAAGAGCTAGCTTAATACACTACAGTAACCACGAACTTTATATTATGAATCTTAACTTAACGTTTTTATACTGGTTTAAAAGACTCTACAGAGCCTGTATACAACCAGTTTCCTGGAGGGTGGCTTTTACCGTTGTGCGAGTCCATCTTAATAGACTCAAACATTAGAGTTAAGTAGACCTGCAGCCAGTTAGGCGCCATTTATAGCTGCTATTAACAAAGCCACTTGGGAAAAGATACAAATAACTTGGGTAGATTTTTAATTTGAATTTTGTCCTGCAGCGGCTGTTAAGTCTACTCTTTTTGATTTCCAACTGCCAAGGAATTTTTAGCGTGCTTGACACTGAACAACGCGGGAGTCCAATCTCACTACCCAGAGATCACGGGAATTTTAACCAGAAGATTCACGTTAAAAAAATCTCGGTCTCCACCGTGATTCGAACACGCGACTACCAGCACCCAAGGCGGACGCCTTACCTTGAGGCTACGGAGTCCCCTTGTAAGAGACAATGCTGCCATAACATACTTGCTTAGATATGAGGTGTTATAAAACACTGTATTATAGATAAACTATAAGATGAGGCTGCCGCTACAAGTACAATCTTCTACCACAGTAGAATATGTTCAGTTATCTCTCACCTGGCAGAAAAGTTATTTCCTGCCTGGCAGAAAGAAACAGCACAGTTTGGCAAAGTTTTGAAGTTCAAGCAATGTGAGCCTATTCAGAGTTTAGAATGTCCAGAAAATGAGACATCAAAGAAGTGATTGCATCAAAATATGTTTCAGACTTGGAAAAAGTACCAGAGATTTTTCAGATTTTGAAATATCCCTGGGTAAAAGACAAGAAGCAGGAAATCAGTTTCGATGTGGTTCTACAAATCATAAGTAATGTGACCTTTTTGAGAATACTCAACTCTAGGGACAAACATCAATGAGCAAAACTGAGAACTTTTCATAGCATCAATAGTTAAACATAATGATTTCCATCTATTACATATAGCATCAATAGTTAAACATAATGATTTCCATCTATTACATATAGCATCAATAGTTAAACATAATGATTTCCATCTATTACATATAGCATCAATAGTTAAACATAATGATTTCCATCTATTACATATAGCATCAATAGTTAAACATAATGATATCCATCTATTACACATAGCATCAATAGTTAAACATTATGCTTTTTATCTATCTCACATTTCAGTTTAGATAAAATGTCAAACATTTTAATTATGATATTCTAATAAATGATTCACTTCACCTGGAATGTTTTATAGAGCTCTGGTGAAGGAAATGAACTACGTGGGTTCAGATCCTGAAGAATTTCTGCCACATAAAAATGCTGAGGCTGGTCAATGTTACGATATGAAGGCATGACAACTGCATCTTTGAATTCATCAACACAAAACACAAATGGCTCCCCTGGATTTTTTCGGCTAAAACCAGCATGTTTCTTTATCTCCAAGAAGTGGGTGACTTTGTCCACAAAAGGCCAATCAACGTCTAACTGCTCTTTTCCTTCAGGAAAAAATAAATTAACAAAATAACTTCACTAAAAAAAACTCTTTTCAGCACTAAGATAACAATAGTATTTACAAATTGACTGTGTAAATCAATACTGTTTCTCTTCATCTTATTTTACCATTTTTTTTCCACTCCAAATATAAGCATATGGCCATCACATCAGCTGGACCATTTATTATTTTAGTTCACACAAAGCATAAGTCACCCCATCAACTGGACCATTTATTATTTTAGTCCACACAAAGCATAGGACTACCACATCAATTGGACCATTTATTATTTTAGTCCACACAAAGCATAGGACTACCACATCAATTGGACCATTTATAATTATTTTAGTCCACACAAAGCATAGGATTACCACATCAGCTGGACCATTTATTATTTTAGTCCACTCAAAGCACAGGGCCACCGCAGCAGCTGGCCCTTTTATAGGAAACCTATGATGCAGTACTTCGTGTGCTCTTGAAGTGATGATTTCTGTATAGTCCATCCATAAAGTCGTGGGTCTAGTTTGAATATAAATATCTCGGAAAATAGTTGACAGAAAATGATTTTAATTTGGGACATACATGTTAAAAAAACATACGTTCTTTAATTTGTGTACATTTGTACGACTGATCAGAAGAAATTGTATGTATTTATTTTATATAAAATACCCTAAATCTTGTTATTGATGGATGTTAGGTAATACAATTTACAGTAATTGCAACAAAAATGTTGTATTTAAAGTGTCACAGGTGTATCTTTATTCTCTCTCTCTCTCTCTCTATATATATATATATTTATATATATATATATATATATATTGTTCCACTTATACTGGTGGATATTCGGTCCCCAACCCGCATTTGTCACTCTGCAGGTTGCCAGTCTTTTACCACTGGGAGGTGCAGTTTGGTGTCTCCCTACGATTTTGATCTTGAAACCATGATAGGAGTAACACTTCCCAAACACTCTGGTATTTTTAGAAGACATGCAGTCATCAGAAATTGATGTTAAATGAGACAGCAATACTGTTTCGACACTGTCGATTTGCAGATATCCTTTTTTTATTTGGCAGCGCTCCCGGAAGAAGTCACTGCAAGATGATGTTTCTCAGAAGTGATTTTCACCTTCATCAGTATGGGACAAGTCTGTTAGACTGATGACTGTTAGTCTGTATGAATTGTAAACCATCATTTTCCCAATATTTATGTTCCTCTTTCAAGACATGATCTTCATATTTAATCCAGTATTCTCAATCTATATTCGATAGGGCATCATGTGTGAGTTTCTTCACATCAATCAATCCATTATACGCATAGGTGACCAGGGCCCATAGCATCGAATGACATGTCCATGGCCGTGTCTGATGGCCGCCAGACCCACCTTCAAGGGTGATGTCGTGACTGTTGCGTATATCATAGGACTGCCTGCTGTCTAAGTAGATTAAGTCCTCGGTGGCTGCAACAGTGCTGTCATTCATGGTCATGTTCAGCGCAGAGGAGCCCGTGTGGAGGTTTTGAATTTTTGCCTTAGTCCAGAAGATGTGCAAATCTAGATGGGTGGCCAATTGATCCAGTGCCTCTAGGGGGCATATCAGGGCCTGAGAATCATGGCCGGTATGAGAACGTCATCAGCGTAGACAAGATCGGTTACCAGGGACACGCCAAAAAGGACCCCTAGGTTGTGTGCAGAAGACTGTGTGAGGATCCAGTCCATGGTGCAGCAGAAAAGTGCAGCCCTGCCTGACGTTGTTGAGAACTCTGTAACATCCTGGCTGAGCAAAATTTTGGAACTGATGTGCCTGTGGAGCTCCTTGATTAGGGTCAGCAGGGTGTCAGGGATACCGACGCATTGTAGGGCCTTCCACAGGGTGTGTTTATCCACAGACTCAAAGGCAGCTGTAGGTCAAAGTTAGCGACATGGAGAGGGTTATACTTGCAAAGCATTTTTCAAGGCTTGGTAGTGAGAGATTAAGAATGAACACAGAAGAAGAAGAATTGCCTTCTCAACTCTTTATCCGGCTGAAGTCAGATGTGTCAGACCGAAAGGTGCAAATATCGCAGTCAAGTTGTAAACTATGACACAATACATTCCATTTTCTGGGATACATTCTGCTACTCGCAAAAACCTTTTCAGGGCTTGGTAGCGGGAGATTGAGAATGAATGAAGCCAAGCCAACTCTTTACAGCTCCATCCATCAGGGGACACCCCGCCGCAAGACTTCAATTTTTGCCAAATTCGACCAATGCAGGCTTCTAACACATACATTGTGTTCTATGATTTAGTTTGCAGATTTTTGAGCTTTGACATCACCTACAAGATTTCCTATAATCTACGAATGCATAACTTTGGTTTAACATAAAGTAATTTCCGATAGGCCTGTATCTACCAGCGTAAATTTTTTAAACGTGTATTTTTGGCACGATAATCAAACAAAGATCTGATTCAGACTTTGACTGGGACACACACAAAATATCTGTGGAAATGAAATTGATGAATTAACACTAAAACACGCACAGCGTGGTAAGTACATAAATGTTTTTTTTCCCACTCTCAAATTCCCACAAACAAGGACCCAACGCCAACGCGAGGTAGAGAGTAATATACTGAGTGATATCCTTGAATATTCCCAAAATCTGGAGGAAAGCACACGTGGTTGCCCTGTTAAAGCCTGGGAAAACTCCAACAGACCCAAAGAATTTTCGACCAGTGTCGCTCTTATGCCACCTATACAAGGTATTTGAAAGGATGATCCTGAACCGCATCTCTCCCTGGATAGACTCGAGGCTGATCAAGGAACAAGCTGGATTCTTCTTCTTCTTCTTCTTTGTACACTGTCAGATGTCAACTTGAATTTGTTCGAAGAAAGCAGCTGTCATCCTGAGGTTTTCTCTGGTCCTCGTATGTTGGGCAATTTTGCAGCAGATGTTCAGCGGTCATTTTCCCTGTACCACATGTGCATTCGTCAGTGCCACCTATCTTCAGTTTATTGAATAGATGGGTACCTCAGTCTGTTGTGGCCTGTGCGGAGTCTGAAGACCACGACCTGCTCTCTTCTGTTCAACTGGTAATAGGCATCATTTTTTTGTGTAGCCAGTTTGCTCTGGTTCCCATTTGGCCATGTATCTGTCCCTAATATACCTTTTGGACTCTTCACAGGAAGCTGGATTCAGACCTGGGAGATCTTGCAGTAGTCAAATCCTCAATTTGACACAACTAATAGAGGATGGTTTTGAGCTCAACCAGGTGACTGGAGTGGCATATATAGACCTAAGCGCTGCCTACGACACAGTAAATCATCGTAGGTTGCAGGCAAAGGTATACAATATGACGAAAGACTGGCGTCTGTCTAACATAATCAAATGCTTATTTTAAAACAGGCGATTCTATGTAACCTTGGGGAATAAAGAGAGCAGATGGCGAAATCAAACCAACGGCCTGGCTCAAGGAAGTGTTCTTGCTCCCATGCTATACAACATCTATACCAATGACCAACCTATGGATACAGACACAAGGAAATTAATATATGCCGATGACACAGCAGTCGTTGCTCAGGCTAATGGCTTCGAGGAGGTAGAAGGTAAACTAACACGCTCTCTGAATGACCTCGCAGAGTATTATCGGGAAAACCACCTAAAACCCAACCCTAGCAAAACTCAGGTATGCGCCTATCATCTCAAGAACAGAGAGGTAAACAGAGAACTATGGATAAGATGGCGAGGACAGGATCTTGAACACTGCCCGGCTCCCAAATACCTGGGTGTAAAGTTGGATCGCACATTATCCTATATGACACACTGTCAGGAGACAAAGCGTAAGGTACATGCGAGAAACAACATTATCCGAAAATTGACTCGCACAACATGGGGTGCTGAGCCATCAGTCTTACGCACATCAGCGATTACCCTGTGCCTTTCTGCAGCGGAATATGCAGCCCCAGTCTGGAAAAACTCCGCCCATGCAAAACAAGTTGATACAGCAGTGAACGAGATGGACAGGATAGTGTCGGGGTGCCTTAAACCCACCCCCACAAACAAAATATATCCCTTAATTGGCATTGCACCACCTGATATAAGAAGAGGTGTAGCTGCAGAAATCGAACGAGGGAAACAGGAAAACGACCCTAGACACTTGATGTTTGGCCATCAGGAACAAGCCACAAGACTTAAATCAAGACACAGTTTCTTAAAATCGGCAGAGACCATCCAGACAAGCTCGGAAGGTTGATGCATCAAGAGGTGGCGCGAAACAATGCAGGATCCATTGATAGAGCTCAAGGAAGAGGCTGCGCCTGGACACCACCTCCCCTACGCTGTGTGGAAGGCAATGAACAGATTTCGAACTGGTGTCTCAAGATGCAGAGTGAACTTGAAGAAATGGGGATACTCAGATGTCGACACATGTGAATGCGGCGCAGTTCAGGACCAAGATCATCTGATGACCTGCCCCAAACCTCCCTGAAACCTGTGACATGAACGACATGATGGAGGCGAACGACAAGGCAGTTCAAGTTGCTTAATACTGGACGGATGCTGTGTGACATGGTGTTTGAACCCGGTAGGTAAGTAAGTAAATATTCCCACCTTTGCATTGATGCCATTCAACACTTCAAACTACATGTAATATATAATTTACTTATTTTAAATAAAACTTCAACAGATGGAATTGCGACACTTACCCAGGACTAAAAGTCACAAATCAACAAAATTATCCAAGAATTGCTTTGAACCAGCAACGGTATTTGATGCCATTAAATAATTACGAAGAAAACAAAGATATACTGATCAGTAATAGGCGCTAGGGAAGACTGAACAGTAATACCTTCCTAACATTTTGTGTAACTACTAGACAAAAATTAACTCACAATGATGAAGATGTCCAAATAAACTACTAAAAGTAAACATTTGATCCAATCTGAATAATGAAATCATTTTACCATCTAAGGGTACAACAACAAGCCCACAGTCAGCATTCTCAGGATGAAATTCCATTGGATCTTTTTCCAAATGAAGAACGCCTGAGAAAATGAAATGGTGGAACTTCAGCAGACGTGAGATCTCATTGGCAGAAAATATAAGATTACTCTTCAGTAACTCTATTGACACAGTGACTTCTCCTGATCTTGTATATACAGGAAAATTGGGAACCTGAAATTCAAAAGAACAATTTGTTTAATTAAACCACAATGGGGACATAAACCTTTTTGGCGTGAGATAGATAAAGAAAGGGACTTAGGGGTTATAATAGATCATACATGTAAGGTGAGGGAGCAAGCTCAGGTAGCAGTAAAAAAGGCAAATGCAATGTTAGGGATGATAAAAAGAAATATTAAACATAGGAGCAAGGAAGTGATAGTCAAACTGTATAAAGCATTAGTTAGACCTAGATTGGAGTACTGTGTACAGGTGTGGAGTCCTTATCAGAGAGGGGATATAGACATGCTGGAGAGAATACAAAAAAGAACGACAAAGCTGATAGTGGGATTCCAGAATTACAGTTATGAAGAAAGATTAAAAAGAACTGGCCTTCAGTGTCTAGAAGAGAGAAGAATTCGTGGTGACTTAATACAGGTGTATAAGATGATCAGAAGAATGGATAAAGTGGACTATAACAAGTTTTTTAAAGTACAACCACCAACAAGGACAAGAGGGCACAGCTACAAGTTGACTAAGGAGAGGTCCAGATTAGATATTAGGAAGTATTTCTTTAGCCAGAGAGTAGTGAATGCTTGGAATGCATTGCCAAGTGAGGTGGTGGAGGCTGGGACGGTCAATGCATTTAAGAACAGATTGGATGCGTACAGCTTCTAGAGGAAGGTGTTGTAAATGGAACTGGTTGTATACAGACTCTGCAGAGTCTTCTAAACCAGTATAAAGACGTTAAGTTAAGTTAAGTGAGAGCAAGGAGCTGGGATAGAAAATTAAAGAGAGAACAAGCTGGAATGTCAAAATTTAAAACAGAAATGTATTAAGATTTTGAAATCCTAAAGTAGCACATGCAAATGTAGTCCACACTTAGCATTATAGGTGTAACATTCTTACATCTCAAATGTATTACTTCTTTTTCAGCATTGTGTTACAGTTTACAGCTTGACTGCGATATCTGCGCCTTTCTGACCAACACGTCTGATTTTAGCTGGCTTTTTTGTGTACTGGGTTTGCCTTGCCACTGCTATCCCTATCCTTTGGCCAGACTACACTAGTGACTAGTTCAGCCTGTTTCCTGGACCATCACCTAGAGGTGGGATAGGGTCTTGATCAACTTTGGTTCGCTGACCCTGATGCAAGCAGCCAGCTATGAGTCACTGGCTGCTGTGACCTCATTAACTTTCAAATGTATTTGATCAATATTCATTAAATTGAATTACTAGTGGCTGCATTTAGAAGGAAAATAATATTTAAAAAATAATATGTATGCAACAGTTTTAGTCAAAAATACAACAAAACTAATGTTATGGCTAAATGGTCTGTATCTGCAGTTACAGAGAATGCAAATGAGTAGGAATAACTAACTACAGTCAGTAAGATGATCAAGTAATGGCACTTTTCTACTTCTTCTTTGTACGCTGTCAGACATCAACTTGAATTTGTTCGAAGAAAGCAGCAGTCATCCTGAGGCTGTCGACACTGCCATAGAGCTTGTCTAGTGTTGGCACTGGTGATGGTCACATGTGCTTTCTCTGGTCCTCGTATGTCGGGCAATTTTGCAGCAGATGTTCAGCTGCCATTTTCCCTGTACCACAGGTGCATTCATCAGTAGCACTTATCTAAGAGTCAACCTATCTTAACTGTTTTCAGCTTGATGCTGCAGACACGGGTAGCATGCAAGCCATCAGTTTCCATTGATTTGTATTTAAATCAATATCAAAACACTAATATCATCATTGCATTACAGTGAACTTTCTTTGAATAGATCTAAATTATAACCTGACATTCTGCCCATGCGTAGCCTTCATTTAAAGTATTATTTAAGACATTTCTCCGGAATAAACATGTGTTTTGAATATAACTTAACTTAACGTCTTTATACTGGTTTAGAAGACCCTGCAGAGTCTGTATACAACCAGTTACATTTACATCACCTTGCTCTAAAAGCTATGCGCATCCAGTTTATTCTTAAATGCATTAACTGTCCCTGCCTCCACTACCTCCCCTGGTAATGCATTCCAAGCAGACGCCACTCTCTGACTAAAAAAATATTTCCTAATATCTAACCTGGACCTCTCTTTAGTCAGCTTGTAGCTATGCCCTCGTGTTATTGTAGGTGGCTGTATTTTAAAAAACTTGTTATAGTCTAATTTATCGATTCCTCTGATCATCTTATAAACCTGTAATAAGTCACCACGAATTCTTCTCTCTTCGAGACACTGTAGGCCGGTTTTTCTGAGTCGTTCCTCATAACTGTAATTCTGGAATCCCACTATCATCTTTGTCGCTCTTTTTTGTATTCTTTTTAGCATGTTTATGTCCCCTCTATGATAAGGACTCCACACCTGTACACAGTACTCCAATCTAGGTCTAACTAAAGCTTTATACAGTTTGACGATCACTTCCTTGCTCCTATGTTTAATATTTCTTTTTATCATACCTAACATTGTGGAACACCACTTTTCACTTCACACCACTCAGAGTACTCCTTATTTATGCCCACCCTCTGCCTTCTTCCTGTTAACCAATTTTCAATCCATTTGGCAACTTCCCCACCTATACCATGTGATTTTAACTTTCTAAATAATCTTTGATAAGGTACTCTATCAAAGGACTTTGCAAAATCTAGATAAATAACGTCCACTGGTTCCCTATTATCTATCATTTTTGTAACCTCCATGAATTCTAATAGATTTTAGCACGATCTCCCTCTAGTAAATCCATGCTGACTATTTCTGATTAGATTAAACTTGTCTAAATGCATTACAATGTTTTCTTTGATTATTGACTCTAACAATTTACAGACTATTCTCGTTAAACTCACCGGTCTATAATTCGCTGGATCAGATTTTTTGCTCTTTTTGAATAAGGGGATCACTCCTGCATCTTTCCAATTCCATGGAACAATCCATTTTGCAAGTGATTGAGAACTAATATAGCCAATGGTTTTGCTAGTTGGTATCTTCTCTTCTTCTTCTTCTGCGTTCGTTCTCAATCTCCGGCTACAAAGCCCTGAACAGGGCTTCGCAAGTAGGAAGTAGTCCGGACTACGGAATGCGTTGTGTCGTTAGTTTACAGCCTGACTGCGATATTTGCACCTTTCGGTCCGACACATCCGTCTTCGGCAGCAGTTGGTCTCTAGTTTCAAACAGCAATTTTAGAAGAATACTATCTTGACAAGGACATTTATAGACTTTAAACCCCTCCAATTTTTTAAAAACCATTTCTTCTGTAATACAGATTGTTCTTAATCCCGCTGTATCCATGTCTTTTTGAAAAATATCTATAGGCTATGGGATCTTGGAGCAGTCCTATTTTGTGTAGACTCCTATTTTGTGTAGACTGTGCCAAAGTACTGATTGAGTAGATTAGCTTCCTCCCAATTCTCACATTATTTTTTCTGTGCTATCTATCAGAGGGCCTGCTTTGTCTTTCGTTTATTTCTAACATAAGAAAAGACGCTTTTCCTATCAGTCTTGATACTCTGAGCACATTTTTTTGGGGTCTATTTTTGCTGTTTTATTCACTTTCTGAGCCATGTTCTGCTTGTCCAAATATTTTAAATATGTTTCTTTTGATTGACCTGCCTATATATTATTTTTTCCATGGTTTATTTTTTAGCTCTTCTACATTTTACTACAAATCTAGTTATCCACTTTTTACGCTTAGGGTTTACCTCTCTATATGGAATACATCCCTCTTTTAGCGTTTCTAGAACTATTTTAAAACTCTCCCATACTTGTTCAATATCTGTTCCTCCGAAAATATCTTTCCAGATTATGTGGCTCACTGCCTCTTTCATCTTCTTAACATCTGCCTTAGAGTAGTCGTATGTTTACGTGTTTATGTTTACTTCTTTCCCTGCTATAAGATCCCAACGGATGATCTGATGGTCACTTGAGCCAAACAGTTCCCCAACTGTAACGTTTTCAATCATATTTTCCTCTGCAGTAAAAACTAAGTTGAGTGTGTTTTGGCCTATGTTGGCTGCTTCTACATGTTGAATCAAAAAATTTTCAGTTATGCACTTAAAAAACGGTTTTGACTTTACAAATGCTTCTGCCATATCCCATTTTATTTCTGGAAAGTCGAGGGTTAACTCAACTCAGTGTGAGCAGTTTTGAACAATAACAAATTAAGTATCCTAACAATTATTGACCAAAAGGAAAAAATATGAAAATGAGAAATTCACTAGAGAGTGCGAGAGTTCAAGCAATATGGCATGAGACACTATAAAGAAAATATGAAGTAATTTTCTAAATTAACTTGTACAATCTGACAAGCAAGAAATATTGCAGAAATCTAGATGTCAAATGTGCCCTTGGAAATATAATTCATGTAGACGTACCTGAGGGATCTGTTGGCACAAGAGAATGCCCAGTGTCTGTATTGTGTCTTCTGGGGCATAAATAACTCTTCCTCTTGTGTTCTGCTCATCTGTTATGGGTCCTGTTAGTTGAAAGTTAATCAGATAGAGGAAGCAGGGCTCCTCTGGTTTGGGTAGACTTTGAACAAGAGCATCTGCAACCTGAAATGTTATGATGTTAAAATAATGACATTTATTACATTTCTCTTTTGGACTTGTTTCTCATCCTCCTTTTTGTATGTGAGTGTGTGCTGAGAAAGACATTTCCACCTTTCTACCGAAGATGTGTTAGTTACTAGAATAATGATGTTGTTATTGCTTACATTATTATATCTGCTCAGTGAGGACTTTGATCAGATGCATTAAGTTTACTTACATAATCTCATGTATTATTTTGTTTTCTTTGCAGAACAAAAGTGCCTTCTTATGAACATAATGTTACCATATCGATACATTTAAAAGTATATAAATCGTTAGAATCGATCACATTTTTGGCAAGATTACATAGAGTGTATGCTGTATGTACTAACAACAAGCCCTTCTTTTGGGTAGACATGTCCATCAGATGATAAATGGTGGAATTGACTTTAGATATTGAGGAGGAATGATGGGCTACATATATTGTAGTGGATGGAATGCTGGACTTCTAGATATTGAAGTCAGTGGTTAGTTATTGATCTAGCAGCCTGTAGGATCCTACAATTTGGCCCAAAGCCATATAGTGGTATCTGTAAGTATTTGTGAGCTATTGTTTAGTTCCGTACAAAGTGTTCCATTTGTCTGGTCTTGGAGGAAGAAGCTCTTTCCTAACACTGGCAAGCATTGGACATTCAAAAAGATGGTGCTCAACAATTTCATATTGATGTGTGCACAGCCGACACTCTGAAGTATGTTCTGTTTGGATTCTGTTCAAGTGACTGTTGAGTTGTGTGTGTTGAGTGCGAAGTTGGAAAATGGTGCTTTGGTCTCTCTTTTTCAGAAGATTGATGTTGTCTTTGGAATATGGGATGGCCATATGTTTGTCGATTTCTCTCCCATAATCTGAACTTGCAGGTCTAGTCACAAACCTGCCCAGAAAATTGGGATGGAAATTAGTGCAGAGAAAAGTAAGATCATGGTCAAAGGTGAACCTCTGGAAAGTGTCATGCGGTTCAAATATCTGGGAGCAGAAATTAATGCGGAGGGGTCTAGAACGGAGATACAATCAAGCACAGCGATGGCCATGGTACCTCTGATCGGACTACAAATAATCTAGAAAGACATTAGCCTTCAATCGAAGCTGACTTTAATGTACACAATGGTCACCTCGGTATACCTCTACACGTGTGAGACTTGGATTCTGACGACTGCCCTAGAACGTAAAATTGGTGCAATGAAAATGAGATGCTTGCAAAGAATTCTTGGCATTTCATATTTGGATCATGTTACAAAACGAGAATTTTCTTGAAACTGGTAGGAAGGAGTTAGGTCAATATAAAAACCTATTCACTATAGTAAAAACACAAAAAATTGACATGGTATGACATGGATCAGAACTTCTTGTTGTGTTATCTGTTAGTTTCGTTTGAATTTCTGACATTTTTAGACGTGTATGTGGTGGTAAATTTCATGTTACTCTCCGTATACCTTGTCTGGGAGGTGATATCTATCTTTAATCTCACTGACATGGTGGAGGACTGACTTTTGTTTTATTCTCTGCTTTTGTTGCCATTTTTCAACAAGATGTCTATTAGGGTGGTCTTTGGTTATTTTTTTTCTCCTCTCATAAGCTTCCATAGCAGCCACATCTCTTCACATCTCAAGGGTTTTCACATTCATGTGAATTTCACATGCAGCAGTGGGTGTTGACATCATTGCTACACTAATAAGGCACAGGGCATTGTTTTGCACTCTGTCTAGGGATTCTACATTAGTTTGAACATGTGCACTGCTGTATTCTTAAGCAGAATGTGCATATCCAAGATACAAGCCTCTCAGAGTGCCCTTGTCTGATATTGTGTTGGAATGATGTGGAATTTTTATTTTTTTGCATTCGCCTTATTATTATATTCCCCAAGGCAGTGTGCATTGCACTATGTTTTAATTTTGCGCCTGTCAGCCCAGTGCATCCAACTTCATCGTGCATTTTATGTAAGGGTCTGCTTCTTCCTGCATTTTCTAAGGGTTTGCTTCCCCTGGGTAACAGTCACTGCTGTGATTGGGGAGCGAATCCAGTGCTTTGGGTTGTGTCATGTCACTTAACAACTAGCCCATGCAGTCCCTATATTGAGGTGGAATGATGTACTATAGACATTGAGGTGGAATGGTCTATATATATTGTTGAATAAAAAGTCATCAATAAACCTAAACATATGATGATCACTGACTGATAATAAAATATGCTAAAAGATTCCAAGTTATGAGAACTTTAAAAAAAATTTTATTCAAGAAAATTATACTTTAAAAACAAAATGAGAAGAAGAGCAGGAAGACCAGCAAAAAATGAGTTCATAAAACTGATCAAATGTCATGGGAGAAACTGAACTTATTCTTCTTCTTCGTACGCTGTCAGACGTCAACCTGTATTTGTTCGAAAAAAGCAGCTGTCATCCTGAGGCTGTCGACACTGCCATAGAGCTTGTCTAGTGTTGCCACTGGTGATGGCCACATGTGCTTTCTCTGGTCCTCGTATGTCGGGCAATTTTGCAGCAGAAGTTCAGCTGTCATTTTTCCTGTACCACAGGTGCATTCGTCAGTGCCACCTATCTTCAGTTTATTGAATAGGTGGTACCTCAGTCTGTTGTGGCCTGAGCGGAGTCTGAAGACCACGACCTACTCTCTTCTGTTCAACTGGTAATCGGCATCATTTTTTGTGTAGCCAGTATGTTCTGTTTCCCATTTGGTCATGTATCTGGCCCTTATAAGCCTTTTGGACTCTTCGTAGGTCACACTAGAATCTGGTTGTGGTAGTCTTGCACCTTCTTTTGTCAGTCTGTCTGCCTCCTCGTTGCCTTGGATGTTTCAGTGGGATGGAACCCATTGTACCACTACTCTTTTTGGTGCGGACTGCTGGCCTAGTTGACAGAGTACTGCTTTTAAATCATTAAGTTCAGTATTTTTCTGGCTTTTTAGTGCTGTGACCACAGCCAGGGAATCTGTGAACAGGACTATCTGCCTATCATTGCTTTCGCCTGTGAGCATTGCTTCTACTGCAGCCTTCAGTGCCTCTGCCTCCGCTTCCGCTCTGAAATTGTTTGAGAATTTTCCAGTTGCCACTGACAGTGTTATTTTTCTACCATTTGGTAGGCTCAGGAATATCCCTGCCCCTTCATTCTGTGTTGTGTTTGTTACAGAACCGTTGGTGTATGCATGGGTCCAGTCCATGCTTGGGTAGTTTTCCGCTATGTACCTCAGGGTTATGTCTCTTCTTTCTTTTTCAGTCTGGCTGTTCTTGTTTCCTTCTTCTTCTTCTTACGCTGTCAGACGTCAACCTTTATTTTTTTGAAAAAAGCAACGGTCATCCTGAGGCCAGTATGTTCTGTTTCCTATTTGGTCATGTATCTAGCTCTAATAAGCCGTTTTGACTCTTCGTATGTCACACTGGTATCTGGTTGTGGTAGTCTTGCACCTTCTTTTGCCAGTCTGTCTGCCTCCTCGTTGCCTTGGATGATGCAGTGGGATGGAACCCACTGTACCACTACTCTTTTTGGTGCGGACTGCTGACATAGTTGACAGAGTACTACTCTTAAATCATTAAGTTCAGTATTTTTCTGGCTTTTTAGTGCTGTGACTACGGGCAGGGCATCTGTAAGTAGGACTATATGGCTTTCATTTCTCTTGCTTGTTACCATTTCTTCTACTGCAGCCCTCAGTGCCTCTGCCTCCGCTCTGAAATTGCTTGTGTATTTTCCAGTTGCCAATGACAGTGTTATTTTCCTGCCATTTGGTAGGCTCAGGAATGCCCCTGCCCCTCCGTTCTGTGTTGTGTTTGTTACAGAGCCGTCGGTGTATGCATGGGTCCATTCCATGCTTGGGTAGTTTTTCGTTATGTACCTCAGGGTTGTATCTCTTCTTTCTTTTTCAGTCTGGCAGTTTTTGTTTCCAATACCTGGTATATTTTCTACCACCTCTGGAAATATATGCTGCCTCCAGGTAGGTTTTCGTACAGTAGGGATGGGCTTTGGTGTTGTTAGTGCGTTCATAGGGTCTTCGTGCATCTTTGCTTTGGCTATCTCTGCAAAGTTTCTCCGCTTTAGTTTCCCATTTCCAAAATTGTTTAGTCTCTGGTGCATTGGATGGTCAGTCAGTCTTCTGAGTTTCTCTGTTAGCTGCTGGGCTCTGCAGTCTCTTTTGTCGGTCATGGATTGCAGTTTTGTAATTTTTTCAAGTTCTACAATTGGCGTTGACTTCATGCCTCCTGTTATAACTCTCATGGCTTGGTTTTGGAGTTTGCTAATTTTATCAAAGTTCACCTTTGCTGCAGTTGTCCATGCCGCAATGCCATACTCGAGGAATGGTCTCACTCTTCCAGTGTACAGTTTCTTTAGTATACTTTCGTTTGCTCCACAGCTTGTGCCAGCAAGTTTCTTCATGATTGCCATTCTTTCTCTGGCTCTCACTCGGTTTCTCTCGATCTGACTTTTCCATGTCATGCGCCGATCAAATGTGACTCCAAGGTAGTTTGGGTTGTCATTTGGCCGCAGATATTTGCTGTTAAGACTTATTTTGGTGTTCTGTGGTTTATTTGAGATTTTTTTCAGAGGTCCACATAGCCAGATCGTCTGCAAACATGGACCTGTTGACTCGTCTTGGTATATTCTCTGTGATGTTGTTTATATACACCAGGAAAAGTGTGGGTGACAGTACCCCCCTTTGTGGTACTCCTTGCTCCAGTGTCACCTTTTTGCTCATCTGCCCTTGTACTTGAACTCTGGCTGTTCTGTTTTCGAGGTAGTGGCTGATCCATCTGTACATTTTCTCACAAATTTCACTTCTTCGTAGCTTGACTTTAAGTCCCTCTTTCCACACCTTGTCAAATGCCTTCTCTAAATCCACCCAAACCACTACTGTGTGCTTTTTCTCCTGGTAAGCATCCTCTATTTCCTGGGCTATGAGAGTGATCTGGTCCTCAGTGGATCTGTGCTGTCTAAAACCTGTTTTTGTGGAATTAGTATGTGTTTTGCTTCCAGGTGCCACATCAGTCTGGTGTCTATCATACGCTCCATCAGTTTTCCTACACAGCTCAGTAGACTGATAGGCCTGTATCCATTTGGATCTGTTCTATCTTTTTCTTTCTTTGGTACTGGTATAAGTACAGCATCTTTCCATGCCTGCGGTACACTTCCCCTTTTCCAGCTTTGGTTCAGGACTGATAGTAACTTCCTCTTTGCTGTTTGTATCAACCCCCATCAGCATTTCATTTGTTATCCCATCTTTTCCGGGCGATTTCTTTTTCTTTAGAGTTCTCATGGCCTCATCCATTTCGTTCATTGTTAGTTTTGCCATCATGTGCTCCTCTGGTGCTATCTTGATGTTGTCGTGGCTCTTTTGTTCTTCACTTATATCTGTATGCCTGTCTGTAGGGACATCGATGTGGTTTGCTCTGGCATAATGTTCTATAAAGGTGTTTGCAGCTTTTTTTCCGGTAAGCATGTTGTCGCCCTGCTTGATGGTAATTTGTTTATTTGATGGTGTTTCATCGTTCATGGCTCTGACTAAATTCCATAGTTTGTTCCCTTCTTTATCTATATTGAGGCTTTCTGTTTTTGTTTTTCCAACTGTCTCTTGTTATTTGGTTCAGTGTTCTTTTGTATTTTGCAGTGACGACCTTGAAGGCGATATTTGCTTCCATAGATTGCTCTATCTCTGCGATGTCCCTAGCATTTGAGACTTCATCCTCTGCTTTCTGCAGTTCATGATTCCAATATGGCTTGTAGTTTTTCCTTGCCTCTCTTGGGATGGTTTCGGTGGCTGCTTTGCTTAGGCTTTCCACCATAGGTTTCATATTGTTATTTTGTGAGTTGATAGTTTCACACAGTCCATCTGTCAGCATTGCAAATCTGTCCCAGCCGGCTCGTACTATAGTTCCAACGTGGCAGCGGTTTTATTTCCTGGGGGCCTACTTCCATATCAATTTCTAGTTTAATTGGCCTGTGGTCGATACATGCCAATTGGTCGAGCACCTGACGATCTATTTTTAAGGTGAATATCCCCCGTGAAGAAGGCCAAGTCTGGAGTGGAAGTGGTATGCCATGTTCTAGAGTAGCAGCTAGGGCTGTCGTCCGGCCTATTGATGAGATAGAGATTTGTGTCTATCTCCCAGTCTTCCACTTCATCACCTCTACTGTCTGTATCTGAATATCCACATCTCTCCGAGTCACTGTTGAAGTCTCCAACCACTAGGCAGCTGGAGTCCTTGATTTCCATACTTGAGAGCGACAGGTCTTTGTTGGGTGGGACATACAGGTTGAATATACGAGTTTTGAACTTATTCAAGATCCAGTAGAAAAATTGGACGGACATATGGAAATGGATGACACTCAAAAACATATATTCATTATAGTAGCATGCAAATTTGTTCAAATCTTGGTACTGTGGCATCTACAGATTTACATTGTAAATAAGATTAACATATTTATGTTTCATCAGTATGTAACATTTCTTATGTTCATCCATGCACTGACTTCCTGTTGCTGAAACTGACTATTATAGAGTTTAATAAATTGACATTAAGCAACGCAGACTTACAAACAACTTCTTCTGTTACTTTTACCTACAAATCCAGCGCATTTATTATAAGAGGAGAGACAGCTTAATATTTATCATGCCTGTTAAAATAAAATAAATTTACAAATCACTGAATGTGTTTCTGAAAATTGAGAACCAAAGGTGTAAAGGGCGAGAAAATTTGCTTCAAAGAATTTTTTTAAACCGTTTGCAGTTGAACTAAAGCTGCAGAGCTATTTGCTCTTCCAAAGTCTATGCTAAGTATCTATAGCATTACAGATCCAGGTTTTCTAACTGACTTCTTGTTGTTGGCAAATGCCCACAATGAGTAGGTTACTTTTTTGTGCACACTGAAAAGGACGTTAAGTGGCAGGTTGCAGTAGCTTTCCTTACATCCCGAGCGTGCTGATGAAGGTGGACCGTTATCCCCCAGGCGGTTGTGCTATGCTTGGCTTCATCTGCGTGTCACTCACTACTACGGGAACCACATTGATCACTCACCTCGTTAGCCAGGCTGCCATGAAAACAGCATGTTTCCTTGGAGGGCTACTAGGAAGCCAAGGTGAGGGTCTTGGCCATTATATTTTGCCTGACCCCGACTAACATGTCTGATCAGTATATTTTGCATGACCAGACGTTAGTCTTCCTCCCCTAACTGACTTATTTAAACCATTCCTCAACTTGTTGAATTACGAGTATAAGCACCCATTTCTTATCTAGCACATTCTGCCATGCCCCAGCATACAATCAGAAAGTCTCTTCTGTTTTTAGAATGATTGCAGGGGAAATATGTGATCAATTGTGTACTTCCTACCATCGCGCCTCCTATAAATGTGAAGGACTAAACTATGCTCTGATTCTGGATGCCTCGATGAAATCATGTCATGCACAAAGACTCATGCAAACGTTCCTCCCCAGTTGCCTAACCATTACTGGATGCATATGACAAGGAAAATCATCTGTTTAAGACAGAGCCTCATACTTTTCTCCAAATTCAATGAGCAATGCTGGGTATTCAACATGTAACAACACAAGGGGAATCATAATGTTGGGCTGCTGTGATATCAGCCAGGCTATTTGAGAACGAGAAGATTATGTTCTTTCATGTTGTACCTCATTTCAGGATTTACCCTGAGCTGTTTTCTAACTTTGGAACTCATGTACAGCCATCTTAAACTCTTTAGCATCCTAGACCAATAGGCTAGACTTCACCACAGACAATATTCTAGAAGACATCAAGAGATTTCTAAGACCAGAGAATCAAATTAGTTCATTCTTTGGCCGACACAACAGAATTATAGCACTTACTTTTTTAACATAATACTGCTTTCTTTTTGTGGTTCCAGGCCTGGCTTGTCCTGTTAAATCCTCTTCATCAGCCCACTCCTCTTCTTCTTCATAGAGAAACATCTCCTTTCCCACAGGACAAAGATTTTCATCCAGTTCACCTGAGCATTCAATAATAAGTTTTTCTATTTTCTATATATTTCATAAATAATGAGGGAGACTACAGAATAACTATGCTGAAAATAACACAAAAACATATGGAACAGAAGTATAATATGGCCAATTTTAGGGCCAGAAAAGATCATCACTACACAAATGAATTTATCAAGGTTACAAAATCATAAGAAAACAAAATACACATTCTCAAATTATAGGCAATATTAAACTTGATAAGTGTTCCATGCTTTGCTGTTATTCTTTCTGTCCTGCAGTAGTGGTTTCTATAGCATGTAGTTTTTATATTTTGCAGTTGTCAGTACCAAGCACAGCCTTCTTTAGTAACCTTCCATTATATATATAGTAGGTTGGAGTGATCTTATTTTTGTTATCCACAATTAGGATCAACATGTGAATAAATAAGTGTTTCATGTTTTGATTCACAATTAAGATCTACTCAGGGATAAATAAGTTTAATATTTTATTGGGCTTTTACCCCTTATTGCATATTTGCTATTCTCACATACAAATTCTTTTCTAAGATAACACTTATAATATTGTCCATATTTTACTGGGTTATGTAAACTTTATCGTACTGATGTGTTCTGCCTTCATCCAAGATATTCCATTGCAAACAAATAATAAATCTATATTTTAAACTGAGCATACATTAAATACTTTATGGGGATCAAGACGCTGAGCAGTGCATGAGCTGCAGTGGTCAGCGACCCATAGCTGACTGCTAGCGTCAGGGCCAGCGAACCATAGCTGCCAAGACCCTTCTACACCTCCACGCGGTGATCCTGGATAACAGGCTGCAGTAGGGCAGACTGGCTAAGGAGAAGGGATCGAAGAGGGAATGCTAACCCGGTACTCAAAAAATGCTTGCTGAAGTCGGAGGTGTTGGGCCGAAAGGTCCAAATATCGCAGCCAAGCTGTAAACTACAACACAGCGTATTCCGTTCTCTGGACTACATTCTGCTACTTAAACCCTTTCAGGGTTTGGTAGTGGGAGATTGAGAACGAACGAAGAAGAAGAAATACTTTATGTTGTGCTGTTCTTAAGAAAATATCTAACATTTATTCTCTTTGGAATGATTTGGCTCTGAATGACTTTTCCATCCACTTGTGTTGTTAAGCATCGTGGGGGACCATAAGTTATCTTCTTGGGCCAAGTGTGTTGCATCGGTTGTTGTAAACCCATGTTGTTGCAAGGTTTCTCTAACCATCTATCTACCACATGCCATTCCTTGTGTTATGTAGCCAGATCTTGTATTGTAAGTTGACAGTCAGTTGATCGGGTTGCACTGTCATGAGATGACCTAACCATCATATTTTCTGTCTTGCAATGTGTTTAGCACAATGGATAGTTCTCACCATATTTCTTTATGTCTTTATTTGTCATTTTTTGGCAGTGTAATCAGGGTAAGATGAAACAATCTGATCAATACCCAACCTAAAATCCTTGTTTGTGTTCTTGGAAAGAGGTTATACCACAGCAGCCATTGGTGAGCTTTACACTGCATTATAATCTGGAGGACACTGGTCCACCTTCTCATGTACACCTCGGAATGTATGAAGAGCCACTGTAACCCACTACCAGGGGACTGAGTGGTCTAGAGGTAAGACGTCGACCTCGGGTGCTGGAGGTCACGGGCTCAAATCACGGTGGAGACCGGCATTTGTTCACGCGGACTTTCTGGTATTTCCCCGGATCTCTGGGTAGTACAGATAGGACGTCTGTGTGTAGTGTCGCACACGTTAAAAATACCGTAGCAGTTAGAAATCAGAAAGAGTCAACCTAATGGCTACTGCCCAGGCAAAATGAAAAATTATGTTAAAAATCTACCCAATCTATAACAGTATCCTCGCCGGTGTTACCGGAGTTTGTGCATTGTGCTGAGATTCTCCAAAATATATGGAGAAGAACAGAGCACTTATGGCTTAAACCAAGTGCATTGACGATGATTCTTTGACTGAATCTGGTAGTGGGTTAAAATTTTAGTTTAGATTCAGTCAAAGAATCATCGTCAATGCACTTGGTTTAAGCCATAAGTGCTCTGTTCTTCTCCATATAAGAAATGTCATCCGAAGTTAACCCAACTCAACATGAGTAGCTTTGAACTTTATCTCTCCAGGTTACATCAATGAGACATTTTATAAGTTGTAATTTCCCTCTTCTGATCCTTTTCCTATGACTCCAATAATATTTCTTAAAATTCTTCTTATCCTCTTGGAGTGCATCTGCCATCAACCATCCCTCTCCAAGCAGACATGTCTTATTTTATTCAGTCTTTCTAGCATTCTGCTCATTTTTCTTGTATTGGTCTCTACATCTCTTCTCAATGTGTTCTTTGGCAAACTTTCTGTCTTCTTTTCTCCAAGGGTTCCACAGCAGAGATTGTTTGGTGATACTGTCTTGAGACTTTTGTAATTTATGATCTATTCAACCACACCTTCTTCCTAAGATTTCTGGTTCCACCTGTCCTTGTTCTGTTCTCATCCATAAACTTTTGTTTCTAACCTTGTCAAACCACTGCAGTCTCAGAGATCTTTCTCAGGGCTTTGTTGATGAAGCCCTGTAATCTCTTAAATATAGAGTTTCTGTTTCTAAGAATTGGCAACACTATACTCCAGGCATTCCCATAGCTGCTCAGTCTCTCTCAGCAAATGGTGCAGGGTCGAATGCTGATGGTCCCTGTAGCTCACTGGTTGTACAATATCCTGCTCCGTCCTCTCATGCGCCCCACTCCGCTCAAACCTTGTGTGATGTTGAAACTTTGCAGTCTGTGGATTGCTGACATAATTTTGACATAATGTGTTCTAGAAAAATATTTAAAAGTGTTGGTGAGTGGAGACACCCCTGGCGCAAGCCGACTGTCTTGTGGAACCACTCACCTGTGGTCCCATTTAGGTAAACTGCACTGCTGGCATCGGAATATAGTTTCTCAATGACGTGGGTGAGCCGCCATCCTATCTTGTACTAGCACAGAGTTTCCCATAGGGCCTCATGCCCAACCCTATCAAAAGCCTTTTTAAAGTCAATGAAGACCTGGTACAATTTCTGTTCGGGCTGAGTGTATTTTTCACTGATCAAGCGCAGGTTAAAAATTTGTTTTAATGTGCTTCGACCAGCTCTGAAACCCGCTTGTTCTTCCGCTCGTGGCTGCAGTCTGTTTGTGACCTTGAGCATAACTTTACTGGTATGGCTAATCAAACTAAGGGTTCTGTAGTTCTGACACTGTTGGAGGTTACCCTTCTTTGGTATCACTATGATCAATGATTTTGTCAAGCTTGTGGGCCATTCTCCCATATCATGTTACAGATTTTTGTTAGAAAATCTATCACCACTGTCCCTCCAAGAATTAATAGTTCGCCTGGTATGTTATCCATTCCGGCCGCTTTCCAATTTTTAAGAGATCTAACCGCCACCTCAACTTCTTCCCACACGATGCTAAAGTTATCTTCCTCTTCTTGTTGGGCTTCCTCTTCTCTAGGATCCCTAGGGGACTTCACATTGTACAGCTGGGAACAATATTCCATCCATCTCTGCATGACATTCTTTTCTGCAGTATTTCCTGCCTCATCCTGAATTGTTCCTATTGTGGGTGTGAACTTCTTTGTCAGGTTTCTAACTAGTTGGTAAGCTGCTCTACCATTGTTCTTGACAATGCAGTCTTAAATATTTGTGCTCTGATCTATTATCCACTCCTCCCTTGCTCTTGCCATGTCCATTCTTATAGTCTTGTTTATAGCTCTGTATTTTTCCGCTCCGGGTGTTGTGGTTTTCTCAATTTTGAGAGATCTCCTAGTGTCACATAGTAGTAATATATGTTCAGAGACACAGGGCTTAGACATCCGTTTGTACCTTCAAAGTATTTTCTCTGCCATATTCTTCAATATAGCATTGAAGGCTTCTAACAGACTGTGCATCCTGGCATTCTGTATCTGAATTAGTGCTTGCTGCTAAGTTAAGATTGTTCCTCAGGCTATCATGAAACGCTTTCACGGTTAGTGGATCTTTCAGTCTATCAAGGTCATACCTAATCCTTGGTTGTTGTGGTCTGGCTATGTTCTTTAGGCCTGAGACGAAATGTAAGCATAAGCAGATCATGGTCCTTACCTATGTCCACCCCTGGATATTTTCTTGTTTGGGTCTTAGTGATGGTGGAGAAATCTGGTTTGTGCCATTATGTAGTCTATCTGATTATGGTGTTTCCCACTGGGTTAGTGCCATGTGGTTTTTCTATACATTTTATGGTTTCCCATCGTATTCGCAAGCACAAAATGATTGTATTCAGCAAACTCTAGTAACCTATGCCCTCTCACTTTTGAAACCGTTATAAAAGGTTCTGCATTGGTCCGGCCAAGTTTCTGACACATCCGAGCCAACTTTCGCGATCCAGTCACCCTGCACTATGAAGATATCTTTCTTGTGGGTATTGTTGATGCACTTCTGTAACTGGTCGTAAAAACACTCCACCTCATCCTCCTCGTAGTCTGTTGCTGTTGTGGGGGCATATGCCTGAATCACCTTATGTTAAAGGGTGATGCCTTTAATCTTATAGTTATGAACTTTCTGGATATGGGGTGGTATTCTAACACTGTTTTTTGTTTTTTTATGGACCAGGCACCAAACACCATGTCGATGAGTACTTTCCTCCCCGCTATGATGGAATATATGACCTTCCTCTGTGCTTGTTTCTCCAATATCACCATCTAATCCTGGTCTTGATTTAAAGCATCTATATAAAGTTATGTAATGTTGTTTATTTGTCCACATTAAAAAAAATTTCTTTTGGGATTTCTCCAATCGATTTAAATTACAAATTACCTTCAGCATGCAAAATTTCACACATTTTCAAAGCTGCTGCCATCTTGGCCATTTTCTTAGTTTTCATTAGAGGACCCTAAAACATTGGAAGAAAATAATGCAAAGTATATACTTACTTCTTGAACAATTCATTTTAAATTAGCTGCTATGGTTTTGTAACCACTAAATATGACACAGCTGAAGTCAGTTCCTGACACTATATTAAACATCAAAATGATAGCACACTATGTTATAAATCATGTGTACTATAGAAGCTTCTTCTGTTATCATTTTTTGTTAATATTTTTTCATTCTGCAGGCCCTTTAGGATGATGGGGTGGGGGGTGCACCTTATTTGGAAAGGAAAGAATAAGCCCCTTCACCGCACTATGCCTACAGCAGACAATGAGTTGAGGTGGTTCTTGCAATTTCCTAAGATAAGATGACAATGACGTTTGCCGTCCAGAGGTCATTGAACGATTATTGTGGTAAACATAATATATTTGCAATGCACCCGCTTCAGGAGAAATGTGGAGGAACCCCCCCCCCCCCCCCCCAAGCAATTGTTTCTGCCCTTTAGCATCTTGATTCTAAAAGGTGCGGATCAATTGGTCATGATGACTTAAGTGTCATAATCATGTTTCCACTTTTAACTTATGTGGGAACACACAATTTTTTACTCCGACAATTTTGAGTTTTGTGAAAAGGTTAACAGTGTGAAACAGCTCCGTGAGGGCACACACACACGTGTAGTTATCAACCGCAAGACCTCTACATTATTCGAAGTCAAAAGTAACATGAAACAGGGATGTGTACTTGCCCCGATCCTGTTCAGTATGTTTTCAGCTATGTTGATGGACACCTTCAAAGACACAGTGTATGGCATACCAATGAAGTTCTGCATCGATGACGGCCTATTCAATCCCCCCAGACTGAATGCAAATCCAAGGTGATGCGTGGCACAATATGCAAACTTTTGTTTGCAGATGACTGTGCTCTGAACAGTAGCTCAGAACCTAATATGCAGGAGGGCATGTTCTGGTTCTCTGATGCTTGTGACAACTTTGGCTTGACCATTAGTACAAAGAAAACTGAGGTCATGCACCAACCAGCACCAGGCACATTGTATAAACAGTCAGTAGTTACAGTGAGGGGACAGAAATTACAAGCGGTTGAACAAAATTTAACTCGGAAGCACGCTGTCGAGATGAGTGACTATTGCTGATGAGCTGGCTAATAGAACAGCCAAGGCCAGCACAGATTTTGGTCAAATGCGCTCAACAGTATTGAAACGTCGAGAAGGAACCAGCGTAATGACCAAGCTGAAGGTCTACCATGCCACCATTCTCCCCACCCTGCTCTATGCATGTGAGAGCTGGACTGTCTACACTGGTGACACCTGGAGGCTAAATTATTTCTACATGACTTTTCTAAGACGCATGCTGTATATTCACTGGCAGGATCATATCACAGATAATGAAGTGCTTTCCAGAGCCAACATGCTAGGTATTCATGGACTTTTGCAAAAAAACTTCCAAATAAATTTCTGTATAGTGAACTGAGTGAAAGAGGGCGACCACAGGGACTTCCAAAAATGCATTTCAAGGACAGTCTGAAGCAGTCCCATAAGTACTATCAAATTGAAATTAACACCTGAAAAACATGGCTTAGAATTGTTCAACCTGTAAGGAGGCAGTCAAAAACAGCATTGCAATCAGTGAGGACCTCCGTATTTGGGCAGTCCAGGATAGACACACAACCAGAAAGTCTAGAGAAGAGGGAATACCAGTAGCAACTACGGATTATGTTTGTCAGTCATGTCATAGAACTTTTCGCACTCACATTGGGTTGATCAGTCACAAGCGCACTCACACAAGCGCACTCACATACTCAAGGATGCAGTATGACATGGAATGATGTTGGTGGTACTCATCGACGACGATGGACTAATTTAATGACGCAGATCAACTCACTGGATGCGTCATTCTACCCAAAACCTATCAGATGAAGACATGCTCTAATAATCAAACATCAATCACTTTTTTAAAAAGCGCCATACCTACCCAGAGCAATAAAGCAACACATGTCTGTTTTCAGTTTGTGTTTTGCTATGGAAATATAAAAAGTGCCACAGTAATTTTATAACAATCGACTCCACTTAGTTATTTTATGGCTAAAATGTCAACCATCATTTATAATTTGAGATTACCTACCTTCAGCTCTTTCTTGATAGGGGAATTGATTGGTAATCGGAGAAAAGCAGAATATCTGGTTTGATCACCCGCTAACTTCTGAAGCCTGCACTGCGGAGTCAGGTGTGTGAAGGCATCACTGGGTAGTTTAGCACAGTATCTACATTCAAGTTGAGAAAAGAAAATGAAAATAAATTTCCTACACAAGGAAAACTGACCATGTAGACTCAATTCATTATACAAAGTATATTTTAAGAGGACCAATGTTCTATCCTAAGAATCGACTTCACTTCACTCTTAATAAATGTCGAAAGGTGCGGATACTGATGATTTGTCGTTCGTTGGTTGTACATAATTCTGCTCTGTTCTATCTTACACCCTAGTCTGCTAGAACCTTGTTCAATTTCAAAACTCTGCAGTCTGTGAATTGCTGATTCAGATAAATTTCAAAAGGTCACTCCTGTCCATGTCTGGAGTACCCATAATTGGTGTTTGTGAATCCAGAATATGAGCTCTTTCACTGCCCTGAAACTCAGCATGATCAGGACAGTAGATACACACCAGCCCCTGCAGGTTTGATGTCTCTACAGCTGTCATCCACTCATATCTTAGCCAGCCCTTCTGTGTCTTCCAAAGTAAAGATTGGGAGTCTGACGCAGCGATTGCCCTCGTCACTGCTTTTATCTCCATACTCATGCTGGAAGTAGATGTTTTATATGCCCTGCTTTGCAACAACCTGATCTCTCCCTCTAGCAGAGAAACCCCAACCAGATATCTCATTTTCTGATGCATAACTCTATCCTCTTTGTCTCCCTGGGCAACATACCAGTTTAAAAAAATCTCCCAACTGTTCATCTGTCGTCATGGGCATCCCTGTGGAATCCTGAATAGTGAGGATGAGCTGGTTTGTATTCTTTTCATTCCTCTGTTGATGCATGTACCAGAACTTCTGGAGGGTTTTATCATTATCCACTCATGTTATAAATTCCCACCTCTCATTTTTTAATTCTCTCGTTAAGGGTTTAAAGCCATTGGTGGTTCTGCATTTTTATTCATTCATCTCATTAACTGTATCTCAATTTTTACAACATCTCCTTCTGGTTTTCTGCTAATCTTTTGTTGTCATCTCCTTTTCTTTCTATTTAAGGCATTGGAATGGTCATGTGCATATCTTTTCGTGTTTTGCGTTCGCCTTATTTCTCTATTCCCCAAGACAGTGTGCGTTGCACTATTTTTTTATTTTGCGCCTGTCGGCCCAGTGCATCCAACTTCAGCATGCATTTTATGTAAGGGTCTGCTGTCTCCTGCATTTCCTAAGAGTTTGCTTCCCTGGTGCTATGGTTAGGGAGTGAATCCAGCACCTTCGGCTTGTGAGCCGTGTCACTTAACCACTAGCCCACGCCGTCCCCTGCATGATATCTGAAAACCTGTTTTCTGGTTGTGTGTGTGGTTGTTTTTCCTTTCGACATATGGCCACTATCTTGCACACTCCATTAGGGCAACATTGCTTGATATCAGTGTCAGATCAATGACACCAACTATATCCACATGCCGAGATGCTAATCATGTTAGGCGTCCATCCATTCCCGATTGTGAAGATTTTGTCAAACAGGCCCTGGCTCAATGTGATCCCTTGCCTATTTTCAGTGGTATTTCCCGACTTCTTCGATCTAGCATTATCTAGTATCGATCCAAGTGTGGGGGAGTTCTTGCTTCATCTACATAGCCAGATCCCACCTTCTAGACCCACATGGACTTCACTAACAATGACATCAATTGTATTTAATGGTTATTGTAGTTTAAGCAGGGCTACAGAGTCTGTTGTCTTCTGTCATAAATTGGGAGATTATGCTGTCTCTTGCATCTTAGTTTGTTAAAGTTGTAATTTTTTTCTGGACAGGTCATTTCTTTATACATGGCACATTTAGTTGATTATTTTGCCAAAAGGCTCATCCATTCCTCACTGTTTTAGAGTATTTTAGAATATTTAGAGTAGTCTCTTTCATCTTCTATCACCAAGGCCATCAACCAACCCTCGCCAAGCAGTTCTGTCATGTGCAATCTTTTCCACTTCCTTCCAGCTTTTTCATGTTTTCTTTACTTCTGCCTCCAGATCTCTTCTCTATGTATTCCTTGGTCTGCCTATGCCTCTCCTTCCCTGGGGGTTCCATGACAGGGATTGCCTGGTTTTAATGGCCTGGGGCTTTCTTCCTAAGATTTCCTGTTTCAATTTACCTTGTCCCGTTCTCTCCCAGTCTTATGTTTGTAACTTTGTCAAACCATTTTATACCAAGAATCTTTCTCAGGCATCTGTTGACAAAACCCTGCGTTTGGTCATTCTCCAGTTTTCTGCTACATACAGCAGACCTGGCTTCACATTTGAATTGAAAATCCTTATTTTTGTCTTCCTTCTTAGAGCAGTATGCAACAAACAATTGATGTATAAACATTCCTTATAAACATTCCATATTTCTGAAAATATGTGCTAAATTTTTGGAATACAATCACATAAATCAAAATCTAAGGTTCATATTTAAAAATAATTCATCTATCATTTCAGAAAATCTTTCCCAAAAACAAAATACCCAAATCATGTGCTTAATACAAGCTGATTATACCTGTTGATAAGTGCAATGGCACCTTGCATAGTGACTTGTGGTGAGTTGGGAGAGCCAGGCATTGTGCAGTAAGGTGGCAAAGCATCTTCCTCATCAAAATCATCCTCAGTCTCATCATCACTATCTTCATCTATACTATTTGTGATGGCCTGTTGATGAGTTCTTTCACCCAAAAGGACCTGCAAACAATAATCAGATAGCTAAATTGAGCCCATTATTATCCCTAACAAAGTGAATAGGATCCGCAGAAACTGCAGAAAAAAGGGTGCATGTAATTCTTATTTTTAAACATAAATATATATATATATATGTGCACACATCCAAGCATGAATAGCTCTGTTATGTTGCACCCTCAATTTGGATATAATATAACAATTTGGCTCTCATTTTGTTTGTTATTCTGTTAGACTTCCCAAATAAAGTTGAACCCAAATTACTATGTTATAATAGATATGTTATGTGTGCGATATAGGAGGGGTCATATTACTGCTGAGATGTAAAGGTGTTTGTTTACCTCTCAAGAAACGAAAGCGCGAAACGGTGGGTTTTCTAATCCCCCATGTTTGAAGTGTTCCCTGGTCTCAAGAAAGGTGAAACTAGCATCTAGTCATATTTTAAATTTATGAAAAACTCAGAGAACTAGTGTACCTGCTGTGCAAGCAAAAGAACACCTGGCAGTTGAAAAATCAATAAGTTTAGGCTGTTAGCCACTGTCTGAACAAAATGATAACAATTAATGAAAATTCATACCCAATATGCAACCTACCTTCCCCGCAGACCTAATAAATTAAAGAAAGTAAACATTGCAAAATAAAGAACATACTGTGGATAGTCTTTGGCTACATGGCAGCAGGCATAACTTGCCTGATTGAATACTAGCTGATGTTGGATGTGTCAAACCTAAAGGAGCAAATATCACAGTCAAGCTGTAAACTACGACACAGCGCATTCCGTTCTCTAGACACCATCCTACTATTTACAAAGCCCTTTTTAGTGCTTGGAAGCGAGAGATTGAGAACGAACAAAGAGGAATGCCAGGATTCTAAGTTTATGTGTTAGTTGCATGAGGATTATTAAATTCGAGGGATCTTTATTTGATTTCTACTCTTGTCTTGTTGACTACTTTGCATTTTATAATTTCTGTTCTTTGCATTTGGAAAGAACATTTCAAATAGGCCACTCAGGGGACGGCGTGGCCTAGTGGTTAAGTGACACGGCTCACAACCAGAAGGTGCTGGGTTCGATCCCCATCACAGCACCGGCCGTTACCCCGGGGAAGCAAACCCTTAGAAAATGCAGGAGGAAGCAGACCCTTACATAAAATGCATGCTGAAGTCGGATGCACTGGGCCGACAGGCGCAAAATAAAAACGCAGTGCAACGCACACCGCCTTCGGGATTAAAGAAATAAGGCACACAAAAAAAAATAAAAAAAAAAAAAAAAAAAAAGAAAATAGGCCACTCCAGCTAGAGAACAACAGGCAATTAAAATATTGTAGCCTATGCTCCAAAAGAACCAAAATGGACAAGTTGTAAGCAGCAAGCACTTCATATTTGCTCATGCAAGAGACTTAACTGACGTCCGAATTCAAACTTGCCAGTCTCTCATTAGAAGAGTTTAAGGCATTATAAATGTAGTCACGACACAGCAATGCTGGTCTATTATTTCAAACAAATATTGTTAATACACAACAAATAGTATCACCGTTTTAAAAACATGAATTAATGATACAAAACTAACATTTTATTACACTTTTAAGCAAACTAATTAAACACATAGTTAAAAGTTGTATATTTCTTGTACTGATAAACTGTCACCTGCTCAATTCCCTTGAAAACTTTGAGGCTGGATTCAAACTGTTCAAAGTTCTGCTGGTCTAGAAGGATGACGAATGAGGCATCTCTTGCACGAGCTCTGCCCTGCAAATACAGAATGTTATCATCTACTACGACTGCTAAGTAAAAGTGATACATTTTCTGTTTTCTATGTGGTATCTACAACACATGTGTGTTACTAGAAGCCAAAACTGGAGCAAAAAATATTATCACTGTAACCTGTCAGATTACATAGGAGGTGACAGCAGGGTTGGGCATGGGATCAGCTACCCACACCCTGTAGAAAATATAGGCCACAAGAAAAAGAAAAGAAGATCTCTACATCTAATTACAGAACAGGACAAATAAGTCTAGAGCTTCTTATAGTCCAATTATTTTAACAATAGTTGTACATCTACTAACATATAAAAGTGATCAACTACACTACTAAGCCTGGCTTCCTGATTTACAACTATAATTTTTTTCAAAGTAAAGTAGAGAATTTAAATATTCCCATACATAATAATTGCCCCTACATATCTCTACCTCATTCACCTGTCCACCCACCTGCATACACATCCATATTAATACCTGGGGTAAGACAATGGATACACATATATATTAATACCTGGGGTAAGACAATGGATACACATATATATTAATACCTGGGGTAAGACAATGAATGCACATACATATTAATACCTGGGGTAAGACAATGAATGCACATACATATTAATACCTGGGGTAAGACAATGGATACACATATATATTAATACCTGGGGTAAGACAATGGATACACATATATATTAATACCTGGGGTAAGACAATGGATACACATATATATTAATACCTGGGGTAAGACAATGAATGCACATACATATTAATACCTGGGGTAAGACAATGAATGCACATACATATTAATACCTGGGGTAAGACAATGAATGCACATACATATTAATACATGGCGTAAGACAACGAAAAATACTAACCTTAGAAAGTGTGTAGGACCTGTAATCCTTTGGGGGATCAAACCGAATAACTAGGTTGCACTTGGGGATGTCTACTCCTTCCTCAAGCTCTAAAGTGGCAATCACCAGGTTACATTCTTGCGTGCGAAATTTACGCAAGGCTTCCTCTTGACGCTTGAAATTTCTGCATACTTTCTGCTTCCCATTAGTTCCACGTAAGCCTTGCCCTGTGATATGGCAGCTCTTAACAAAACAAAGATTCTCATCCCATGAGCAAACCTCCTCTATTACTTTATTCAATCCAAATGCAATGTATCTATTCTCTACAAACACAACTCCACACAAACTTTTCTCTTCTTCCTCTGTAAAAGATAACACATGTTCATGTCTGCCATCTGCTGTGACTTTAACAGCAATGTGCACAGGCTTTGATGACTTTTTATTTGGCCCCACATTATTTTCATCTTCATCTGAACCAGACATACTTGAGTCATCGTCATCATCAGAAATGTCAGAAAAGTCATCATCGCCATTATAGCTGTCACCGTTACTTATGATCATAAAATCCAACTCTGGCTTGTAGTTTCTCAACACTTCAACTAGTTCCCTAACTTTTGCAGTTGTATACTCCAGCAGTTCAGCCACATCATAATCTGGGTGGAAATTCATCTCAAACACTCGAATCAGGAATCGGAGGGATGTGACGACACATCTCAGAAACCGTTTATGAGTCTCATTCTTCTCAAACTTGACTATTTTTTCTAGCTGCATAACAAAATACTCAGAAATAGATGACGTGCACCATGTACCCAAAACACTGAGTACATTTAGACACTGAGACAAGACTTGCACCGGTATCTCTGTTGGATCCCTGTTATCTACCTCGTCGTTGATAGAAATGTGACAATTACTAAAGAAATAGTAATTCTGCTCTAAAAGATCTTCTAAGGTGCCTCTAAGCGACAACTGTTCATCGTCATACTCATATTCTATACACTTGATTACTGACTCCTTTGGTCTACAGCCAAATCTTTCTGACAATATCAACATTGATGTTTCAGCATATGCGTGCATAGTTTTCTCCATTGAGGCAATTGTTTCCCGCAGTTTAGATGGATCATCACACTCTGTACCTGCTATTGAGGCCGTCACACCTAAGATATGAGGCTGTTCGTTACAAGGAATGGTCTTAACATGGGCAACAATCTCAGCATAGGGATGTTTCTCTACCTCGACTGACCTGTGACATTCATCAAATACAAGTAAGTTCACATCCTTCAACTTGATGTAATTATTTCGAACAGCTGCCAGGAATACGGGGCCATAACAAACCAAAATGTTACTGGACTCTAACAAATTATTGAACTCATGGATAACTGTGCCATTAGTTCCTTCAGACAAACGAAATGGGCAACATCCAACTTGTAAGTCAGTATGATGTGGTAACGTTTCACACAAGGCCTCAACTTCCTCCTCTGCAAAGGATTAAAAAAATAAAAAATTCAAAGATCCGACATCTGTACATCATAATTCTTTCTCTATTACATAAATTATTCAGTGTTCTTGTTTACTTCAAAATCACACATGGGCTATTGTTTATAGTGTCTGTAGACTGATCTTTTAAACCCATGAGACAACAAGAACCACACTCTGCAGGCTTATGACCTGTGCGAATGGTGGGGTATGTAAACCCTATTAGTTAGAAAGTCTTCTACCCTAGTGGGATTATACTACAATGGTACTCAAATTGTATGGCATGCTCACAGTGTGGCAATTTCATTCTTATCTGTTTCACCCACATGGGCCCATCACAAATCACCTAGGTAAAGCTGCCTTGATTAATAATCTTCTTCTGCGTTCGTCCTGAAAAGGACATTGTGAATCTGTAACATAATTAACAGCGAGGATACGATATATGTGCCTTTCAGCCAAACATATTCAGTTTCAGCTGACTTTTTTGGGTACTGGGTTTGCCTTCCCACTGTGATCCCTATTCTGTTATCCACACAACACTAGTGTACCCTGTTTCAAGGGCTATTCCTTGGAGGCGGAATAGAGTCTTGGTCAGTTCTGGTTCACTGACCCTGATGCAAGTAACCAGCTATTAATAGCTGGCTGCTGTCAGCTCCTTCACTGTCCCTTGACTAATGATGTTAATGTGTTATAACTTAATGTTAAGTATTTGCTACCTTAAAATAATATCTGTCTTAATTTAAAGAAATTGTCATATAAAGATAAATTTTAAAATTACAAGTATACAATTAATTTTTTGTCACAAAATCAAATAATTCAATCATTTGTAAATTCTATAAACAAAATACTGAAGTATGTGATCTTCACTAAAAAATATTTTGTACTTCTTTACCTGAGTCAGTTAGGTAAACTGTAACTTTACGCTCGTAGTTTGCAGACTGTCGAGTAGGTGATGCTAGCTCTTTTGCCACCATTAGTGCCAAGAAAACTTTGCTCTGTGAACATCCTAAGCACAGAAGTGTGTTTCTTTTCAAAGCAGCAGTCAGCAATTGTATCTATTAGAAATATGTAAAACATAAATTTTTTTTTTTTTTTTTTTTGCGTTCGCCTTATTTCTTTAATCCCCAAGGCGGTGTGCGTTGCATTGTGGTTTTTATTTTGCGCCTGTCGGCCCAGTGCATTCGACTTCAGCATGCATTTTATGTAAGGGTCTGCTTCCTCCTGCATTTTCTAAGGGTTTGCTTCCCCGGGGTAACGGCCGGTGCTGTGATGGGGATCGAACCCAGCACCTTCTGGTTGTGAGCCGTGTCCTTTAACAACTAGGCCACGCCGTCCCCTTAAACATTAAATTCAAGGGAAATATAACGCAAAAGACGGATCTCTTAACTCAACTTTTTCTGTATGCGCAATATAATTCTGCTTTTCATAATGTAGTTTAGTCATTTTTAATACTAAGTATACATAGTAATATGAAAAATGCTGTGCTGTGCAAGCAAACAATGTAAAAATAATATTGGCACGCAAAACAGAGGAACACAAGATCACACTGTGAACGAATATGTTTCTGGATATTCAGATCTCTCTTACATTGATTTCCAATATGTGTCTAGTATAGATTAATTGCCCATCTGTATTATTCTACACAAATGTCTTCATTTATTATTCCTTTTTTGAGTCCATGTTGCTCATTACGAAGCATAAAACCACTGCTGCAGTTGGTCCCTCGCAGAAAGCCTGCGTCAAAGCACCATGTGTTTTCCTGAAGTAGTGGCTTCTGTGTGATTTTGATATAAATAGTGAAGCTGCAAATCCCATACACAGCTTCTTTAATTGCCTTATATGACATGCTTGACGGATGCAGTGGTAGTATTTTTTGCTCGCACATGGGTATCATTCATTACTACCAAGAAGTAAACATAAATGGATGCTTTTGTAGAACAGACAGATTAAAATAACATGACACAGCAACTAGTATTGAACTAAGGGAGTCAACAAATACCAGTAGAGAACAAGTGGGAAGAAGAGACATTTGAAGTCAAATAGACACTCATAAATGTTGTAGGCAAATGAGGAACAGTGCACAATAAATAGGAAGGAAAAATAAAAAAGTGGACATACATACATGACTTTTAAAGAAAACACATTATTTGCTAGTTTTGTCAATTGAACGAGATGGGATCAAGACGCTGAGCAGAACATGAGCTGCAGCGATCAGCAACCCATAGCTGACTGCTAGCATCAGGGTCAGCGGACCAGAGCTGTCAAGACCCTTCTACACCTCCATGCGGTGATTATTAAGAGCAAAGAACAAGGAAGACATGAAAAAAGTGGATCAGGGTGACTTGGACAAATTTAATTGAAAGTAACAGCTCCATTAGGAGCTTAGTGTAACAAAAGAGCTATATTCTTATGCAAATCACAGTATATATTATGCCAAGGTAGCCTATAAAAGCATCAGAATAAGTTATCAATTATTATTCTTCGTTCATTCTCAATCTCCTGCTACCAAACCCTGAAAAAGGCATTGCAAGTGCAGGATATTGTCCGGAGAACGGAATACCTTGTGTTGTAGTTTACAGTTTGACTGTGATATTTGCACCTTTTTGGTCCAACACTTCCAACTCCAGCAGGTATTTTTAGTACCGGGTTAGCCTTCCCTCTTCATTCTTTCTCCTTAGCCAGTCTGCCCTGTTGCAACATGTTATCTAGGATCACCGCATGGAGGTGTAGAAGGGAATTAGCAGCTCTGGTTTGCTGGCCCTGACACTAGCAGTTAGATATGGGTCGCTGCAGCTAATGCACTGTTCAGTATCTTGATCCCACTTATAAATTGCACATCAACTAATTGGAAATATCGCAAGGTTGTAATTTTTTTAACAACTTAGTTTAGTGTTTTATTTATTTTAAATAAACTAATTACATACTTTAAATACATCTTTTGAAATACCGAAAGGCAAGCACTTAAAATACACTTAAATATCCATACAACAAGCATACCTGATATGTTTGTGGAGTGAAAGTATTTGTTGGAATGTCATCAAGTCGATGATACCGTGAAGCTTTCCGAACTCCATTATGATTGCTATGGGCCATCTTTAAATCACCGCTTTCAGTTTCAGGTTATGTGTTTAATTGAAGGAAGACAGAAAGGTCAAGATGAATATTCATAGCATTATAATCAGGCATTATTTAGTCTTTACAAACTAACAATTAACAAGCATCTATCGTACATATGTTACAAGTTGTATATTAATAAAATTATAAATGTCCGTTATACAAAGGTGCTTGAAATGAAAGCCTTATAATTGCAATAACAATTCTAAACGCTGTGCCATTGTGATTATGTTCCTTTTAGCAGCGAAGGGAGTGAAACCTATCTAAATTCATCGGCGGATTAAGTTTTAGTACAGCGAGACATGTCTGTCTCTCCAGCAAGCATACAAGACAGTGGAGTAGGAAGTTCTGAAATGGTGCCTGTTCTGTGACACTGTTCTTGACTGGATCAGGCACACACACAGTATAGTGACACCAGAATCAATTGCAGCATGAATTCCATTCAGAAAAATTCTCTTAGCAACTGAATGAAATAGTCACACTTCTAGACATCAGACAACGTTCACCATATTACATCATCCTTGAGGTGCTCCAATTCCACAAAGTGTCTGTAAGGCATGTGCCACAGCAGCTGACTCCAGAAGTGAAATAACGACGTAATGAATCTACCTACGCAACCAAGACTTTTTTGCTAGAGAAATCCATGTGACCTGTAAGTGCTTGGGACTTGTATTAAAGAATGATAGTTGCATGCCACTTTTTTTAAAACCATTTTTTGTTAATGTATAATGTTTGGTTTTAATTTAAAGCACCCTTGTATTTGCAAGTGATAGTTGTGTTTAATTATTGTCAAAGAGAAATAAAATGTAGAATACATTCTCATATTTAAAACACAATTGTTTTTAAAACAATGAAATGTTTATTTTTGTCAAGACATAGTATTGGTAGGTACTGGGATACAATTTAATTCTCAGTATTCAAATTTGGCAGCCAATTTAAGAATTAGGCCTAAACAAAAGTAACTGTGTAAAGTACTGTAAAGCCACAGCTGATTTGTAATTGTGTAACACAGTAAAGAATGAGTTTTGTTCTATATTTGTCAATGTCTCTTTCAGTAGTGTTCCTACTCCTACAAAATGTTAATTACATTACTTAGATTCTAAGTTACTAGCTACTACTGCTAGTATATTATACCGTACCATACAACGTAGTCTATGTCACACTCCAAGCCGTCACTATCAGTTGTTTTTGTGTAACTCTCAAAAGAGACAAGGAAATTGGTATATATTATTTTATTTCTCAATTAATATTAAGTTAAGCCTACTGGTTTTTGGACATATTGGTCCGTTAGACAATATATATTTCTTATGCCTGGGCTCCACAATTTTTCCACCACTAGAGACAGGGAATGTGAGCGGTGCACTGCCAAATTCTTTTAATTTCATGTACTGTGCCGTGTGCGTTTTCAGTTTCAGTATACTAAATTTAATACTGATATAAATATATCGATGAGAGAGAGAGAGAGAATACCAAAATGGGTTGGAAACTAAGAGTAAGACATCCAACTATTGTTGCAAATGCAAAGCAAAGTTATAATTCATACTGCTGATTAATACCAATAGCAAATCGTAAGATTTATGCAAATGGCTAACCGTTGTCATAGCCGGCTTGTCTGTACAAAGCAGCAATTTGACTACTTAGATCATTTTGTCACTTTCATTGTCTGCTTAGACAAAAATAGCCTCGGTATATCTAATATTCGCCATTTTCATGACAAGCATGCAGAATTTGTTAGTGTGGTTTTCATTTGACAATTCAATATATGCGTCCAATGAAATGTAACTTGACAGTCATTCTTGAAAATGACGGAAGTAAGTTGGTCTTCTTAAGAACTGTAGTTCGTATTATTATAAACCATATGGAAAAGTCTATCCAGAGATACCACCCATTTGGTAAAAGTGCCCACAATACGATACGTGTAGATATTATTATTAGGCCCTATATACAGAATTCAGTAACAGGTTAACATTTAAAGCAAAAATGAATCTTGAGGAATACCAAGTGAAGAACGTGAGATTAATTACTTTGCGAAAGATGATCTATGTGACGATATTATTATATTATTAAAATTATATATATAAATGATATCAATATAAACTTTACAAAAATGCTGTTACTGTTACAAATTGAAAATACAATTATTTACGCTACAGTACATAGGACTTTTCTCTGTTACAATTTCGAACTTTAAAAACAGCCTCTATGCCTTTACAAATGGAATGAATTTTAGTTTGGTGATAATGATATAGTGACTACCACCACTCAGCCAGAGAAATAGACACGCCCGATGATCAGCATCCCATTCCATTTGTACAGAATTCTGAAACTGTTGAAGGTTCTAACCCCCTTCCTCGGATGTAATTCACAATATCTGGAATAACTTTCCTGATATTTTGAAAACCAAGAGACTTGGCACACACTTTTCTTGGTGAATGATGTAATGGTAGCTGATTATTCTGCTAGTAGTAGTATCTATTTTTTATTCATATTTTTTCAGAGCTGCCAATTCCACTTCTGTTCCAACTATAGCTGGGGCTACATCGGTTACCAACCCTGCACAGTTTTGTAAACAGGTGTTATCTAGCAAGTAATTTTCAGTTTCCACAATATCTGCTCCTTTTGTGTTTCCTTTCAAGTCAACAGTTTTTCAAAGAATTTAAATTTGTTGTCATATCAAATAAAAATAGCCAACTGAGCTGTATCAGTTAAATCTGTGTTTTTATCAAAAATCAATAAGTTGAATTTGCATGTCTATATTTACAGGCACCTCCAACAATCTATTATATTCCAAACTTTATAAGCAAGGAAGAAGAAGATCTGCTCTTAAATAAAGTCTATTCTGCACCCAAGCCAAAGTGGACACAACTTTCTCATAGAAAACTACAAAACTGGGGTAATCTTCTACGAACCAACATAGTGATATGTTTTCAATCACGAATTTAACATGATTTTCTGTGATGATCACATCATTTGTTCTATTTAAAATATTTATGTGAAAATGTTTGAATTTATGTCTTCTCATAACCGTAAATTTATGCTTAGTGCCTAACACGTGGGGCCTGTTAGCTTAGTTCATAGCGAGCAATTCGCTATTTGCTATGGTAATAGTGTGCCTCGGTTCGAATCGCATCTGGAGACTAAAAAAAATCAGGGTCGTGATTTTAATCGGGGACTGTTTTTCCAGTCCATTCAGCTGTAAATGCATATCTGACGCATGAGTTAGGGAAAGTAAAAACAGCAAGGAAACGCACTGGTCACCCCACCTTTCACAGGCTGCAACATAGTACAATGGAGTCTTCAAAAACTCAATTTTCAACCAGCGGTTAATTCTGCTGAATTTCTACTTCACTTTACTTACTGCCTAACACAGCAATCTGGCGTCCCCTGGAAACAACTTTTCAGTTGATCAATTCTTTCACTACTGAAACATCATGTATCATATAATAGCCCTCCTGTTGATTTAAATCAACACTGAGAGACTTTCTAACCACAAAGAAACATAAAAAACTTATCAAGGGACAAGTGTTTCAGATTTGGAAGATGATTTTGCAGCCAAATCTTTAACCTGACACAACTAATCAAGAACACGTATGACCACAAACAGAGCATGGGAGTGACTTTTATTGATCTGATTGCAGCATACAACACTATAAACCACTAGAAGCTGCTGACAAAGCTCTTCTTCTTCATTCGTTCTCAATCTCCGGCTACCAAGCCCTAAACAGGGCTTTGCAAGTAGCAGGATGTAGTCCGGAGAATGGAATGTGTTGTGTTGCTAGTTTATAGCTTGGCTGCAATATTTGCACCTTTAGGTCTGACACATCCATCTTCGGCAGCGCTGACCAAGCTGTATTCTATGACAAATGCTTTGGCACCTCACCAACCTAATAAAATTTCTCTTAAAGAAAAGGTGCTTTGGGGGGGGGGGGGGGGGGGGACCTTACAAAAATGGCCTGGCATAAGGAAGCGTCATAGCAATTATGTTGTATATAATATATACCAACGACCAACCTATAGTCACAGAGGTGACAACATTTATCTATGCCAGCGACACAGCAACCGCTGTCCAAGGAAATAGTTTTGAAGAAGCTGAACACGAAGTGACATGCGCACTTGATTTGATGTCCTTGCCGTATATTACCAGAAAAATCACTGAATTCCAGCAAAACTCAAGTATATGCTTTCCATCGCAGAAACAGGGAGACAAGAAAACTAGATAAAATGGCAAGGAGAGGAGCACAGTAATAGTTACAGGGTGCCTAAAACCTACTCCAGCTGAATAAAATATATCCCATAATCTGCGTAGCTTCTTTAGCGTTTGTCCTGAACAGGACATTTGAATTGTAGTTTACAGTAAGGCTGCAACATCTGCGCCTTTTGACCTGACATATCCGATTTCAGTAATGCATTTTTGGGTGTAGGAAAGATGAGACACGCGGCTGTGGAGTAATACAAGACCCAGACCACCTAATGTTCTTCCCAAACCTTCTGGAAACATGCATTATTGGTGACTTATTGAGCACGTGGCCGAATGGTTTCGAGGCCTGTCTGCTAACAAGGAGGGCAGCGATTCGAATTCCCGGTATGGCATATGTTGTTTTTTTCTGTTGGGGGTGAAATAAACAAACAGAGACAGCACACGACGTGGCGACAGCAGTGGCGAAGCGGTCTGTAGTCCTCAGCCTTCAAAACCCCTTGACTACCCCAGCAATGGGAAAAATGTCGTATGACAGTAAATTGAGGGGAATAACAAGGCAATTCACATGGCCAAACATTTGAAACATTATGTCAGAAATGATGCCAGGGGCACAGAAAGTAAGTTAGTAAACTTAGTGCCAAATTTAGTTTATGCCTCTTTTGCATGTCTACAGCAAATGTCCAAATAAACGTATTGTGTTTATTATCTATAATTTCACCCAATGTTTGCAATTTCTTATACATAAAGGAAATTATTAAACCTGTTTATAAAATCAGTATATCTTGTATTCTGCAGGTGGTTTACCCCATCCCAAGGGGATGATTGCTGAAAATTTGCCTGCTGTAAGTGACATAATATATTTTATACATTTTCGCAAGCCAATGAAGAAAAAAATATTAATTTGTTTAGTGGACCGTATAGAATCTTATGATTCTGAAGTTTCTGTTGGTCTATATATGTAAGGTGTTGGTCATCTGCGAATAGCAGTTTATATCTGGAAATATGATCTGGGTCACAGTCTGGTAGGCCTCTGAAACAATTTTGTCCACATAAATTCTAAAAAGCAGTGTGGACAGCACCGTCAATGATACACCACCTGGTGATTGCAAAAGCCCCTGTGACACTGTCCTCCGTACGCACCACACTTTTGTTCCCTTGGTATAGAGTCCTCACATGGACAAGTAACTGGCCTCGCATTCCACAATCCTCCTTCACTGTCCTAGTCATTTCTTGTCAATCCTGTCGAAAGCTTTGAACAGTTCTGCTTACATTTTGACAGGAATCTTGTAGACTTTATACATTTCTTTGGAATTTCATCATATCTTAATGTTTTCAATGTGCAGTCTGTAATGTTGAATATTTTCTTAGTCCACAAAGCTGACATATAATAAGGTATCTGCCATTCAATTAATTGAACAATGGTTCTGACTTGATATATTTTTATAAACTTCCTCTTTTATAAACACAATATGGTTCCATCTGAAGATATCAGAAATAATGATATGTCTTGTGGTAATGGTAGTTCACCAAAGTGAAAACAAAGGCCTCAGCTTAAATAAAAGGAAATTGGAAGTGATGGTAGTGATGAAGAAACCAGGCTCTTCCAAATGCTGTTCAAAGCGAAGGGGACCGAATTGAGATAAGTTAACACATTTAAATAACTGGGTACATACATAACATGAGATGTAAGATGCAATTATAAAATAAAATGCAGAATAGCCCAAGCAAAATCGGTCTTCCAGACCGTGAAAGGAATATTGTGTAACAAAATCTTGTCACTAGAACTGAGAAAGAGAGTCATAGGATGCTACGTGGAATCAGTACTGACATATAGCAGTGAATTATGGACAATTAGCAAGCAAGCGCTTAGATCTTTGGAAGTAACGGATATGTGGTTTTACAGAAGAATGCTGTGGATCCCATGTACTGCAAAGAAGACTACAGTACTCAAGGAGGCACAAACGCAAAGACAACTTATTGCAAGAATCAGAACAAGACAGTCATCCTGTTTTGGGCATGTTATGAGAAGAGACGGCTTAGAGCATGTTGTGAAAAACAGGAAAGAGAGACAGAGGAAGGCATAGAAAGAAGATGCTGGACAGCCTGAGAGAAAATGGGCGAAAATCAACAACAAATATGGTAAACAACACACGTGATAGAAATAGATGGAGGTCCATGATTGCCAAAGTCAACTGGCCGGGCACCCGAGGATGTTGATGTTTTGTGGTCGCCTCTCGATTTCTCGATTGAAACAGTGGGCGATCGACTCCTGCAGGTTTCACATGATCCCTGGTCTCAAGGGAGGTGGGATCAGAGTGCTTGCATCATGAGTTACCTTCAGTCATCTAGGCTTATGTCTTGCCACTGGTCCAAGTTAGCTTGGGACCAGAGAGTGAGGGTGATACCAGCACAGTTTCTTTCTCACTAAAATCCAAATACAGCACAAGTTACATCATCAAGACAAAAACCTTCTGATGATGTCCCCATCATCACTTGTGATGGGCAACTAACTCTAACTTTTGTATATATTTAAAATACAAAGAATATGTACAAAATGCACCATACTTATATTTTATACACAGATCTTGAAAACAAAAAATGATACATGTTTATAATACTTACCATTGAATAAGTTGGCTGTGACAATAGGCAAAAGATAACTACATAGATGAGCAACTTTACTAGCAGCTGATAAAGACTGTGTCATTTATACCTTTTTATTTTTTCAGGCAATATGTACGCATATGTTTTAAAATTTGTATCACATTGTCTTGTGTATCATCATTTCATTTAAATTTTATTTACGGTCACAATTTATGTAGGAACAGAAGGAAAAGGAAATGTTTAGAATTAATACTGTATTATATGAGTGTATCACTCAAGTGGTTCCTGGGGGAAACAGAATAGGGCAACTGGTTTGTTCCCAGCATGTCGAAAGAGGTGATTAAGCAGGTTGTACATAGGGCTAGCAGCTTTGCCACGTAGAAACCATTGCTAGTGAAACCAGACTTACAAATAACTGGATTCAGACTTCGCTAAACAATTGTTAGGGTAAGCCAAATGTAATGTTGTACCTATACTCCACCATCTGGAGTCTCATGGGTCTCGAAGTAAGGCGTCCACCTTGGGTGCCGGAAGTCATGCGTTCAAATCGCAGTGGTGACCGAGATGTTAGTTCACGTGGATCTTCTGGTAAAGAGAAGGAAGACTAACAACTGATAAAGCAAAATTTACTGATTAGACATGTTAGTCAGGTTCAGGCAAAACATACTGGACAAGACCCTCTCCTTGGCTTCCTCGTAGTCCTTTTTGGAAACGGGCTGTTTTCATGGCAGCCTGGATAAGAAGATGAAGAATCAACGTGATCGCCATAGTAGTGAGCAACATGCAGATGAAGCCAAACATAGCACAACTGCCTGAAGGACCCCGGTTCAATTTCATCAGCACACTCTGGATGTGAGGAAAGCTACTGCAACCCGCCACTTAACATCCTTTTCAGGGCGCACAAAAGAATTACCTACTCATTGTGAACAGATGGAGAGAGTACTGCAGAACCATGTATGGAGATAGCACAAAGCGCTCAGTTACAATCCTACCAAAGGAAGATAAAGAACCTGAACCAACATTGGAAGAAGTACACTCTGCATTAAAAGCCTGAAAAAGGGAAAGTCCCCAGGATGCGATGATATCCAAGCAGAGCTAATACAAGCAGGAGGGGAGGCAAGTGCTCAAGTCTATCACAAGCTGTGTAAACAGATATGGCACAGTGCAGTGGCCTGAAGCATGGAAGAAATCAATTTATATTTCCCTCCCCAAAATAGGCAACCTGAAGCTGTGCACAAACTACCGAACTATCGCGCTGATCAGCCATGCTAACAAGATACTCTTGCGAATCCTGTTAAGAAGGATAAAGAAAAGGGTTGAATCTGAAATTCACGTAGTGCAGACAGGTTTTTAGGAAAGGGACCCGGGACCACATATTCAATTTAAGGAATATATATGAAAAATGTAGAGAGTTTAATGTAGACCTGTACACATGTTTCATTGATTACACTAAGGCCTTCGACACGGTAAAACATCAAAATCTGTGGAGAATCATGAAGGAAATGGGGTTTCCTTTGCACATAGTCCATCTCATTGAAACGTTATACCAAGATCAACAAGGCGCTGTCTGAGTATCTGGGCAAACATCGGATTGGTTTGCAGTACAAAAGGGAGTCCGACAGGGATGTATACTCTCACCTTATCTGTACAACATATATGCGGAATGTATAATGAGAAATATTCAAGAAGATGTGAACATTGAAGTTTCGACCCATTTATGATTGGGGGGTACGAGATTCCAGAGTTACGATACGCAGATGACACAGTGATACTATCAAGAAGTGCAGAAGGGCTAGAGCAGCTACTTTCAGCCGTTAATGGACATAGTAAAGATCAAAACCTGTTCATAAACATAAATAAAACAAAGATAATGACCACCGACAAAACACAATGTCAACATAAATTTATAGTGGGTGGTGAGGAAATAGATCAGGTCACACATTTTGAATATCTGGGCTCCAGAATTGACAAAAATGGCAACTGCTCGAAAGAAATCAGAAGAAGACTAGCTATGGCAATGCAGAGACTGAATAGCCTGAAGAAATTATGGCAGGGCACCAACAAAATGATAAAAGTAAAAGTCTTGAGAGCCTGTGTTTTTCCTGTGGCAGCTTATGGCTGTGAATCATGAACGATTACCAAAACTTCTAGACAAAGAATCGAATCCTTCGAGTCAAAATGTTACAGAAAGATCCTCAGAATACCCTGGACAGAGAAAAAAACAAATGCAGACATTCGGCAAGAGTTGAGCATAGAAGAGAACTGGTTTATCAATTCCATTTTGGCTAGAAAATTCAAGTACTTTGGTCACATCAAGAGACACAATGGTCTTGAGAGAACGGTGATGGAAGGTATGGTGCCAGGCAAAAGAAGAAGGGGTAGACCAAGAATACGATGGCACCAAGATATCCAGGAGTGCCTGAGTATAACTGTGGCGGAGGCTGGAGTTTTGGCAAGGGAGCGAGTTTCTTTCAGACAGACTGTGATGGGAGCGACGTTCTACAAAGGACATGCTACATGATGATGATGACTCATTGTGGGCATTCACAAACATCTTCTGATAAAAATTCCCCTGTTCACTGGGTAGTGAGAAGGACTTTCGTGTTCAGAGTCAAGCACGTTAAAAATCCCTTGGCAGTTGGAAATCAAAAAGAGTAGACTTAACAGCCGCTGCCCGGACAAAATTAAAATTCTACCCAAGTTATTTGTACCTTTCCCCAAGTGGTTTGTTAAGAGCAGCTATAGATGGCACCTAACTGACAGCGGGTGTACTTAGCTCTAGTATTTGAGTCTATTAAGATGGACTCGTACATCGGTTAAACCACCCTCCTAGAAACTGGTTGTATACAGACTCTGTAGTCTTCTAAACCGGTATAAAGATGTTGAGTTAAGTTAAATCAATAACCAATGTTAGTGTCAAAATTAACAGCATTTTACTTTCACTAGTGGCTTCTGACTTGCACAGAACGAATTGCCAAGCTAGGAGTTTTTGATGGCAAAACACCAAACCATGTGTTAGTGAATGAGTACTTACCTGGCCAGGGCATAATGGTAAGGCTTTCAATTCATCAGAGATGTGCTATCTGTATTGACTGGGTCAATGTTTTTGCTAGGGCAGACCACTGCTAAGGCTTTTAATTCATCAGAAATGTGCTATCTGCATTGACTGAGTCAATGTTTTTACTGGGACAGACCACTGCTAAGGCGTTTAATTCATCAGAAATGTGCTATCTGCATTGACTGAGTCAATGATTCTGCTGAGGCAGGCCACTGCTAAGGCTTCCAATTCATCAGAAACGTGCTATCCTCATTGACTGAGTCAATGTTTTTGCTGGGGCAGACCACAGCTAAACAGTAGATATAATATTGTCAACAAAAGAAACCAAGTAAAATATATTATTTAACTATAACTGTTGTGATTATTCACACTACTGAGGTCTGAAAGGGTTGTAGGGCAACAAGTCCTCCTGTTGTTGGAAGGGAGATGTGAACAGATTGATTCATTTTTAAAACATGTACAACCAGTGATTTAGGGAAATAGAAGCAAAGAATATAACATTGACCTGTCAGGCATGTCGTAAGAGACAGCCAAGGAAGTTGTGTGTGAGGTCAGGTACCCCACCCTGTAGAAACAAGAGAAGACTTCTACACTCCGTGGTTGTTATTCAATTAGGTCTGTCGATCTGGTCACATTTTCACAGTGAATGCAAAGTTGTATAATTTACCAGTGTTTGTAGCTGGTGAGGGAAATTGTATAAAGGGTTAGTAATTGTTTGGGTTGTTGTTGAATTACCATAATGAGTAGGATTACTCTTTTGTGCACCCTAGAAAGGATATTAAGTGGCGAATTGTCGTAGCTTTCCTCACATCCTGATGAAGGTGGACCGGGGTCCTGCAGACGGTGCTATGCTTGGCTTCATGTGTTTCGCACACTACTATGAGGATCACATTGATCCCTCACCTTGTTAGCCAGGCTGTCATTAAAACAGCCGTTTCCAGGAAGGGCTACGAGGAAGCTGAGGTGAGGGTCTTGTCCAGTATGTTTTACCTGAACCTGACTAACATATCTGATCAGTATATTTTGCCTGACCAGACGTTAGTCTTCCTTCCCCAAATTGTTCGGGTAACCAGAAATAAATGTTTTTCTTTGTTTTGGCTTGGCTTCGTTCATTCTCAATCTCCCACTACCAAACCCTAAAAGGGCTTAAGTAGCAGAATGTAGTCCAGAGAACGGAATGCGTTGTATCATAGTTTACAGCTTGACTGCGATATTTGCACCTTTCGGTCGACCACATCCGACTTCAGCAAGCATTTTTTGAGTACCGGGTTAGCATTCCCTCTTCGATCCCTTCTCCTTAGCCAGTCTGCTCTGTTGCAGCCTGTTATCCATGATCACTACATGGTTCGCTGGCCCTGATGTCAGCAGTCAGCTATGGGTCGCTGGCCACTGCAGCTCATGCACTGCTCAGCATCTTGATCCCTTTCTTTGTTATGAGCCCTGGTCAAATGAACAGCACATGTTGCACTGTCTTATATTTGTGGATGCAGTTGCGACAGTGTCATGTGCAGAGTCTAACTTGTTTATGGATTTGTTGTCTGATGAGTTCTGTCTTAGGTTGGAAAATTATGCTGTTCCCTGTGTAACGGTTTGTTGATGTTGTCATTTTTGTTTTATACTCATGGTAGAGTCAGGAAATAGACAGATGAAAGTTAATCAGAAATAATAATAAAAATTGTAAATACTATCAGACAAGAGAAATGCAAATGAAAACATGAGTACATTTTAATTTTTAGTTCAGATTGCAAAACAGTAATGACATATTTATGTTGATTTGTTTATAAAATATTCTTAAAATATGCAATTTAGAGCATATTGTTTTGTTCAGTTTACATGTAAGATTATTGTGTGGCTTTAAATGGTAAATTTTGTGTTAAATATTTGCTAGGGCTATACGTTTATAGTCAAGCATCACTCCACTTTAGATGTTGCATTTTGACTGTGAAATATTTTTTGAGTCATAAATTTGTAACCAAACATCACTCTCCAACAGGATCTAAAATAATTCTTTTCAGTGTAATTCAATGGTATGATATTTTGCTTGGCCGCACACAGCATGAGGGTACATAGTGGAAAATATTACACTGCCAGAAATAGTTATGAGTATTTGTTTTTATATTCCCCAGCCTCACGAAGATGGACCATTATTTTATCCAACTGTCACAACAATTAGTCTAGGATCCCACACAGTGCTAGACTTTTACTACCACATACAACAAAATCAAACGAGCTGTCAGAAAACTTCTAAAGTTGACAATTCAAACACGTGTAAGGATAACAACAGCGATGAACAGAATACAAGTGAATCGAGTCCAAACCCACAAGATACTTCAGAGAATTCATATTCTTCCCTTGAAGACCGCTACTTTTCATCCATCCTTCTTGAGCCAAGAAGTTTGATTTTATTATGTGATGATATGTATAAATTTCACCTTCACGGAATTGCTGAAAGAACAATGGATGAAGTTACAGATACAATTGCAAACCTTAGTGCAATCTCTGCAACAAAAGGTGATGTACTGGAAAGGAGAACTAGAGTATCTCTAACAATTAGATATGTACCCAAAATTTTGAAGGCCAAACTCTTGTTTGGAAAATGATAGCATTTTGTTATATTTTACAGTGGTACAGTGTTGCATATTCTTTGTGTAATAATAATAATAGTTGCCCATTGCTAGCGAAGATGGTGACAGCATCAGACTGGGATGTGATCTTACATGACTGTTGAGGCCTATCTTAGCACGGCAGGTTCTGCAACACACATGAAAGGAGTCGGCCATAGCGTCGCTGCACGTTCTGTTCTGTTAGACAGCCACTTTCACTGAGCCTCAGCAATGAAATTCTGCCCACTGAACTGAGAAACTTGTATTATGTTTGTGCACCGGGTGGGGCTGTTTTGTGCAAGTGTTTCCCAGTGCTGAAATTTCTCAGACATTTTTAGAGTTTTTTTAAACATTTTTATTGTCTCATCAATGAGCGACTTGCCTGTTCTTAGCTCACCATACAGCAGCTGCTTCAGGATGTGCATTTTGAGCATGCAAACAACGTGTCCCATCCACTTTATCTGGGCACACTGTACAAGTGTATGGATGCTCAGCATTTAAACCTGCTGAGTATTTTAGAGTTAGGTACTTTGTCCTGCCAGCTAAATCTGAGCAGCCTGCGGAGACAGCCTAAATGAAAATGATGTAGTGGCCTGACATGTCTGCTAAACACTGTCCATGTTTCACAGGCATGCAGAAGAGTGGTTATTATTACTACCACAGCATAACTTTTAACTTTGTGGTTAACTTTGTCAATTCCAAATATTCGTTCAGTCTTCCAATCACAGCGCTTGCCTCTTATTATTGATCTAGAATAAATATTGGCTGCTCTGGTGAGGGTTCTGCCTAGGTAGGTAAAGATTTATACTACTTGGAGATGCTGATTTTGTATAATGATGCTAGGTTCGCTATAAGGCTACCCTCAGGCAAATTGAAAGAGTATCTTTCTCTTCAGCATTCATCCTTAAAGGACAGTGTGTCAAAGTTTACAGCAAGGCTAGGATATCTGTGTTATTCAGCCCAACACATCCGGGTTTTTTTTGGGTACCTTTACCAGATTTGTCTTCCCACTGTGATCCCTGTTCTCTTAGCATAGCCAGACTGCATTAGTGTAGCCTGTTTCCAGGGTCAACACTTTAAGGCAGAGTAAGGTCTTGGTCAGCTCTGGTTCGCTGACGCAAGCTGTGAGTCGCTGGCTGCTGTCAGCTCTTTCACTTTGAAGAGTATCTCAGTGATGAGTGTCAGACCAACATTACTACACACTGCCATAAATTTGCCTGCATATCTTGTTCTGAAAAGGTGTTATGGGCACAGACTTCTGCAAAGAGGAGATTCAAGATGCTGACTTCTCTCACTTTGGTGTAAGACTTCAGGTGCCTCATATAGAATAGCTGACCATGTACTTGATAGGTATGTCAGTAGCAGTGATATGTACATCATCAGACAGCATGGTTGCAAAGACCATACTAAAGAGTGTAGGGACTAGCACCCAACCTTATTTAATGCCGTTTGTAATTCTGTTTCATGTAATACTCAAGCCATCATGAAATTGGCAAATATGTGTAATGAATCTGCTGGGATAGCCACGTTTTGCCAATAACCTTTCTCTGTTGACAAACATTGTAAAATGCCTTAGTCAGATCAGCAAATATCATGTACAGGTCACGATGCTGTTCCTGGCATTTCTCCTGAAGTTGGCAAGCTGCATATATCACATCAACTCGTTCAAGAATCTGGCCCCCTTTTCTGTCAGCAGTATTGTGCCATCAGTGTCAAGGACAGGAGATGAATGATGGGATTAGGGGCCATAGACTGCCTTCGATGCATGATAAAACCATTTTTGGTCAATCATATCTGCATATTTCTGATTCTCGCCTGCCTTGTTACGAGCCAGACACCTTGGATTCAGATTGTTCTGGAATATCCTTCACATATTGATGAAGACTACTTTTTTTTGGGATGTTGAAGGGGGAATCATTTTAGTTGATTCTGTATAGTCTGTATTTTTTTGAAGTCTTGAAACTATCATCATTCTTGTCAAATCTTCGTGTAGTATGACCCAGAATCTCTGAAGAATACAGAGTATCTTTTAGAGAGGTCGTCCTTCTTTTGTCATCTCACCGGGTTGTATGTATTTGTCTTTCACCTCTCTCTTATGACCCGAGTGACACTTATCCCTACATACGGCCGGTCCCATTTACGCTGTCTGTCCACCTTTCCCCTGATGTTATGCTGTAGAAGGTTGCATGAACAATGTGGTCTGGTTGCATTTTCACAATGTGGTCAAACCATTTCATTTTCTGTTGCTCATTGTAATCTAACCAGGGAATTTTTCCAACCTTTTCCCGAATATTCATGTTTGTGATTCTGGTGCTGTGAGTGACCTTTCACAGGTGACTAACTTTCATTCCTGAGCTCTATTCAATGTCCATGTCAGTCATGGGTTGCACAGGGTAGGGATGAAGATACTATTTATCATCTGCTTTTTTGCTTGGAGGGAAATTTTTCGATGCGTTAGTAGTGGAGACAGCTGGTAAGTGATAACGTTTGCACTCTTGTCTCTACCGAGTCTGCCGTCTTCAGTAAAAACAGTTCCTAAATTCTTGTACCTGCTTTATTTTTTCCTCATTTACATGAATATCAGGTGTGGTGTGCTTTCTACCTATATTCATTGTCTCTGTTTTTGATATTCATGTCATAGAGAAGTCCATTTTTTAAAAACTGCAAACTGACAAGACTTCACCCTATGAGAGCCCTTGAGAAACTCTGCAACTGATCAGCTTTAGTTTGGAAATGTTAAACTTCCTAACTTGTCTCTAACCATGCATGATGACAAGGAAAAACATAAGGCTGATGTAGGAATTTTCCATCAGATTTCAAATGGTTTTTAGCTTGCCAAACCCCCCAAAAGTATCAGTGATCATTTCATGCCCTTAAAAATTTCACTCTGCAACAACAGGACAGCTACTCTGATCTGTGCATATTCCCAATGAGCAACCCAGAAATAAGGACAAATTCTATCAGGAAATTAACTCTCTTATCTCATCAGTTCCAAAACCCACATATATGTTTGTCATTACCTCTGGCCATTTAACACCAAGTATGCGATGAAGACACTTGTTAATGAAGGTTTGCAGTCTGGATGTGATATACTTAGTCTCTAAGTCATTTAGCAAGACCGACTTTATATTCATGTTAAATAATCTATAATCTTATTCTCCTTGGAGAATGCTGTCGAGTTCCAAATTATATGAAGAGAGTTGAAAACAAAGCAAAGTTCAATAATACCAATCCATTAAACAGAACTGAGCGGTAGAATGAAACGTCCGAGCTCACGTGGCACTGGATAGGTCATATATTAAGGCATCCTTCCTATAGCAGTACAAGACAGTCTCTTTTGAGTTTCCCATAGCAAAAGGCAGGTCATGACATACATGAAAGAGAAGTCTGGAATCAAACATTAAGAAAATAAGTTGTGTGACGGCAGTTGTTTGTTGAAGGTCTATGCTCTCCTTGGTGATTGTCCAATATGTACCTCTTACCCAGATTGTCAAAATCATCATCACCGGCCCTATAAGATTCCAGTATAACTTCAAAAGATGTCAATATCTTGGTTTTACTTGACATCTGGATAGCTTGGAACAGAACAGCTCAAAGCAAATAAGGATTTCATCAAATATATTTATAGAAAAATAATAAAATGTTCAGAGATTGTCCCATTCTCCAAATGGATAAGGAAACCCCCAGTTAAGAATGCCTGGTGTAGGGTAAAGTACAGGGATCTCTCAAATAGAAACTCTTCAGAATAGATTTTTCAAAAATATCAAACTCTCAGTCACTGTGTGATGCTTAGTTTTCAAATGGTTTTTGTGCATAGAAAACAGCAACACAGACTTATAAACATGTACACAAGATTTAAAAGTGTTCGAAGTTTTCAGTTATGCATGCATTATCAAAGAACTATGGCCAATCTGTCATTTTATTCAGTTATTCCTATCTCATTTACAATCAACCCATCACATTGTGTGTGTGTGTGTGTTACTTTTGTGTGAATTAAAAGATCTACTAGTTCTATTTTACACTTCCATTTTTTTATTTGTGAACCAAATTCAGTTATACATGAGATGAGCATCGCAAATGATAATCACGCAACTGTTGTATGTGAGGATTCGTACAATTTTAACTCCTAGCCTACTGATGGCACAGCTGATATTTGAAAATAGTATAACTTATACCAAGCAAGCTATAAGTATAAGGAATGATATTATAGCATATTTGTCATACAAGGAGAGATATAAACAGCCAGGTCAGGTCATCCCGTAATCGGTGAGGTTGTTGGGGCACATATGAAGACATCCTAACCCCACACCACCCTTCTATGTCAGCGTCCGATGTCTGTGCCTCTTCTGGTCGGAGATTGGTCCATTCTTTTTTGTTGTCCTCCCACCTCTTTTTGGGACAATCTCTTTGTCGTCTGCCTTGCATCTTTCCGTGCAGGATCGTATTTGCAATCCATTTGATCTCGATATGTGACCATACCAAGTGAGTTTTCTTCTTTTGACAGTTGCCAAAAGGTCTTTAAAAGGCCCTATTGCTGATGTGTAATTCTATTTTGTATTTCCTCATTTGTAACTCGATCTTTGTACGTGACGTTTAAAAGTCTTAGGAAACATCTCATCTCCAAGGCCTGTATCCTTCGCTGAAGGTCAGCTGTAACTGTCCATGTCTCACAAGCATAGAGGAATATTGACAGGACCAATGTACACATTAATCTGATTTTCATGCATAGTGCTAACCGTTTATCTTGCCAGATTTTGCTAAGCTGTGCAAGCGCCGCTATTGTCTGTGCTATTTTGGCCAACACCTCACATTTTGATCCTTCATCACTGACAATCGAACCCAGATATTTAAAACGATCAACCACTTTTGAGTTCCTGGCCATTAGCTTTTATCCTACTATTGAAGCCCTCAGCGTTGTTGGTCATTAATTTTGTCTTTCCAACGTTATCTCCATACCATAGTCATGAGCTGTTTCATTGAGCCTTTTTACCCATTCCTGCAGTTCTGCTTCTGAACCCGCCAATGTCATCTGCAAAACGAAGGTTGGTAATCATTTGGCCCCCTATCATGACAGTACCAACGTGACCTCCAAGTGCCTCACTAAACCGTAAAGGCTATAAAAAAAACCAGGGATAATAGTGTTAACAAATTATATCAAACGAGGACAATTAAAATTGAAAAATGTTTTAAAAAAATTAAATTCATATGTGCAATTCACTTTCAACCAACATAAATATAAATGTTTATGGAAATAAGTGCTATATGACTGATAGTTGACAAATTTTAATACAGCGCAAATGCAAAATAATTTCCCCTGTTACAATCACATACACACCGATCAGATTACAGTGATATAAAAAAAAACAGAAGCTTTCATGATAACTGGCATACATAATTTGAAGGTAGCAGACATCAAGAATTGTGCTTGGCTTCTGGAAGAGGATCTGGTCCTGCGTTCTCTAACTTTTCCTTGTATCTCAGATAATCACGCCTCCTGTCAAAATAGATCACCTAAAGCAATGGAGAGAAAGAACAAAGATGACAAGGTAATGATATAATGATATTGCAAATTAAATGACAGAAACTGAGATGATGATGACTTGACTACTTTCTGAGCATAGAAGATTAGAAAAATAATAATGAGGGCAGCCAGTGGGGAAAGCCAGCCAGCCCCTCCCCCCTAAGGATAATTCCAGCAGACATAAAATGCTAATTATACATTAGCTCCCTGGAAGACAGGGGCGACCGACCTCAACCAGGCACGTCCACAGGTGGCGGATAGTGGAATGACCTCCAGATATGGAGCATCAGCACGATATAAGCCAGGTATAATAACTGGATGAATAAGCAGTCTTGGACCAACCAGCGCTGTGTTCCAGCAGGATGTGGTGGGACAACAGGTGGCACAGCTTTCCCCACTGAAATACCCGATGTGTTCTATGACGGGTACACCAAGCAGGTAAGAGCCGCTATATGCTCTAGCCACGGGAAGGAAACCATGGTAGACAAACCAACCTACTGCCTTGCAGGTACTATCGGGAGGTGGAAAGGCTATGGGAGACAACCCAAAAGTGGAAACTCAACCCGACCTGCCGAAGACGGAGTGTGTCAGCTACGGCGCAGGAACCGGGACAAATTAGGGCACACACGCATCAACAGGATATAGTCATGCAACAGTCTACCCTATCGTCATGGTGTCGCTCCTACAATATACAACCAGGGAGGAGTGGTGTCGCAAGAATTCCTTAAGGACAATGATATAGACATCATTTGTATTCAGGAAACTAGATATTGATATGGAAGTACGCCCCCAAGAAATAAAACCGCTGCCACGTTGGAACTACAGACGATCCGACTGGGACAGATTTGCAATGCTGAAAAAAGGACTGTGTAAAACTATCAACACACGAAATAACAATATGAAACCTATGGTGGAAAGCCTAAGCAAAGCAATACTGCAAGCAGCCACCGAGACCACCCCAAGAGGGGCAAGGAAAAACTACAAGCCATATTGGAATCATGAACTGCAGAAAGCTGAGGATGAAATCTCAAATGCTAGGAACATGGCAGAGAGAGAGCAATCTATGGAAGTAAATATCGCCCTCAAGGTCATCACTGTGAAATACAAAAGAACACTGAACCAAATAACAAGAGACAGCTGAAAAAAAACAACAGAAAGCCTCAATGTAGATAAAGATGAGAACAAACTATGGAATTTAGTCAGAGCCATGAATGACGAAACACCATCAAAGCTCTATGGCAGTGTCGACAGCTGCTTTCTTCAAACAAATTCAAGTTGACGTCTGACAGCGTACGAAGAAGAAGAAGATATGCGATCAAAACGTCCGTAAATACCTGTACGAACATATCTGCCAGTGTTGGGATGAGGAGGCTGTATCACAGAGCATGAGAGATGCCAACATAATAATTCTCTACACAAAAGGGCGATGGAGGAGACTGCAACAATTACAGGGGAATATTGCTACTAAACACTGTAGGCAAAATGTATGCTTATGTCATCCTGAGTAGGCTATGAAAGCTAACCAATAAAGTGTATCTGTAGTCTCAGTGTGGTTTTCGCACAAAGCGGTCCACTGTTGATATGATCTTCTCACTGAGACAACTGCAAGAGAAATGCAGAAAACAAAACAAACCTTTTTTCCTGTTTTCCACCATCACTGACAACCTTTCACTAGATGCAGAGCTGCAAAAGAGATTAGGAATAGCTTCAACAGCACTTGCCAGGCTATCACAGAGAGTGTGGAAAAAACAACATGCCAACCATCTCCACAAAGGTTGCAGTGTACCCTACAATATGCCAGAAAAATATGGACCCTGTATTCATTGCACCTCTCAGTAATATCCCTACCTTTCACTTTAGCAGAGAGGCCCCAACCAGTTTTCTTACCTCATAGCACAGATCAATATGTATATATGACAGCATCAAAATCTTTGCTTTCCCATTGCAGGTCTCTGTATTCTCTCCCCTGAGTGATAATGACTTGATGGTAGCCATTTTGTGTCCAGTGTGAATCCATTCTTCTCCTCTGTGTATGGTCTACTGTGGTTATCTGACCAATCGTTCTCTATGCCCATGCCATGACATCCATCTTCCGATTCTTTTCCCCTTGATATCTGCAATGTTCATGTGCAGTGGGTGTCTTTTGTTCGCGGCTACTCGCTTGTAGGCTTAGACCTGGGCCAGTGTGTATCAAGACTTTACAGAAAGAAGGATGGATTTCATCTTCATCCCTGGTGTACTCAAAGATCAGTCACATTCCTTCATTTTGAATGTGTTTCAGCTTTTCACACTGTGACCATGACAATGTAAGCCCATAATTGATAGAACCAATTGTTTTGCATTGCATTGCACTACAGCAGGAGGCCCTTAATTCACCTTCTCAAGCATGCACAGGGATATAAGAAGAGCCACTGTAAACCACCACCAAAGAAACATCGTCAAGAGTTAAATTAACTCAGTATGAGTGGTTTCCAACAACAACCTATCTGGGAAGTAACACTGACGATGATGAAGGAACAAATCAAAATGTTAACGTCGGGATCAACAAAACTAGATTTGTTTTCAACTCTCTTCGTCTAATATGGCCCTATACATTATGCTTCATGGAAAATAAGATTAGGCTGTTCAACATCAATGTAAAGTCAGTCCTGCTATTTGGTTTAGAAATATGGCATGAGACTAAGAGTATCACATCTAGACTACAGATTTTCACCAATAGATGTCTTTGTCTTATGCTTCGTATTAGACGTCCAGAGGAAACAGCAATCACAGATCTGTTGCAAATGACATGACATCAACAAATGCAGTGGGAGAGATAGGACACACCCACAGAATCAAACCCAGAAATATTACTGGGCATGCGCTGGATTAGACTCCACAGGGAAAGAGATGAGCGAAGAAGTCAAGGAACACCTGGAAAAAAGCAGTGGAAAAGGAGGTTAGTGCATTGATAGTCTGACGCGGGGGACTCAAGAAGCTGAAGCAAAATAGGAACAGATGGAGAGCATAAAGTTGCGATCATATATTCCAAGGAGTACAAGATGGATGAGTGATAATTGTGTCTTTATAGGCCACAGAAAAGTACACAATTTTATGAACTTTCATTTTAAAAAATAGACCTTGCATATCTTAATTACACCACTGATTCTCAGTCTTATGGTGATGAGATAATCCCTTTAGCTGTGAGCTGGTAGCTCTTCACAGACTAATGCCTCTCGGGCAAAAGCATATGTGTTCCTCAGCTGTCGCGGTAATGTAAGCTGGATGATGTGTAGTGTTTGTATTGCTGTCCTAGAGGCATCATGATTTCGGGGGTGAGTAGTATGGACGCATCTTTCGAGTATAACTGATGGGAGACAGACCAGCGGGTTTGTGTTCCAGAATCGTCACGTCCTGTCAGAGACGTGGCATTTGCATCTGGGTCGGCTGTGTTATAATTCTTCCGTCCTTCTGTAGTGATGGCATGCCTGGCATTCTTCATCACCGGGAGATGTCAATACGGGGCAGAAGTGTGATTCCCACTGGTCTGCATATCTTCATCATCATGGGGATAATTGATAAAGGACAAAAAGTACAGAACTAGACAATAATACATTTGACTCATGAAGTGAGAGTGGACTTGTGTAGCCTAGAGCATATACCATTGACGGGTGAGTTCTGTATCTTCTTCTTCTTTGATCAACTGATGCTACACTTCTAGTGAGGTTCATGAAGAAGACTGCGTTTCAGGTCTTCACCTGTCTCCAACAGCTTTTCATGCATGGTCGCCCCCCTGGATCATACTGCCTATCTTTGATGTGCATGCGTAGGGCAGTCCTACGGGATATGTTGAGTGCTCCGCAATCGTATGTGGTGGTGTCTCTAAGACCCATTCTGTGGAGATGAGCCTTTAGTCTGCAATGTTCCATTCTGAGTCTGAAGATCTTTGTCTGTGTTTTGCAGGTTCCACCTGCTACTTAGCCTTTAAGTATGACCCTCTACCAGGGTAACCATTGCCAGGAGTAGATTTTGGAGCATGCAGACTCTCCAACCTCAGCAAGATAGGCTTACATATGGAGAGTTCAGTCCTATAGACAATAAAGAACTCTCTTACTAATAACTTACCCATTGCTTTATACAACTGTTCTCATACTCTTGTCGCTCTTTTCCACATTTGGAAGTATCATCACTGTTATCTGTGAGGCACTGCCAATAAGCATCTTTTGTTGCCCAGCACTTTTTTCTCTCATCTTGTTTAGGAAATGGCATTGTCCACTTTAGCTCTAATATGAAAATGGATGTTATTTTTCTGATTTAATTATGAAAAACAAAAAAAAAAGATTCTGGAAATTGTTCATAAGGTAGTGATAAAAGTAAAAATACATAGCACTGCTTGAGCCCAGCCCGCTAAGCGGAGAAATGCACCCGGCTACTACCAACTTGCACAGAGTTGGGACCTGCGCAGGGGCTAATGCCCTTATAGGTGCACAGGTCGACTAAGACTGCTAACTCAGGATCAAGATGATGTGCAGTGCATAAGCTGCAGCGGTCAGTGACCCATAGCTTACTGTTAGCATCAGGACCAGCAAACCAGAGCTGCCAAGACCCTTCTACAACTCTACAATGTGATCTTGGATAACAAGCTGCAACAGAGCAGACTGGCTAAATAGAAGGGATCGAAGAGGGAAGGCTAACCCAGTACTCAAAAATGCCTGCTGAAGTCGGATGTGTTGGCCCAAAAGGTGCAAATATTGCAGTCAAACTGTAAACTACGACACAGCACATTCTGTTCTCTGGACAACATCCTGCTACTTGCAAAGCCCTTTTCAAGGCTTGGTAACTGGAGATTAAGAACGAACGAAGAACACTACCAACTTAAACTGTATTGTTGTATCGTTATCATATATTGTGTCTTGGTTTTTGTTAAGATTTGTTGTTTTCATTTGTCCCTGATGAATGCCTTGTGGCTTTAACATTGGTTTTGTTCTGCTTTATCCTGTGCTATCACTTAGCTATTACCTTCACTAGAGGCCTATATGTTTTTATCATCTACTGACCTTCAGTACCGCCACAGCTTTGATTTATTTATTTGATAAGTATATACAGATTTACATAACCTGTACTGTCACTATGAGTCGCTGAACCACTGCAGCTCATGCGCTACTCAGCATCTTGATCCCATCAGTTGATACGGTCATGTGCAAGCATCTTCCAGGTGACATCAATATTGAAGCTTTTCAGAGACACTTTCAATGAGTCTCTGTAGTTTTTCTGCCCTCCTGGTGAGTGAACTCACAGTATAACAGCTGCTTGGGGATACACACATCTGGCATGCAAACAACATGTCCATCCATCTTAGTTGAGCCAATTTTAGAAATGTATGGACGCTCAACATGTTAGTATTGCTAAGAATTTAAGAGTTAGACACTTTTTCTTGCAACTTGATCCTGAGCAGCCTACTCAAGACAGATCAAGTAAAAACGATTAAGCTGTCTGACATGCCTGCTATACACAGCCCATGGCTCACAGGCATACAGCGAAGTGGATAATACCACAGCATGGCAGCGCATAAGCTACAGCGGTCAGCGACCCATAGCTGACTTGCTAGCACCAGGGCCAGCGAACCAGAGCTGCCATAACCCTTCTTCACCTCCATGCGGTGATCCTGGATAACAGGCTGCAGCAGAAGGGATCGAAGAGGGAATACTAACCCGATAATAAAAAAATGCTTGCTGAATTGGATGTGTTGGACTGAAAGGTGCAAATATCGCAGTCAACGTATTCCGTTCTCTGGACTACATTCTGCTACTTAAGCCCTTTTCAGGGTTTGGTAGCGGGAGATTGAGAACGAACGAAGCCAAGTCAAGTCATACCATAGCCCGATACACTTTTATCTTAGTAGCGACACTGATGCCTTGTCAGTTCCAGACGTTTGCTTGGAGTCTCCCAAATGCAGAACTTGCCTTAGCAATCCTGTTTCTCTCTATTGAGGGTACTGTCTAGGTAGGTGAAGCTATCGTCTGCCTGGAGACATTGGTTCTGTACAGTAATGTTTGGTTCGATATTAAGCTCCACAGGGTAAGGCTTGAAGAGTACCTCCATTTTCATAATTTGATCATGAGACCAAAGTTACTGCATGCCACTGAAAACTCCATCATGGTGGACTGTATATCTTTTACTGAGCAAGCGTTGAGGGTGCAATCATCAGCGAATAGGAGATCTAGGATCATGGCTTTACACAGCTTGGTATAGGATTTCAGGCGACTTGGGATGAACAGATTACCCTTTGTCCTGTACCTGATATGGATGCCAGTAGCAGCATCATGGACAGCATCAGTGAGTACTGCTGCAAAGACCATGTTAAAGAGTGTCTGTGCCAGCATATAACCCTGTTTGACACAGGTGGTGACTAGGAAGGATACAGAAAATTCTCCCTTGTTCAGTACATGATCCATCATGTAATTGACGGACAATCGCAATGAATCTGTAGGGGCAGCTAAACTTTGCCAGAGTTCCTACCTAAATAAAACTCAATTAATGTGAATGCGCTGAGGAATATGAATAACAAATTGTTAATAATAAATTTGTCCATTGTCGTCGATGAGGACCATAAAAGTCATCTCATGTCATACTGAGTATGTGTGTGCACTTGTGATTGATCAAGTCAATGTGAGCGCGGCAAGTTCTATGACATTACTGACGCAGACAATCTGCAGCTGCCTCAGGTATTTCCTCTGCTCTAGGCTTCCTGATTGCGTGTCTATCCTGGGCTGCCTCAACACGAAGGCCCTCGCTGATTTCAACGCTCTTTTTGACTGCACCCTTCCAGGTTGAGCAATTTTGATCTGTTTTCTCTGGTGTTAATGTCTATTTAAGGGACTCTTTTAGACTGTCCTTAAAATGCTTTTTTGGACATCTCTGTGATCGTCCTCCTCCACTCAGTTCGCTATACATGAATCTCTTTGAGATCCTTTCGCTTGACATTCAAGTAAGGTGGCCAATCCATCTCAGTTTGGGTTTTTTTAAAAGTGCACGAATACCTGGCATGTTGACTCTGGATAGCACTTAATTATTTGTGATATGGTCTTGCCAGTGAATATGCAGTATGTGTCTCAGATAAGTCATGTGGAAGTGATTTAGCCTCTTGGTGTCTCCAGGTCTCACGCATAGAGCAACGTGGGGGAGGATGGCAGCATGGTAGACCTTCAGCTTAGTCATTATGCTGATTCCTCTACATTCCCACACTGTCGAGAGCATTTGACCAAAACTTGTGCTACTAGGTGATACATATTAAATACCAGTTATGTCATTGCTTCGAGTTGGCTGAATGAATAAGACACCAGTCTGGCATCTAAACGGTTGTGGGTTCCCACATAAGTTGCAGATGTAAACTTGATGACACTTGGAAGCCATCATGACCAAGTGAACTCGCACCCTTTAGAATCAAGATGCTAAAGGACAGAAACAATTGCTTCGAGAGAGAGGAGGATCTGATGACCAGATTGCCCACTGTTGCGTTGCTCTAAATAGAATAGAGCCTCGAGTCAACTGCTGCGTTTGTAAGAATCATTGAAGTTGAAGTCTGAAACCGAACAAAGAAGAAGATATGATTGTCCCACACATATCCTTCCATTGAATCCATCTTCTAAGTATGTACAGTAGGATACACATGGTAGATTTAGACAGGTGATGACAAATCTAGAAGTCAGACATAGTTACATAGAGCAAGATACAAAGAATATACCGCGATGGGTGAAATTGTCACATTGTGCGAGTAAATTCGACATTGGTCCTAACATGTTTAAGATACATAACGGATTAACTCCTAGAATGTGTCATGCTTTGAGTTAGCAGACGCATATGCAGGCCGACTATCCACACTTTTTGGTTTACGTACAAACAATGGGTATCACTGGTTTGTTAAGTAGAACAGCTATAGATTGCGCCTAACTGGCTGCGGATCTACTTAGCTCTAGTGTTTGAGTCTAATAAGATGGACTCGCACATCGGTTAAACCACCCTCCAAGAAACTGGTTTTATACTATATAGTTACTGTATATTAAATTATTATTATTATTTATTCAGATTTAGTTATGTAGTACTAGTAGTCACGACTCACTGTAGAGTCTTTTAAACTATTGGGCCACATAACCACATCTGGGCATCTTGAAGAATAAATCCAAGCGTGCATGAAAGTTGATTTGCAACGGTCATGATAGATACTTTCTCCTAAATCGCCATTACCTTCAAATACTGAATGAATGTGAACACAGGTCACAGACGACTTTTAACTTTTAATGTTTCTACTTTCGATTTTGATCTCAGTGAAGATATATTTATATTATATTATAGATTGCCCATTGCAGCTGATTACATAGGTTTTATTAATAAAATTGTTCGTTGCATTTCAAATTGTGACACAAAACACTGTTAATAAATAAGTGTGCGAAATTACCGTATTTATAGACAGATTTATAATCTTCTTGATTATTGTTTTGTCAAAATGTTTTTTTTTCGTTTTTTGCATAAAACAACCGGAGGTCACTTTGTAACAAACGCATGCGCAGTTATCCGCAATCGTTTTAGTTCTTACAAAATAATATTCTGTTCTGTAGTTACTAACTTAGTTATAAAGTTTAAGAAGATGGGTCTTGTTTGCAAAGATTTTTCGAGATTCTGCATATGGTCAATTTAAACCTAGGCAGTACTATATAAACACCTTGTGTTTTATATTGTATCTTGTCTCTGCTAATGGCAGATCTTACAGAATCAGTTACCTGCCTGCCACAGAAGAACGAACCTTGTTCGTGCTTGAACTCTAGCAGTAGCCTGAATAACTATAGACGTAGAGACAACACTGAAATAGACGACAGTGTTTGTTCTAAGCTAAGTGAAAGTTTTGAAGGAAATACTAAACTATATAACGGTGATCTGCACACTGAAACTGACTTTTCTAAGTTCATTGCAAAGGACCTCAGTGTGTTGAACTGCAGTGAAGATCACATCGAACTCGGTCATAATCGGGATAATTATTATTCTAATGAATCTAATGTGAATGACGAGACTGGCATCGTGAACGTTTCACAAATCTGTCACGGTACAGACCATGCACATACTCGCAATCATATAAAATTAAAGTGTCTTGAAAAATTAAATGGTCTTACCCACACTCATACAGTAACCAAGCACAGTTCTGGGGATAATTCACTTCTTGTTAACATACTGAACATGTGCAAGGAAGAAGTTGCAGACACAGAAATCCACCATTATAATCATAATGGAGATTCATGTCAGGAATCTGGAGGTGCATGTCATTGTGTGTCTTGTGATGAAAACGTATGCTCACCCGATTTGTTTTGCAATAATCATAACAATAAATTTGATGATGTGAACACATTACTAACTGATTTTGAAAAGACATCAATACAACAGCTTGATAATTCAAGTGAACAGTGCCAAGTTTCTAAAGATATGTTTATAAATGGTGTTACCTATGTTGTTTATGAATCTGAAAAACAGATGCCAGACATCATGAGGCTAATTACAAGAGATTTGTCAGAGCCTTACTCAATATATACATACAGATATTTTATTCACAACTGGCCACATTTATGTTTTCTGGTATGTATATCTGCATCATGTTTTGCTTATTACAAATTATTTACTATAAACAATAATATACTATTTCTTGTATTTTTTAAAATTGCTAGAGACATGAAGCATTTCTTTCATCTTTATTAAGTAGTTCATCCCATGGCAGTCATTTTGATAGAATTTTAAAAAAAATTCTAAGTTAATTGGATCATAAACTTTTTACCTTTTCCTGTACAACATATAATTTAGCCTACAAGCTGTTGTTTTCTGCAAATATCTATTCCGTGCTGCCATCTATTCTCTACCAATAATATTCTCATTGCTTTGGTTTTCTGCTCTGTTGTTAGATCTGGTTTGCACTGTGATTGACCTCCCGTCATTTCCAATGAGCTCCTGTCATCATCGTCATGTCTGGTCATAAGCCTGCTGGCTGTATCCTGACAGTCACAGTGTGTTCTATCAATTATTTTCTCTCTTCATTCAGTTTTTTGATGAATTTGTTGTCCTCTATCGACATAGTTGTTGTTATTTCAACATGCAAAGTATTCTGTGCATTGTCTGTACTATACTATGACACTTGTCCTAGTTATACTTTTGATTATTGGTAGACATATTGCTGTCATCTAGACTTATGTTTTATTACTATTTCTGGGCATCTGATATGAAAGATGTGTCATGGACATGTAATTGGAAATTCTGTATTTTTCCAGACCCTGCAGTTTAACATACACGTAATTATTACTTTCATGTTAACTCATTCACTCCAACTTATCTTTGATACCTCCCTTCTGGTTTATTACAGCTCCAAGGAACTGTTTGGTCTGTTCCAGAGGCTGTTCGCCCAGAAAAATGTTCTCTTCTCACAAGACCACTATGGTTTTTGTATTTGAACTGCTAATGGTCATCCCTCTCTTCACCAGCTCCTCTTTCCAGGTTTGAAGGTTGGCTCAGTCAGATGTCTTAGTCTCTCCTCCAGTATTCTGGATGGGGCTTTGCCAGAGACACTAAGGGGCACTATGCCTCTGTGGTTTTTGTACCATTGGTTGTCACCTTTTTTAAATATTTTTATGATGATGGCTATCTCCTGGTCCTTTAGTATAGCCTGGTGGTGCCAGGCTGCCCAGAGAACCTTCAGGAATAATAGTTCACCTGCAGTTCCAATGCACTTTACCATTCTGCTACTATACCATCATGTTCAGCTGCTTTGCCAAACTTTATGTTCTCTCCAATGCTGCCTTCAGCTTCACCTTTGCGATGTTTTCCTCATCATTGATTTCCTCCTCTGAATTTGAGCCTGTCGTACGTGGAACTTGTCTTCCTCTGCACAAAGGAGCTCTGAAAAATAGTATTTCCATCTATTCATTATCTCCCTCAGAGTTGTTAGCAAAGCATGCTGTTTGCATTTTACAAATTTCAGTGGGTACTCATTTTCTATCCCTGTGTTCTTTAGGGTGCTGTAGAACAGCTTATGGTTTTCTCCAGCATTCTATACCATTTCTACAAAGTCCTACCAGGATTTTTGTTTTATTGTTTTCTTGACTTCTGTTCTGAGTGTTAAGCATTCTTTGTGTTTCACTGTTCTTCCTGCTGTATTCTTGGCTTCCAAGTATTGTTTACATACCTTTTTTCATATCTATCATAATTTTTAATTTTTCTGTCAACTAGTATGTCCTCTTTATATACTTGACTTGAATTCTTGGGAGGTCAGTATTTCAGCACTGATGACGAAATCAAACAGGTTGTTCTGGATTGGTTCAGACATATTGACAAATCTTTCTATGCTGAATCTTTTAAAGCATTACTTAAATGCTAGGATAAGTACATAAATGTTGCAGGAGATTATATCAAAACATAAATGGCATTTTGTCTACTTGAAAATGTACATTTTGTTTTCTTTACCAAAAAAAGTGAAGTTATATATATATACCCAGACATTCCTGGATATCTTGGTGCCATTCAGAACAAATGATATATATATATTTGCCGTTATTGATGATATGTATCATGTGATACATGAATGATAAGTCTCTCGTCTTGTAAATGATATCTTTAACACAAGCTGGAAACAAGGAACTGTCCCCACAGTGTGGAAGGAGGCAAGGACTATCCCCATCCTTAAACATGGGAAAGACAACATGAAGCCATACAGTTAGAGACCTATTAGTCTACTCAACTGTGTGGGGAAACTAATGGAACGAATAGTTAACACTAGAATAACCTGGCATATGGAATCAAAGAATTGACTTATCCCCCAGCAAGCAGGTTTTCGTAGAAACAGATCGACTGAAGATCAGGTGACATATATTTTGCAGGAGATAGAAGATGAATTTCAAGAAAAAAAGAAAACACTGGCAGTCTGGATAGACCTAGAAAAAGCTTTGATAAAATATGGAAGATCGGGTTAAAACTGAAACTACTGCAAACGGGTGTAGCCAGCAACATGTACAAGTGGATCAGTGATTACCTAGATAACAGGACAGCAAGGGTGCAACTCCAAGGACACCTCAGCAAAAAGATGAAAATGGAACAAGGAGTTCCACAAGGTGGAATACTCTCACCCATGCTGTTCCTAGTATATATCAATGATATAATCACAGAAATCCCTAAAAGGGTACACAGTGCACTATATGCAGATGACCTGGCACTATGGACATCCGAAGAGTCTACACCTGTAGCTAGAAACCAAATGCAGGAGGCTCTAAATAAAATAGAGACACGGACAAAAAAAATGGCAAATCGCTATAAACGAATCCAAAACCACGTACAAAATCTTCTCTCTATCTCCCAAGCCTCAAGAAGTGATCCTGAAAGTAAATGGCCAGGCTCTCCCCCTTGACATAAGTCCAACTTATCTGGGAATAACAATGGACCCAAGGTTGAGATGGAAAAACCAGATAAAAAAAGCCACCAACAAATCTAAGAACAGAATGGCGATAATGAGGAAGATATCAGGCTCAACATGGGGAGCGGACACGGGCACCCTAAAGAAACTACAGAGGTTATGTGAGACCAGTGCTAGAATACGGGATAGCAGCATGGTCCACAGCAACAAAGAATAACTTTCACAAAATAAATACAACCCAAAACCAAGGTATATGTATCATCACTGGAGCTATGAGAACAACACCAATAAATGCAATTGAGAACATAACACGAATCAAAAGTATGGAGACGCACAGAGACCAAAAAACACTCCAGCGGGGGGAAAAGTTCAAACGAATGTCTGATCACCCAATATATGACAGGATAAATCGCATGGGAAGAGGGAGATTAAAGAGAAACCACTTCATATCAAAAACAAAAGAACTTGAAAGAGCAGACCAAATCATAAGCCAGGCAGTGGTTAGAGATCTAAAACAAACATCCCAAATCCCACCATGGAAAAAAAGGGAACTCAGATTCAGAAAGGAAATTTATCACAGAAGAATATCTTAGGAGAGTATACCCACCAGAAACATGGATACACGTATATACAGATGGCTCATCTAATAAAGCCACATCCAATGGACGTGGGGGGTGTGTTACAGACTAAGGAATGGAGAAGAAAAAACTCGAGAATTAACAACGGGAACATATTCCAATAATTTCCGTGCAGAAGCAGAGGCACTGAAGGCCGCAGCTGAGCTTGTAATTCAAGATAAAGATATCCACCAAGAAAACATAGTATTCATGACTGATGCTGCATCAGTAATAGCAAGGCTAAAACAACACAAAGATGAAGATTTGAGCAATGTATGTTCTTCCTGACACAGCTCTCAGCAGAACACCCAAGGTTGGTCATACAGTGGATCCCATCCCACTGCAATATTGAAGGCAATGAAGCTGCAGACAAATTCGCAAAGAGTGGAGGAGCATCCCCACAAACAGACCTGAGTATCACATATAATGAGGCCAAGACCATAATTAAAGCCAACTTCAGGGTAAAATGGACTGATCAACACCCCGACTTCCAAAAAGAAGACAGCTACTATAATTTAACTAGAGAAGAGCAAGTCATCATCTTCAGACTGAAAACTCAACGGAATCTCAACATAAATTTTGTTCCCCGCTAGCCTGCTGATGCAATGTCGCCAAAACAAACACAGCAGATCATACACTGTTCAGGGGACGGCGTGGTTAAGTGGCACGGCTCACAACCAGAAGGTGCTGGGTTCGATCCCCATCACAGCACCGGCCGTTACCCCGGGGAAGCAAACCCTTAGAAAATGCAGGAGGAAGCAGACCCTTACATAAAATGCATGCTGAAGTCGGATGCACTGGGCCGACAGGCGCAAAAATAAAAACCACAGTGCAACGCACACACGCCTTGGGGAATAGATAAATAAGGCGAATGCAAAAAAAAAAAAAAAAAAAGACTGAAAACTGGGCATAACAGACTCAAAGGAATGAGGATTGGGACAGATGACAGGTGCCCATGTGGGGCGGCATATCATGACAGTGGAACATCCTGCAAAGCTGCATGCTCACGCAGAAAAAGAGAGAACAATGCTGGCCTCTTCAGACAGATATAAAACAAAAGCTGTATGGAGACGAAACAGCCTTACAAACAATGGTGTCCTTTGTAAGAGAAACCGGAACCTTGATCTGAGGATGAACGAAGAAGAAGAAGAAGAAATAATATTATTGTGGATTAAAAATATATTTCATTGTTGCATTATTGGAGAGTCAGTGTCCATTAGCGAGGGTCTACGTGTTCAGGTAGCCCAGGATAGACTCGCAATTTGCTGGAAACATCGACGTCAGAGCACGACCTCCGCAGCTCCCGCGATGACTCTTATGTGTGGTTTGTCATCAGAGTTTTCCTTCTCCTAGAAGAGTTGCCTGCGGGCAAGCTGTACTTCAGAAAGTACAGAAGGGATGGCTTAGGTATGAGTGGATAGCTGCTGTTGAGGCCTCAAACCTCCAGGCGCTGACCTGGATCTACTGTCCTGCTCATGCAGGGGTTCAGGGCAATGAAAGAGCTGACATCTTGGCTTCACGGGCTCTCATCATGGGCACATTGGTGATGGACAGAAGTGACATTTTTAAATCAATCAATGACCGCCTGCTGGATGAGGACACCGCAATAGATGAAGCAGCAATCCACATACACAGACTGCAAAGTTTCGACATTAAACTAGGTTCGAGTGGAGTGGGGCGCATGAGAGGACGGCACAGGAGCGTGTACAACCAGCAAGCTACAGGGACCATCAGCATCCAGACCTTACGCCATTTGATGAGAAAGACTGAGCACCTATGGGTATGCCCAGAATGCAGTGACGTCGATTCTTAGAAACAGAAACAGACTCGCAATTATTAAGTCTAGAACAGAGGGAATACTAGAGGCAGCTGCAGACTATGTCTGCCAGTCGTGTCATGTAACTTTCCGCGCTTGCATTGGCCTGATGAGTCACAAGTACACCCACATACTCAAGGATGTATTGTGACATGTGATGATGTTAGTGGCCTTCGTCTATGCTGATGGACAAATATGTGCATATATATTTTGTTGTTTCTGTTATTTTATTTCTTTTATATGGTTTACGCATTATCTTATTATTTGACATTTTTAAATGCAAAATTAATTAGTGCAGTCTTTAAATCATTATTTCACTTCTTTTTTTTTTTAATGTTAGGCCATATGCAATACGAAATGTGTTGGAGCTATAGTCTGCAAACTGGACTTGCATAAGAAAATGGTGCGAAGAGGTTACATTGCCATGTTGGCAATAGATTCTGAATACAGGCGAAGAAAAATAGGTACGTATAAATTTTGCTCATTATATGCATTCTACTCTTGACCTGAAAAATTATGTTTCTGCTTATTCTTGGGTGGATTGCACCTTGATAACATTGTCTTTTTTACAAATAAATCCATAGATGCTGCTTTTTATGCTGTTTTGTGTCTTTTATTCTTCATTCGTTCTCAATCTCCTGCTACCAAACCCTGAAAGGGCTTAAGTAGCAGAATACTGTCCACAGAATGGAATGCGTAGTGTCGTAGTTTACAGCTTGACTGCGATATTTGCACCTTTCGGTCCAACACATCCGACTTCAGCAAGCATTTATTGAGTACCAGATTAGCCTTCCCTCTTCGATCCCTTCTCCTTAGCCAGTCTGCCCTGCTGCAGCCTGTTATCCAGGATCACCGCGTGGAGGTATCGAAGGGTCTTGGCAGCTCTGGTTCGCTGGCCCTAACACTAGCAGTCAGCTATGGGTCGCTGACCACTGCAGCTCATGCACTACTCCGCATCTTGATCCCGGACAAATGTTTGACCACTCAGTGATGTTATCTGCCCATCTCTACCTTGGACGTCCCCGTCCTCTCTTTTCTGGTATAGAAACATGCAGGTTCGAATTTGTAATTCCGCTGGGCCTCGTGATGTGCCCATACCAATCCATTTTTCGCCTTTTGATTGCCATGAACAGATCAAAAGGCACAATGGCATTTTCCACTCTTTGTCTTATTTCTACGTTCGTGACACGGCCCATATATGTAACATTTAAGAGTCTTCTAAACCACCACATTTCTATTGCATGTATTCTACACTGGATATCCGCAGTAATGGTCCAAGTTTAACAGGCATACAAAAATATTGAGAGCACCAATGAGTGCATTAGTCTCAGGCTGCTACCCCTCGTCACTGATCATATAGTGTAGACAGCTAAAATTAACAATTTGATGCTAGTACAAAATCTACTGACATATTTCACTAGCTGGGGTACCCGAGATTGGCCTGGTATAATTATGAAAGTAGTTAAATATTTAAACCACTAAGCCTGCCCACTTTTTCCCTTTGCAACTCACCGATATCCTTCCCCGCCCCTTTTCAAATCATACATATCTTCTCCCTGAACCTGCCCATTTCTTCCCCCTGAATCATTCAATCTCATTCTACCAGCGTTGCCTGTGATAGTTATGAATGTTGCATATTTTTTTTTTTAAACCTTCCCTTCAATCATCCACCTTTTTCATCCCCCCTCAATCCACCCATCACTATCGCTCAGCCCTCCGCCACCTTCTCCCCATTCTGCCCATCCCCTCTGCTGATCTATTCTTCAACCTGCACATTTCTTCCATACCTCTATCTTCAACTCGCACATTTCGTCCATCCCTCCATAAAACCGTCTGCTTCTCCTTGCCAATCTCTTCCGCTCTCAACATGCCCACTGCCTTTGCCGTGTGCTTGCGCTGTAGTTTTTATTTTTAATAATAATATCTACAATGCTTTAAATTATCATTTTGTTTTGAAGAAACAATTTTTAAAAAATTAACATTTTAAAGTCCATGAATAATTCAGAATTGACATATCTTATGTGGGTACTGTGGTGTCGACAGATTTAAAGGTTGCATGTTATCTCTGTTGATGTGTTATTCGTTTCCTCAACAATTTTGACTCTTGGGGTTACAATTCATATTTCTAATAAACTTTAAATTAATTATTTTGATCTTAAATTTATTGTGCAATTCTTGTTCAATAACTTATAGTTAAGTAAAACCCATAATACAATAGGAGATACAAATGTATTATTTACCGATGTGCATCTGACGTCCAGTCAAGCAAATTTGGCATTGGGATCACTATTTCGTATTACTCAGTGCTACCTTTGTAAATGTTTTGAAAAAGCGGATAAAATATTCTTTACTATCTTTTTAAGACCTAAATAATCAGTAATGTCTTAAGAGTCCTAAGAGGTAAATTTGGTTCAGTACCGCGAAACAGTTTTGAATTGAATAAGAAATAAGCAACTCTTAAATTAACTTCTTTTTGCTGACAATCAAGCAGTCATAGCAACTTCAGAAATACAATTGCAACAACATATTGATAAACTAAATACAAAATGTAAAGAATACAGCATGAAAATCAATCTAGGAAAAACTGAGGTCATGAAAATATCTAGAATACCCGGAGACATCAATATTGTCCTTGAAAAACAACAAATCAAACAGGTGAAAGATTTCACACACTTAGGGAGCACGTTATAAGCAGACGGAAATCCAACAAAGATGCAATACTGCAAATCAGATCATTTGAAAATTATCTTCAATACCTAATTCCATGCATGTGACAATAACTACTAAAAGAGCTTTATACAACACCTGACACTATGCCATCAATGTCAAAACTGGACACTAACATCAAATGAAAAAAAAACACATCGTAACAGCAGAAATGAAATGCCTGCAAAAAATATTGGGCATAACAAGGACATGATCAGAAACGATGACATCAGGAGGCTTGTGAATGCCGAAGACGGATGTGTCAGACCGAAAGGTGCAAATATTGCAGTCAAGCTGTAAACTAGCGACACAACACATTCCGTTCTCTGGCCTACATCCTGCTACTTGCAAAACCCTGTTCAGGGCTTGGTAGCTGGAGATTAAGAATGAATGCAGAAGAGAAGGAGACTTGTGATAACAACACCAGTATTAGGTTACATCAAAAGACAGCAACTAAAATGATTTGGCCACGTAACAAGACTATCACGACACAGCATCCCCCAACGAGCAATGCTATTTAGATTCAACAGATTCAAGGCAGACCATGAAAACGTTGGCTCACAGAAATATTTGAGGTGGTGAACGCCACTGTGCATGAGGCACACAGACTGGTTTGTTCTAGAGATCTCTTCATAACGTGACGTTGAAAGACATAACAGGATAAGCGAAAAGAAGAAAATCAGAATATATCCGTAGAAGGTATTTAAAACTTCCTGCGGCTTACTAGACCTGGGGTAAGGAGCAAATAACGTTGGTAGATTTTTAACCTGAATTTTTACCTTTTGTCGGAGCAGCAGCCATTAAACCTACTCTTTTCGTTATACAGGAACATTGATTTGGGTTGGTATGAAACATTATAAACTGGGAAGGTATGTGTTATTTTATATAGTATATATATTCAATTAAACTTATCAAGTCTGAAATCTGAAACAAAAGTGAACATTTTGGTAAATATTTTCAGGATAATTGAGAAGAAACATCACTACAAACATACCGGTAATTTAAACAAGAAAGAAAAGACATTATTAATACCATTAGTTGGCTGTGATAAAAGTTGTAAAATGTCGTTAGCCAAATACATGAGAGCAAATCTAAAACGACGAATGTTGCATTGTTTCTACCATGAATGTATGACTGTCTTTTTTTCATGTACTTCTGCTTTTCATGTTTTACTTTTATTTGAATTACTTTTATTTTTGTCTAAGTTTTGTTATTTTTTTTCTGCTGATGTTAACATATCAAACAATTATTAAACATTGACAGGATCTACACTGGTGACCAAAGCTATTAAAGCAATGATTAGAGATGATTGTGATGAGGTAAGTAAAAGGATGTTATAATAGTTTTGAACCAGTAACACCCATATACCGGTGTGTGTAAATACCCCATTCTCTGAGCCACCCATTATTCAGTGTGATGGATGGACCATTATTTTAAGGTGTATTTTGGACTGTACTACGTGGATTATTCCACCTAAATTTGATACAGGATGTTGAATGCCCACAATGAGTAGATTTACTCTTTTGTGTACCCTGAAAAGGACGTTAGTGGCAGTTTGTTGTAGCTTTCATCACATACCTAGCAAGCTGATGAAGGTGGATCGGGGTACTCCAGACAGTTGTGTGCTATGCTTGGCTTCATCTGCTTGTCATGCTCGATTGAAACTGAAATAGGAGCGGTCAAACAAAAAGTGGCGGAATATGCCTGATAAGCCAATGGTGGCCAGATAGGAGAACAACGAGAAGGCAATATAAGCCGGGAGGGCGTAATATTGATATGGGAGTGGGGGGGGGGGGGGGGGGGCAAAGGAAGACAAGTATCTTGGGGCCAGTGTGAGGGTTTAAGAAAAAGTATGGAAGATATTGATACCATGTGGTTGGAGACAGCCCATCCTCGAGATAAGTCTATTCTCAAGGGCGAATCGATGATGATCGTCAGAGAAGCACGAAACTAGACCAGTGACACTGATGTCAGCCATACCCCGGTGCTCAGGACCATTGAGGTGGCTGGCAATTGTGGAACCAGTGCGGTTGCGGATGTCGTTAAGGTGTTGGCGGAAACGCTCCCGTAGTTCCATACCAGTTTCCCCAATGTAAGTCATACCACACTGGCGGCAGATGATGGAATAGATGAGATTACGAGATTTGCATGTGAACCCCTCTTTGATGAAGAATTCAGCCTTAGGGAAGGTGATGGAGCGAGAAAGGATGACATGAGGGCAGGTAACACAGCCACGTGAATTTTTGCTTGGCCTGGTGCCTGGGAGACTATGAGGGCTGGTGTGTAGGCGACTACTGATCAGCAAGTCCCTCAGGTTCCTGTCACGTTTGTAGGCGACAAGGGGAGGATCAGGAAAAACTTTGCGAGTAGCAGGATCAGAGTGAAGGATAGGGAGATGGCGGAATAGGATATCCCGGACAGAGACGCAGTGAGGGTGATATGTGAGGACGAGTTCCACACGGTCAGAGGGAGGACGGCGAGTGGGAGTGAGGGGAGTCTTGGCGGGAGATAAGAAAAACCCGCTGAAGGGCGGAGGAGAGAGTGGTCTCAGGGTAGAGTCGCTTGCGGAAGAAGTCAAGCATCTCGTGGGCCCTGAGAAGGAAGTCGTCGTCATCCTGACATATGTGTCGAAGGCGGAGGAGTTGGGAGAAAGGAAGCGAATCGTGGCAGGATTGGGGATGGGAGGAAGTGTAGAGGAGGTAGTTGTGGGCGTCAGTGGGTTTGTAGTAGACAGTGGTGGAGAGGCCTGAAGGGCAGATAGAGACAGTGATGTCCAGAAAGTGGACAGACGTGAGGGAATGTCAGACGTGAACATATTAACCAGTGTTTGATGCAATTTAGGACGATCTCAGAGGTCAACCAAACCGAAGGGCGCATGTTTGAGTTGTGTAAGAGTGTGACTGTTGGATGAGTTATATGAAATTGAGTGCGAGGAAGTTGTGTACAAAAATTGACAAGATATATTCCACAATCTATTGGCATAACAAATCAAAGCATTTGAGAGAGAAAAATGAAATTAGAGCACATAGTTTTATCAGAGTAAATAGCTTTCTTCAAACAATTTGTTTGTAAAAGTGGGGAGATTGTAATGTGTAGTTTGCTTATTTTTGTTTGTTTTGTTCTCTACTGCATTTGCAAAACATTCATTACTTGTGATTTGATTATGTACCTTAGGTTGTGCTGGAGACAGAAATAACCAACCAGAGTGCTCTCCACCTGTATGAGAACTTGGGCTTTGTTCGTGATAAAAGACTTTTCCGATATTACCTGAACGGTGTTGATGCCTTGAGATTGAAGCTGTGGCTGCGGTAATAGTTTAGTTACTTTTGATGGGTGACATTGTGGGTTTTTATTTTTTTTTTAAGAAGCAGGATCCTTTTCTAGCATTTATGTAGATGCGTGCTTACCCTTTACACCCTAACACTATCAAAGATGACCACCAAACTTCCATCAGCCAATGTCCTTTAAAGTGCCTGCCAGACCCCCCCCCCCCCCCCCCCCCCCCATATATATATATATAATTGAACTATCTATGACATGAAGCATTCATAAAAATATGATATATTAGTATGAAGTGTTAAGCAGCATTAATGCAGAGATGGAAATTAGAGAGTAAATAATTTGTTGCTTGCCACATACCTTTTCTATTATATGTCAAAGTCTGAATCGGGAATATACATGAGAATTCCAGATGCATGATCATTGGACTGATTAATAAATCATTTGAATCTTGGATGCCAACTTAGCTCACGTTATGTGGATCGAGTTTCAAATAAAGTAACTTTCGCAAATGTATGCCTATTGAATTTGAATTGCGCATGTGTGAACACTACCATCATGTAGAGCCATTTTAAAAAACTAAATCACAGAACGCAAACAAGTTTCTTAAATCATTGGGGGGGGGTGTCATCTTCTCATAACATGTGACAATTTTAGGTTTTCTGCGCCTACATGCTGGAAAGGGTTAAATGGCTGCCAAAAGATTGATTCTAGAATGCTTGTGAGAAAAGTCCTCATTTTTCTAATATTATGCATCAACATGAACAAAATCATGACTTTTACCATGCTCAATACTCATGGAAAAAGTGAAATTGAATTAGGCATAGTACCAAAGAAAGAAAAAGATAAAACAGATCCAAATGGATACAGGCCTATCAGTCTACTGAGTTGTGTAGGAAAACTGATGGAGCATATGATAAACACCAGACTGATGTGGCATCTGGAAGAGAAAAACAAACTAATTCCACAGCAAGCGGGTTTTAGACAGCACAGATCCACTGAGGACCAGATCACTCTCATAGCCCAGGAAATAGAGGATGCTTACCAGGAGAAAAAACACACAGTAGCGGTTTAGGTGGATTTAGAGAAGGCATTTGACAAGGTGCGGAAAGAGGGACTTAAAGTCAAGCTACGAAGAAGTGAAGTTTGTGGGAAAATGTACAGATGGATCAGCCACTACCTCAAACACAGAACAGCCAGAGCTCAAGTACAAGGGCAGATGAGCAAAAAGGTGACACTTGAGCAGGGAGTACCCCAAGGGGGAGTATTGTCACCCACACTTTTCCTGGTGTATATAAACAACATCACAGAGAATATACCATGAAGAGTCCACAGCTCCATGTTTGCAGACGATCTGGCTATGTGGACCTCTGAAAAAAATCTCACCATAGCAAGCAATCGGATGCAGCAGGCCCTAACATCATTGGAGGAGTGGGCGAACTCATGGCTGGTCAAAATAAATGAGGAAAAAACATGTACGATATTCTCGCTTTCAAATAAACCCAAGAACACCAAAATAAGTCTTAACGGCAAATATCTGCGGCCAAACGACAAACTGGGAGTCACATTTGATCGACGCATGACATGGAAAAGTCAGATCGAGAGAAACCGAATGAGAGCCAGACAAAGAATGGCAATCATGAGGAAACTTGCTGGCACAAGCTGGAGAACAGACGAAAGAATACTAAAGAAAGTGTACACTGGAAGAGTGAGACCAGTTCTCGAGTATGGCATTACGGCATGGACAACAGCAGCAAAGGCGAACTTTGATAAAATTAGCAAACTTCAAAACCAAGCCATGAGAGTTATAACAGGAGGCATAAAGTCAACGCCAATTGTAGAACTTGAAAAGATTACAAATTTGCAATCCATGACCGACAGAAGAGACTGCAGAGCCCAGCAGCAAGCAGAGAAACTCAGAAGACTGACAGACCATCCAATGCATCAGAGACTAAATAGATTTGGAAATGGGAAACTAAGGCGGAGAAACTATGCAGAAATAGCCAAAGCAAAGATGAGCGAAGACCCTATGAACACATTAACAACACCAAAGCCCATCCCTACTGTACGCAAACCTACCTGGAAGCAGCATATCATTCCGGAGGTGGTAGAAAATATACCAGGTATTGGAAACAAAAACTGCCAGACTGAAAAAGAAAGAAGATACATAACCCTGAGGTACATAACGAAAAACTACCAAAGCATGGACTGGACCCATGCATACACCGACGGATCTGTAACAAACACAACACAGAACGGAGGGGCAGGGGTATTCCTGAGCCTACCAAATGGTAGAAAAATAACACTGTCAATGGCAACTGGAAAAACCTCAAGCAATTTCAGAGCGGAGGCAGAGGCACTGAGGGCTGCAGTAGAAGCAATGCTGACAGGCGAAAGCAATGAAAGCCAGATAGTCCTGTTTACAGATGCCCTGGCCATAGTCACAGTACTAAAAAGCCAGAAAAATACTGAACTTAATGATTTAAGAGCAATTTTATGGCGAAAAAATGTTACAAAAACTTCAAACAACAATTGTTATGCTTAATATTTTTTCACAATAAGCTGATGTATAGTAATATTTTTCTGAAGCTTTAGCCACTTTGCTGTTCATTGCAATTTTTCTGTTTTTTTTTTAAATTTTGTCTTGTTTATCTCTTGGCTGGCTAGTTTTTACACCTTCTTTTTCTTGTGTCAGGTAGTAGAGTGAACATTTATTTTTTCTTCAGTTGTTTCGTGTGTCTATAAAGGGTGTTGGTGATAGTAGTTGCTTCCACAATTCTGACAATGATGGTCGATCCAGAAGATGGTGTTCTACTGTTTCCTCCTCTTGTCTGTTGTGTGCTTGCACTATGGTCTGCGGTCACTCTGTATAGATATTTGCTCAAGAGCACGTGTCTTATTTGCAACCTGAAAGTTGTACCACTGGTCTCTTCAGCTCATTTTTTATGCTATCTTTGTGATATTTTATTTTAAATTAATAAATTTTAATGAATCATTTTTAAAAGTACAAGTGTGGGTGACAGCATGGTATCCCCCTGCACATAGGAGTACATTATATTATATTTCCTGTTCACAACTTAGGGTGTAAAGGGTTAATGAACCAGAGGTTCCATTTTTTGGTACAATTATGAATGAGCTTTAACTCAAATCAATCAGTCAATTTTGCGCGCATGAGCTGCAGTGGTCAGCGACCCATAGCTGATTGCTAGCGTCAGGGCCAGCAAACCAAAGCTGCGAAGACCCTTCTGCAGCAGGGGAGACTGACTAAGGAGAAGGGATCGAAGAGGGAATGCTAACCCGGTATTAAAAAATCCTTGCTGAAGTCGGATATGTTGGACCGAAAGGTGCAAATATCGCAATCAAGCTGTAAACTATGACACAACGCATTCCGTTCTCTGGACTACATTCTGCTACTTAAGCCCTTTCAGGGTTTGGTAGTGAGAGACTGAGAACGAACGAAGCCAAGCCAATCAGTCTATTTGTGTGTTTAACCCTACAACTGTCAGGTGCATTTGTTCTGTGGTGCCAAGACATTTTTTTGAGGAATCTGACATGTTCCAATAAAATACCAGAATCACATATAAAATGAAATCAGAGGTCCATATATACATTTTCTGGAAGCACATTTGACAAGTAATTTTATGGTGTGAATTTTGTGAGTAAAATTTTGTAACTTATTTTCTGCTTTCAACCTATCCTCGCACTTATTGATTGGTTCTATTTACCATTGTAATTCGTTTTTTTTTTAGATACTGCAAGCTGTTTTATTTCAGATAATGCATACTTATGTGGATTTCTTTTGAAAAATGTAATTCATGACTTAAATACTATTGAACCATATCCAGCAAGAAGCACTATTAAAGAACATTGAAAAATTACTGTTATCTATGTTTTTATCAATATTCTGAACAAAAGTTGACAAGAATAAAATATTTAAGTATTATTCTCTCTTTTATGATCGAGTCCTTGGTCAGTCTTGTAAACGAAGTTTCGCTTGCAATACTCGTGGTACCCAACCATGCATGCCGGAAACTAGTGCCATGTTCATTTTCTGCCTTTGCTTCTATCAGTGTCACTTGTAAACAAGGCAGTCTTTCTCCTTGCCATGCAACAAAGATGATGCACAACAGTATCAACATCCGGCATTAGAGGCTGAACTAGTGGCGGCTGAAATTCTCGAACGTTGCAGCACAGAGATTTCACAATAGAAAGAACATACTTTTCTCTCTGGAGTCTTTTGCTTGGTACAATCATCATCATGTAGCATGGCCTGCTCCAAGGTCAAATCCAATGTCTCCTTGATGTCCTGAGGCTTCTCGGTCGGCCCCTGCCTAGCTTTCCAATGACCATGCCCTCCATATCCACTCTTTCCAGTCCATTGTGTCATTTAATGTGTCCAAAAAAACCTAACTTTTTGGGTCACTACATCATTTATAAGCCAATTCTCTTCCACATTCATGTATTGCCAGATTGATTTGTTTGTTTCTTCCTTTGTCCACAGGACACTGAAGCACTGTGTCTCAAAAGTACTGATCTTCACTCTTAGTGTTTTTGTAATTGTCCATGTTTGACATCCATAGGTTGGCACAGGAAAAATGCATGCTCTTAGGATCTTTAGTTTTAGTGCCTTGTTTGTATTATACCATAGGTTCTACATAGTCCTTAGCCTCTGCATTGCAATAGTCAGTCGTCTTCTTACTTCCTTTGTACAGTCTCCATTGTTGTTCAGTATTTATCTCAGATATTCAGAATGTTTAACATTTTCAATCTCTTCGCTAGCGATCTCGATTTTGGGCTGGAGTTTTGTCTTGTGTTGTCATTATCATAGTTTTCTTGGTACCACAGTGACATTATAAATAATCAACCTTTCCAGATCTATATTCTGAGAGCTGTTAAGATTTCTAACAATGAAATTAGGGTCTCTTAAATGTTTACCTTTTCCCAGCCAAACTGGTCAGTGGCAACACTAGGTCCCGATCTAAGCATATCCCTATCTGATCCATCTTCACCACTACTCATCACTGTCATGTCCTCAAAATTATCCCTCATATCACTTTCATCCATCGGGTAAACTTCAAATAATGAAAGTCGATTATTATCTAGTCCTGATGGACCATTTCCAGCGTCAGGCATGATGCAGGAACAAAAATTTGAAAACAATTCTCGCTGAGTTCAAGCGCAGAACAATTGATTCTTACGATTAGACAAAGCTGAAAGCTACAAACCGAAAGAAAAACCAATTATTTATAGCAATCTTGCCTTTGCTAACGGAGAAAAATCAGATTCCCAAATTTGAGTTTTTTTATGGCAGCCGATGATCGGTCGTCATATCAGTTGGAGGGTTAATCAGGTTTGCGGTTGTGAGGGTTTGTCAATTTATTTAATATGTACACACAAAATATGAGCAGAATATCACCATATTGATGGTAAGATATAGTATAGCTAAAAGGTAATGAACAAAATTGAATTAACTAATTTCTCTTGGTCTGTGACATTAAAGTATAGCTAAAAGCTAATGAACAAAATTGAATTAACTAATTTCTCATGGTCTGTGACATTTATATGAGCTCATATAAAAAAATCACGTATTAACCTTTACCATTTCTCATTAAAAATAACGGCATCATTTTGAGTATGTCATGTTTTATCGTAGTTGTTGACTTTTAGAGTCTGTAACCTTTCTGTTTATTGGACAATAGATATGATTGTGTTGTGACGTATTCATCATAATAAACTATTTCTACGGTAACCTAGTTTGGTCATTATATGGTTAGAACCGTGTATTTTTTAAATATTTTTTTTGCGTTCTCCTTATTTCTCTAATCCCCAAGGCGGTGTGCGTTGCACTGCGTTTTTATTTTGCGCCTGTCGGCCCAGTACATCCGACTTCAGCGTGCATTTTATGTAAGGGTCTGCTTCCTCCTGCATTTTCTAAGGGTTTGCTTCCCCGGGGTAACGGCCGGTGCTGTGATGGGGATCGAACCCAGCACCTTCGGATTGTGAGCCGTGCCACTTAACCACTAGGCCACACCATCCCCTGAACAGTGTATGATCTGCTGTGTTTGTTTTGGCGACATTGCATTAGCAGGCTAGCGGGAAAAAAAATTTATGTTGCGATTTCGCCGTGATGGTATGGTAAAGATTAAGGCCTTGAGCCATTGTGGTTAAGTGCAGTTTTACAAATTTCAATTCCTGCTGAAGACGGATGTGTCGAACCGAAAGGTGCAAATATCGCAGTCAAGCTGTAAACTAATGACACAACGCATTCCGTTCTCTGGACTATATTCTGCTACTTGCAAAACCCTATTCGGGGCTTGGAAGCAGGATATTGAGAACGAATGCAGATGAAGACAAATTTCTGTGAGCCTATTTCTTCACTTAAATGTTAGCTTGAATTGAATATCCAATTAATAATTGATTCTTCTTCTTCTTCTTCTTCGTACGCTGTCAGACGTCAACCTGCTAAGTGATTCAATCCCTTTGCGTATGTGGCTAGAAATCATATATTATTTCTTCTTGTCCCGTTTTTGATCCTTCCAAAGTATAGGGCCACCTCTACAGTTGACCCCTTATAGGAACTTGTGTCAAAGCATGTATGGTGGTTTTTAGTGGTGATCTCGGTAGCCAGTTATGTTATATTATGAAGATGTTACCTTTATTACATACTTGGAATGCTGAAGTAGTTTTATTCTTTGCATCCCAGAATATAAACAATTTATATTTTTGAATTGTAATTATAAGAGTCAAAACGGCTTATTAGAGCTGATACATGACCAAATGGGAAACCGAACATACTGGCTACACCAAAAACTATGCCTTTTACCAGTTGAACAGAAGAGAGCAGGTCGTGGTCTTCAGACTTCGCACTGGCCACAATAGACTGAGGTACCACCTATTCAACAAATTGAAAATAGGTGGCACTGACGAATGCTTATGTGGTACTGGGAAAATGACTGCTGAGCATTTGCTGCACAAATGCCCGACATACGAGGACCAGAGAGAGCAGATGTGGCCATCACCAGTGGCAACACTAGACAAGCTCTATGGCAGTGTCGACAGCCTCAGGATGACGTCTGCTTTTTTTGAAAAAATAAATATTACTGTCTGACTGCGTACGATGAAGAATAATAATTGTAATTATGATTTCTTGGTAAATTTTGGTTACCATTATCATTGTAGGAACCTTTTACTAAATATTTTACATCCTTGTACAACCATCATGATGAGTGATATAGTGTTTTACATGGACATAATGAAGAACCAAACAACAGTTGTGGGTTGATAGTAGGGAAACATCTGTTGCATATTTGTGGAAGTAATTGCTCATTCTTCATTTTATCACCACTTGAAAGAAATTACGTGTGTGCACTTTTGAACATTCCATGTCTATCTGAGCCATTCCTGTATGTGAAGGTATCATGTGTGAATCTTGACTTTTATATTTTGTAGAATTTACTGTCATGTTAATGTAGGAAAACACTTAGTATGATCACCAGCTTCTTAGTACGTAATCTAGTGTTGTACCATCACCAGCTTCTTAGTACGTAATCTAGTGTTGTACCATCACCAGCTTATTAGTACGTAATCTAGTGTTGTACCATCACAAGCTAGCTTATTAGTACATACTCTTGTGTTGTACTATCACCAGCTTCTTAGTACGTAATCTAGTGTTGTACCATCACTAGCTTATTAGTACGTACTCTTGTGTTGTACCATCACTAGCTTCTTAGTACGTAATCTAGTGTTGTACCATCACCAGCTTATTAGTACGTAATCTAGTGTTGTACCATCACAAGCTAGCTTATTAGTACATACTCTTGTGTTGTACTATCACCAGCTTCTTAGTACATACTCTTGTGTTGTACTATCACCAGCTTCTTAGTACGTAATCTAGTGTTATACCATCACTAGCTTCTTAGTACGTAATCTAGTGTTGTACCATCACCAGCTTATTAGTACGTAATCTAGTGTTGTACCATCACCAGCTTATTAGTACGTAATCTAGTGTTGTACCATCACTAGCTTCTTAGTACGTACTCTAGTATTAGACATTAAATTTAGTTAATGAATCTTTTTATTCGTATGTAGATCTGGATTGTTGTAATTGGAACCTTCGGTACTGTATGTTTGAAACAAATACTTAACCTATTCGTTTAATTATGTGCCTACCATCTGTTCCTATTCATGGCTGCCCTCTTCACTTCCAACCTCGAGAATCTAGCTGTATTGGCCTCCTCTTACACTGTTCTTCACCAGGTCCCTCTTCTGTGTGTTCAAATCCATCACGTATGGTTGAATCACCAGACTTATTTCTGAGAGATGCCCTAGCCATCTCTTTCCAGTATTGATTTTCACAGATCTGTATTTACTATTACCTCTGGACATTTAATACAAAGTATGCAATCGAGACATCTACCATGTACTGTAAATGTGATCTTCAGCTAATAATATCATGGGACTGTTAATGGTATCACATTTGCTTCATCTTTGATATGCTTGATTTTTAAATGAGAGTATATTTCTATTCCTCAAATGTCTACACCTTAAATAAAATGAACCTATAAATTATCATTTTTGTCTGTTATAGTTTATATGTACTAAAAACTCTGCTAATGTTCCTCAAATTGTCATACCATCTGGGGTTGAGTCACTGGCTGTTGTCAGCTCATTCATTGTGCTGCATCTTCGACCCCATGTATACAATTCATGTGCTTGGAGCCAAAGATGCAACTGCGAGTGAGCTGACAGCAGCCAGCAACTCATAGCTGACTGTTTGCGTCAGGGTCAGAAACACATAGCTGAACAAGACCATATTTCCACTTCCAAATGACGGCCCTGTAAACAGACTGCAACCTGGATATGTGAAGATGGAAGGTAAACCATGTGCCAAAAATGTTATAAAACTGCCTATGTCTGGAAGAAAAATAGTATACTATATTCAAGTTATTGTTTTTTGCTAAACAAATTACCCCCACATTAAGAATGTAAATGAAATGACAAATTACTCAAACTGAAATGGGAAGTGATTCATTATACTTGTTTTAATTTCGTTTCTTTTTTCTCACTTGCACACAAGAGTATGTTGTACTAATAAACCATTTATAATCTAGACATATACATGCATCATTTTGTAACATAAAGTATAATTATAAATACATCTGTTCTTAAGCATTAGAACTTTTGTTCATTGACAGATAATACACCATGATCAGTAAGTATAGTACATACAAACAAACGAAGAAAGTCAGACATCCAAGGCCTGTGAGTAAGTATGCATGCAAAACATTCACCAAGACAGGTAGTAAACACTAAAAAAAATACACAACACACTCTACACTACAGAAAGATGAGCAATATTTTTTTTTCTTTTCTGTTTTACTGTGTAAAAAGATACAGACGTGAAGCTATTAACTTCATCCACATTTTCAATGTGAAGCATATGTCACCACTGCAGCCTGTCTGTTTTAAAGGAAGCCTGTTTCCAATCACTTATCTTTTCACTCCATTGTGAAGTAAAAGTTTCACCTGCAGCTAATCCCATTACAGGAAGTCTATATCTGAGCTAATTGTAGTGGTAATGTTTTCTTGCATGATAAAGTTGCCAACCCCGAACATAAACCTTTATTATCTTTTATATCATGCTTGGAAGGTGACAATGATGCTGCTATTCTTTTAATTCTATTCTGGTAAGCTGTGGACTTGACTTGCCACTGGATATTATGGCTTAATGATTTAAGAATGTCACAATATAACATACTCAAATATAGCTGTTTCATGCCATGTATAAGAAATATTCTTTGAATCTTTGGTGATTAAAATATCTGAGATCCACACCTCCAAAGAGACAGCTGTGTTACTACTATTAGGCTAGAACTGGACTGATCATGTAAGAAGAGATTCAGAGGCAATGTGAGGAACTGGTCTTCTTCTGCATTCGTTCTCAATCTCCCGCTATCAAAGAACAGGGCTTTGCAAGCAGCAGGATGTAGTCTGGAGAATGGAATGCTTTGTGTCGCTAGTCTACAGCTTGACTGTGATATTTGCACCTTTTGGTCTGACATATCCGTATTTAGCAGAAGGAACTGGTCTATTTTAGGTTCTATAATGTTAAAAACAAAATATCTTTTGGATATGAACAGCTGGAGTCATTATACACAAGATGACTAAGACAGGTGGAGAACATGCTTTTTCCCAATCATAAAACAGGTCACCATTGAAATACTTTTCTAGCCAGAGTCCACCATACGAAAATCATCCATCAACTAGAGTATAGATCAACAAATGGTTATTTCCAACCTCTTACATTTGCTTCAGTTACAACTCCTTGTGACCTAATGGGAAAATGCACATGGTCGGAAATTCAATACATACATACAAGTCATATTTTTAATTGTCAAAGTACCAAGGAGTTTGTTTCATATATTCAGATCACACTCGTTAGTTTTAACCTGGAAACTAATAGTTTCATTTAAATATATATACTCTGCTGAAAGTAAGTTTATTCAGATCTAATTTGCAAAGCAGATGAAACCTACACTATTTCAAATGTTACTATGATTGCCTCATTACCACAGTTTGATAATTGCCATCCAAAAAAATATCAATTTTTTTGGTATACCTCTTTAACAGCCAATATAGGGTCAAGACGCTGAGCAGCACATGAGCTGCAGCAGTCAGCTACCCATAACTGACTGTCTAGTATCAGGGCCAGCGAACCAGAGCTGCCAAGACCCTTTTACACTTCCACGTAGTGATCCTGGATAATAGAGCAGACAGGGATCGAAGGGGGAAGGCTAACCCGGTACTAAAAAAAATACCTGCTGAAGTCGGATGTGCCGGATCGAAAGATGCAAATATTGCAGTCAAGCTGTAAACTATGACACAACGTATATCCGTTCTCTGGACTACATTCTGCTACTTAAAGCTCTTTCAGGGTTTGGTAGCGGGAGATTGAGAACAAACTAAGCCAAGCCTAACAGCTGATACTGTGAAGCAGATTCGATTTAAGACTAATAATATTTGTTGACTTGCTTACGGTATACACAAATTCAAGTTATTGACATTAAGTAAATTATTCTTCAGATAAATTCACATTTCAAACTTAGCGCTTGAAACAGTTAGCCATACACTTTGTATCAAAACAACGGAGATGTGATTTTGCTTGTCTAATGAAACCAAATCTTAATTACAAATTCTAGGTGATAGAAGTTTGTATATCCGTTATTATGTTCAAGATCATAAGATCCACATCTCTTCTTGTTCTTCACATGTTGTGTTGGAAGACAGTGATTATGACGGTGCACAATTCCATTTTCATAGTACTGTTAATATTTGCTTTCGGCCACACTATGATGTTAAGTATCTCCAGTGTTTGTGCAGTCTGGTTTAACCATCTTCTTCACATAAAATATCCAATGAACAAGGTATATCTTTCTGCAACATCATTGTGGACTTAAATTATCTTGTTTATCAATTGCCCATGATCCACAAATCAGTCTAGACTATATTTAACACTGAAGAACTTTTTCTTAATTCCATCGTCAAAGACTTGTCCATCATGTTTTCATTTAGACTATTCTGTTCTTTATTTCCATCTTACGTGTTTAGAAAAACTTATAATCTTTGGCGACTTCAATGTTATAGAATGGGGATCGACCAACAGACTTGGAAGGGGATAATAAGCATACATGACTGAGCTCATTTACCACACACAATCTCTATAATCACAATGTTTCGCTTGCCCACCCGTCAAAAAGACATCCTAGATGCATCCTCGCTCGAAGCCATGGCACCTTATTTACTATATCATCACCAGAAGGAACGATATACATGATTTGCAGGTGACAAAGGCTATGTCTGGTGTCGAATGCTGGACTGGCTACAGACTGATTGTGTCTAAATTGAAGCTCAACATATAGCCCATGAGATGTCAGAGACCTGTGAAGAGGAATAACATTCCCACCAAAATTATCCTTCCTTAACATCCAAAAAGGCAGACTTCACCAAAATGCGAAGAATAGTCCAGAATCAATTTAGAAAGATGAAAGACATATGGCTCTGCAACAAAGCAGATGAGATATTTAAAAAAATATGCAGATACAAATGACTCAAAGCGGTCTTATGATGCACTGAATGTAGTATATGGTCTCCAATCCAATCACTTGTCCTCAGTGCTGATGGCATGACACTACTGGCGGACAAAGGCTAGATTCTTCAGCATTGGGGGGCACATTGCAGTGAAATCCTCAACCAACCTTCAGTCTTCAGCAAGCAATCCATAGCACGAATACCACAAGTCACAACCAACAATAAGCTTGGCATTCCTCCAAGCATTGATGAGGTCAAGAAAGCAATCATCTAAATGGTTCTGGCTTGTGCAGCAATTTTAGTCTTACAATCAACACCAGGAAAACTGAGGTGCTCTTCCAGTCGTCTTCTTGAACATCGTACAGCTAACTAAACATCACCATACAAAACCGTCTCCAGGCAGTCGATTGCTTCACTTACCTAGGCAGGGTGAGGTGCTCTTCCAGTCGTCTTCTTGAACATCGTGTAGCTAACTAAACATCACCATACAAAACTGTCTCCAGGCATCGATTGCTTCACTTACCTAGGCAGTACCCTCACTAGAGAAGCGAATATCAACTCTTGAGGTCAACAACAGGATTGTAAAAACAAGCTCTTCATTTAGGAGGCTACAAGCAAACAGTTGGGACCAACAAGGCATCAGTGTTGCCACCAAGGTAAAAGTATTGTGCTGTAGTGCTAACCACTATTGTATGCCTGCGAAATATGAACTATAACAGACAGCTAAATCATTTCCGCATGAGCTGTCTGCTCAGGATCAGAAGATTAAACATTGATGTCACTTGGGAGATGCTTGCACATAATCATTTCACTTGGCGCGTTAGCATTACACAAATTGCTCAGATCGCAGAATGAAACATCATCATCAAAACTCAGAGAAGGCGAGCCGCCCAAAAGGACAGAATGTCAGTCGACCCCACAGCTGACTCCTCACGTATGTGTCCCAAGTGCGGTAGAGTTTGCCATGCCAGGATTGGACTTTAGTTTTATGAGATCACATCTTGCAGCACAAATCTGATACTGTAGTCATCTTCACTTGCGATGGGCAACTATTATTAGAGTTGCTATGGCATTAAATTATATGTGCTCAAGTCTGACATGAACTGAACTTTGAAAGTGCATTCTGTAGATTTCCATTTCTTAGAGATGACCATCACTCCCATATTCTTGCTATTTTTTCAACGGCTGTTTTTAACCTTTTGTTGTTACTTTTTCTGTAGTTTTTTTATAACAGTTTGACAACTTCCTTATGTTTCACCTTGTTGAGATCCATAGAATAAACCGCTGAACACAAAGATTTGTTGTTACTTCCGCAAGGCTTGCACAGTTTACTACAAATTTCTGTAATGTTTCAGGTCTCAGGACAATTCCTAAATATTTTTATTTTGTTGTGTTTTTCAGCCTTCTGACCCTTCTTTTGTCATGTGCTGCTTAATGATATTTAATATTTATCTATATATTTAATCTGATCTGTCATTATTGAGTTCACTTGTGCTTTCTCATCTTTCTATTATATTCTTCTTCCTTTTCATGTCAAGCATTCAATAGTCATGTATGTTGTTGATATTAACCCATATAGGTTGCACTTTAGATGATGCATATACGAAGTAAAACAGCCTATATATACTCCTTAGAAGTTGTTATACCTGTTTTACTGCAACACTTTATTCTTGTTAACCTATATCAATTTTCCTCTTCTTTGTTCATCTTTGACTCCTAACAAAGGCAACAATCAGCTTGAGGCTCTGTACACTTCCTTATAGTTTGTCATGGAAGGTTGTTGTCATGTGCTACTCCTTCCACTAGCGTATGATGAACAGAGCTGCAATAAGTGTGCTGCTGTCATCGGGGCTGTGCCACAGGTATAATGGTCCATAGAGCCAATCATGAATTTATTATAAAGATGACATCTCAGTTTGTTGTGTCCTGTGCATAGACGAAATATGATCACCTAATCTCATCTGGAAAGTTGGTATTAGGTGTCTTTCTATATGGCAAGGGTGGTTTCTTTTCCATTTTGATCTGTCTGTAGCTTTTATAATTGCTTTTGTCTCATCATATCAATTTGTAACATTGTGTACTGCTTAAACTGACAAATTATCAAGGCATTATCTCTTACATCTTAGCCATAAACTATTCAGACATTCTGTGATAATCTGATCACGCATATATATGAAGTAATATTCTGACATCTACCATCAACAAATTCCAGTCTCAATAATTCTGAATTGAGTATTATCAAAGCTTTGTGCAGACAGACACACACATTTAATTGTCAATTAACATTCATTTTAATATAAAAAATTCAAAACCAAAAATAGTTCTATCTTGGAATACATTAAAAAAACTTACCTCTATAAAGGTCAAATATAAAATAATGCTATGAAAGAAATAATTAAGAAGCTTTATGTCTTATCTTAATAGAAAAATTTGAAAAATGCTAACCCTTGACAGGCAGTTTTCATTTAATGATGAGTTCTAGACAATCCGCAGGTATATTATAGTTTTGGTGAATTTTGTTAGTTGCTGTCTTTCAAAGGGATGGAATTTGGACTTTGAAAACCAAGTGAAGACATTATTTGATCAAGCCAATGATCATGCCTCTGAATTATACATGGATATTCAATATGAGTCCAATTTAGTCTGACAGTGAAACATGAAAGAGTAATGCTATTGGTGGGTTAACGCAACAATTTGAACACATGTAGGGAGACGAATAAAAATTCAACAGTAATTTTCCATTCTACTTTTAAGACATTTAATGCATTATACATATATAAACTTGCAGATAATGAGCCTGTGGTCTGTCCAACACTCAGCACCAGACATGGCCTTAGTCACACGCACATCTTGTCTATCTCTAGGTCGAGTGATAATATAGTCATTGAGATGTCACTGCTTAAATCGAAACTGCATTCACTGCTTTATTTCAGGTGTGCAGACGAAACATGGTGTTAATTGATGGATATTGTCTTGCAAGGCACAGAGGCTCAGCAATAGTTGACCATTACTGTTGCACTTTCCTGTGATGTGTGCCCCAAGTATTCCCCCACAGGAATGATGGTCAGAGCTGACTATAGCACTGAAGGATTACAATCCTGGGGGACTGACAGAATGAGGTGTGGAGATCTTCATAGAATTATTTCTGGCTTGGTCATTGTCGGGGCATATGCATTGATCAACACAGCACATTGACCCCAACAACATTAGCCTATCACTGGCATCCTCTGAGGATCCCCCGATCCAGACGGGATCTGATGGCGAATTCAACACCAAACTCACGTCATTCTGTAATCATTCTTTACTGGCCGGCAAATCCATAAACTCAGTAAGTTGACCATCTGGTTATCTCGTCTCGCTAAGGACAGCCACATCCACCTGGTAGCACACTAGCTCTCTGGCTATGAGTGCAGTTTTTCATTCTGGTCTATCGACTCTGGCATTGTCCAGCAGGTTACAGATGTTCCAGGAACCGAAGATAAAAGCCTTCATTCTCTAGCAGATTCGTCTGATGCTGTAACTTGCGTGTGAAGAAATTAAAGTGGGAAAGACTTGTGTTGCATCAGCTAACTCTCATTCCTTAATCCGGTGATATTCATGTGGGGTCTATGTGTTGTCATTAAGAACAGAAGCATGGAAATAAGTTCAACATAGTGCTGATGGCATGGTGCCATTGACTGACAGGTTCAGATATTGAAGCGCATTCTGACACTATCCTAAACTGTCTGTCCATCATCAGCGAACAAGTCATAGCTCATAAGCCTCGGTTGCTATTAACCACAGGCTTGACCTCTAGCCCAGCAAGGCTGAGGACAGAAACACTAACAGCTCAATGTCCAGAGGTAAAGCACAGGCTATCCTATGCTTCTCTAGAAACTGACTACACTCTTTTGATGTATATGGAAAGCCAAAAAAGTTGCACAGGAGATTTTCAAACAATTAAAAATAATAGAAACTCAGAATATTAACCACAAGCTATGTCAGCACCAAAACCACAGAAAACATCTGACTTGCAAAAAAGAATCAACTGAAGGAATATAGCTTTCTTGCTTTATTAAAATTTCAAGCATCACAAACATCCCACTGCTAATTAGATCATAACTTCGAATGCATTTAAAATCTCCACAATTACTGCTTTAATAAGAACAGTAAAGACACATCAGGTATCACTAAAATTATAGAACAATTAAAACAACAAACCAAAATATGTCAAAACATTTAAACCAATTTCAATTTCAGCCTTTTTTTTGCACATATGCAAATAACCTGCTGTAAATTGTAGAAATTAAAATAGTCAACGAATGATCAGCAATGCAAAGATGGCTCTTAAAAAAAGTAGAATAAGAAAACCAATGCTAAATAAACAAATTGATGACTATGGTTACAGCAAAAAAATGGCAGGAGTCTGAATAGTAAAGATAAATAGCTATGTTCATAATTGGTGTCAAAATAATGTAAAAAACTATCCTTCAGAGTTTACAAAATAAACATGTTTTTAAAGTGATGTGGTGCACTCATACAGTAAATAAAAACCTAATGCAGCTGATTCACCTGATTTTTGTGATTTCTATAATACTGCATAAAATGGTTGGTGGGGTAACATGAGGTCATCAATAATATCCACTAATTCTATGTATGAAACCATATTGCATTTTTGTTACAGTAAAATCTAGTCAGTACTATGCCATACTAGCTTGGGTTCATTTACAGGTTTCACTTGCAGGCTAAACCCAGTGAACTAGATTCAAACTTGGTGTGCATTTGTTCAATTTGTATACTCCTACTAGTGCAGTGATGTCTACAATTTACATTACTGTATCACTAAGGCCGCAGCAGCATAACTGACAGAGGAGTCATGCAATGTTTCACATTGGCTTGATTGGGCATACTTCAAGAATTTCAGTTCCATTCTTATGCCATTGCTTGTGTGGCGCAAATGATCAACTGCCTAGAATAGCAAAAGAAATGTATTCAAACTAATTTGAGTCATAATATCAAGAAAAAAATATGACACCACTTGTGCACATATGCAACTCGCATATAAAAAATTTATTCTAGTACAGATAACATTCAACACGTACTACTTTCTGTTAACCCTTTTCTGTCCAGCCTAATTGATTAGATTTGCTTCTTAAGACACGAATCTTATGAATTAGGGCTGGACTGTAAAGGATTAAAACACAAGTCTAATCAGTTTGGCAGGACTGTAAAGGGTTAAAACACAAATTAATCAGTTTGGCAAGACTTTAAAGGGTTAAGACACAAATCTGATCAGTTTGGCCGGACTGTAAAGGGTTAAGACACAAATTCAAATCAGTTTGGGCCGGACTGTAAAGGATTAATTATAAAGACCTATCTGGTTAGGTTATATAAATGTCTGCACTGCACTTAACCATTTTATTTGCACAAATGGTCACACAACCTGTAAATTGACCATTTTTATGTGAAAGCTGATCAGACCTAAAAAAAACTGTTATTGTAAAAACTGTTCATCCACTGCCTTGTGGGATACCTGTTCACTGGAAAGGCTTCGGGGTAAACCCTATGAAAAAATTAGAAGCTGGTGTCCCTAAGGCAGTCTAGTGGTGGTTCCATCGCTATTACAGCAACTTTTGCAACATAGCTGATTCCAGGCTGTATCGGTTAATGCTGGGTCCCCAGGGTTAATTAGTTACGGGGGGGGGGGGGGGGGGGGGGCCCTGCTGCTGCACAGGCATCAGCTAGTTCTCGAATGCCCAAGCTTATGACCTGGAGAGGCCTTCCAGTTTCACCCTGCGGTGCCGACACAAGTGCATCAACAGTTAAACTGGGATGTTGGAATGTCCATACCATGCTGACTGGACTATCTTCTTCTTCTTCGTTCATTCTCAATCTCCCACTACCAAACCCTGAAAGGGCTTAAGTAGCAAAATGTAGTCCAGAGAACAGAATGCGTTGTGTCGTAGTTTACAGCTTGGCTGTGATATTTGCACCTTTTGGTCCAACACATTCGACTTCAGCAAGCATTTTTTGTGTACCGGGTTAGCATTCCCTCTTCGATCCCTTCTCCTTAGCCAGTCTGCCCTGGTGCAGCCTGTTATCCAGGATCACTGTGTGGAGGTGTAGAAGGGTCTTGGCAGCTATGGTTTGCTGGCCCTGACGCTAGCAGTCAGCTATGGGTCGCTAACCACTGCAGCTCAGCATCTTGATCGCACTGGACTATCTGATAACCTGCATGATATAAACGTTGCCAGAAAGACACAAGTAATCAATGACGAAATGAAAAGACTGGATGTGGACATTATAGTACTCCAAGAAACTCGGTTAGCAGGCTCGGGGACAATGACTACTGGCAAGGAAAAGACCCCAATGAAAAGAGAGAGCATGGTGTAGGCTTTGCAGTTAAAAAGTCTCTATTACATTTGGTTGAACCAGGTGAGAATGGTTCAGAATGCCTGCTTACTATTCGTCTCCATACTACAGTAGATCATATCACCTTTGTCAGTGTATATGCACCTACCTTGTGCTCCACACCTGAAGTCAAAGATGAGTTCTATGATGATCTATCAGCGATCATTAAAAGCATCCATAGTCAAGAACAGCTTGTTCTACTTGGTGATTTCAATGCTAGAGTGGGTGCTGATCACGACTCGTGGCCTTCATGTTTTGGCAAGTTTGGAGTTGGACAAATTAATGAAAATGCCCAGCGGCTACAAGAGTTCTGTGCCTACCATGAACTTTGTGTGACCAACTCTTACTTTCAGACCAAACCCCAACATTGGGTATCGTGGATGCACCCACGATCAAAGCATTGGCCTCAGCTGGATCTAATTCTTGTCAGAAGATCTCTCCTTAAGTATGTGCTCCTGACACGCACTTACCATCAGCTGGATCTAATTCTTGTCAGAAGATCTCTCCTTAAGTATGTGCTCCTGACACGCACTTACGATAGTGCAGACTGTGACAATGATCATTCTTTGGTTCGCTGTAAAATAAAATTGCAGCTAAAGAAGTTCAGGCAAGCCACGCATCGACGCAAGTAGAATGTCAGACCCTGCGCTGATCAAGAGATTTCACAATGCTTTTCAGGAAACTCTCAATATCCAACATCATGACACTACTGTTTCAGAGACCTGGCAGCATCTTCGAAATGTCATACACAACACTGCACTTGTTACATTTAGAAGAAGAACTGTTAAATCATATGACTGGTTTGAAGCGAAAGTAGAGGATATGACATCCGTCATCGAGGCCAAGCGCGCTGCTCTGATTAAATACAAGGAGTTTTAAAATGCAGGTACTCTGTACAATTTCAAGTCTGCCAGAAGCCAGGTGCAACAAACAGCTCGTCGGTGTGCAAATGAGTATTGGCTACAACTTAGTGAAAACATCCAGACTGCAGCACAAACAAGGAACTTAAGACAAATGTATGATGTTATAAAGAAAGCTATTGGCCCTGCGAATAGGAAAACAGTACCGCTCAAATCCATTACTGGTGAAAAAATAACAAAGGAAAGCAGATGGAGCGATGTGTCAAGCACTATTCTGAGCTCTACTCGTGGGTCAATATAGTCATTCCCACAGCCCTTGAAGCTGTCAAAAGTTACCCAGTATGGATGAGCTTAACATCAAGCCATCTATAGCAGATTTGAATAAAGCTATTGGCAGCTTGGCCCTGGGAAAAGCACCAGGCAGCGATGGGATCCAATCTGATTTGATCAAACGCTATAAAGATGCAGGAATGTCAGTGTTGGAAAGAGGTCACAATACCCCAAGATAAGAGAGATGCACAGATTGTAACATCTTTATCTTACTGTTATCTTACTAAGACTACAGAAATTGGTTTAGCGTGTGTATTCAGAGTCACAGTGTGGAAGCAGGTCTGGAAGATCAACGATTGACATGATTTTCTTTCACCAACAACTTCAGTAAAAGTCACACGAGCAGAACCAACTCTTTTATGTTCCCTTCATTAACCTGACAGAGTCATTTGATTTGGTTAGTAGAGATGGCCTCTTCAAAATCCTCTCTAAACTAGGCTGCCCAAACAAACTGCAGCGACTAATATCGTTCCATGAAAGCATGACAGGAAAAGTCCAATTTGATGTTAGCATATCAGAACCATTTGGAATTCTAAGTGGTGTTAAGCAGGGCTGTGTTCTGGTCCCAACACTGTTCGGAATCTTCTTTGCCTGTTACTGAAACATGCATTTGGTAACGCAAATGAAGTAATCTACCTTCACACTAGGTCGGATGGTAGGCTGCTTAACCTTGCAAGGCTCAAGGCCAAAACGAACATCACTGAGATCACCATCAGGGACTTGCTTTTCACTGATGATGCTGCAATTGTCACCCACAGTCAGCAGGAACTTCAGAGATTGATAGATCGCTTCTCCCAGGCTTGTAAAGATTTGGGGTTCACAATAAGTCTCAACAAAACAAATGAACTGGGACAGGAAGTAGATGCCACATCAAGTCTTAGCATCGATAATTATGAATTGGCAGCTGTGCCAATTCATATACCTGGGATCCCTAATCAATGACAACTCAAGACATGAGTCTGACATCCTGGGAAGACAAAGCTGTAGACCAATCCAGGTGGAGATATACACTAAATGGCCAGCTCACGCTTGGTGAAGCAAAGGTCTTGCAACACAGAAAAGTGAAAAGACAACGCCACAAGGAGAAAGACAACAAAAGCTAAGTATACATTTTGTTGATGTTTTTATTATTTTTTTTTCCACTCATCATATCATCATATAAAGTCATATCATCCAAAAGTCAGTCATAACTCAAAGGGGGCTACTAACTATATGTTTTTCAACACTGTCACCTTCATCTTCTTGTATCTCAGAAACAACACACACACAATAAAAATAATAACACCAACAAGTTCTTTATTAATATATGTCTCTACACACATACACACACACAAAAACAGGTTAGAGTCTCTCAAAGTACACAACAGGGAGTGTGGTGTGCTGAAAAGTAATTTGGCTACCGGAAATAAAACATAATTTTTTGTGCGGTGTGGTAAAGGTTTTCAAAAGGACACTCATAAATCTGTCCCAAAATTGCATACTTACATTCAGCAGGACTCCAATAGGATGTCGACCACAAATCGTGTTCTGGAATGTCTGAAGGTACTTGGTAAAGGCAGATGGGTCCATTTTTTCAATGATCTCCATGCCCTATTGGTATAAAAATAACAGTAGAATACAATGTATATCATGAATCCCAGCACAAAGAGAAATGTTAAAATGTAAGGGAAAAGGTCAGCAAATAATATCTACTGTCTGAGACTTATTCAAAACTGCCTATAACTTGCAACACCATAAAATCCTCAGATTTTTTTTTCTTGTATCAAAGCACTTATGAGCATGATTTTTGCTGTAGTGATTTTTGTAACAATTCGTTTTACATTAGGTTGCTAGCCCCATGCAGAACCCTCTTTAGATGCTTTTATTGAGTGTCTAGAAAATTACAGTGGCCAGTGACCATATTTTTCTTTCCTTCCCAGGTATCACTCATGGAAATTACATGTGTGTATGTATGTATGTGTGTACATACACAACGCAAACGATAGTAAAAATGTAAGTAGATCACAAACTGATACAGGATATCTGAGCAATGTAGTTGGTAGATTCTGAAGGTGTCATTAGATGGTTTGGTGGCAGCAACATCCAGCTTTGTGATTACTGTAGGTAGCAGACGCTAGGTGTTGCACACATGTCGCAGCTCAGATACAAAATGGCGTCTGTGCTCACAGTGTACAATCAAAGAGTATCATGTGTGTTTTTTGGGGTGACAAAAGGACTTTCTGCAAAAGGATATTCATACGGAAATGACATAATTCACCAGATGGAAATTATCCCAAATCCATGAGCTCTTTCACCTTCTATCACCCAAGGATGCATAGACCATCAACCAATCCTTGCCAGGCAGCTCTGTCCTGTGCATTGCTCTCAGCCTGACTGGTTCTGTATTTGTTGCATAGACCCTAATTATTTTTGTCTTTTCCTTATGGATCTTCAAACCGACTTGTTTAGAGGTATAATTCAGTCTATCCAGTTTCCTTTGTATTTGGCTGTGGGACAGAACGGCTAAATCATCCGCAAAATCCAGCTCTTTATTCAAGGTCCACTGGATTCCATTTCTCTCATTTGTTGTTACTTTAATCCAGTCCACTGTCAGGATGAACAGGAAAGGTGACAGTAGGCAACCCTGCCGTTTCCCTGATTTAATATTGATTGGCTCTATAAGTTGTCCTTCGTGTAAAACTCAACATTGCCTACTTTCATACGTCTGTCTAATTATGTGAGCTATTGAGGAATTCCATAGTGCCTCAGTAGTTTCCTAAGCCTTTTCATGATTAATGAAATTGATGTACAAACTCAAATTCCATTTCAATGATTGCTCCACAATTATCAACAATGTGGCTATCTGGTCAATGCATGATCTATTCTGTCTGAAGCCGGCCTGCTCATCCATTATCTTGATATCCACTGACTTTTTCAACCATTCTAGTATTACTCTATTTAATCCATGAGCATGTTGTGTCAAATATAGATGCAAACACAAAACATTATACTGCAAATGATACTACATCTGTTTTGGACATCTGGTTGATACACTATTAGTAAACAAACATTTACAAACTCCAAGTCACAAATGAATACAAAATAAAATAGTTGAAAGAATGGATAATACTATTTTTTCACCAAAGTGTTATCGGACGCAAAAGGGGAGCAACAAATAGTAACATTGTTACTTGCCAGAGATGACTAAGAAGAATTGAGCATAAGGCTGGCTACCCTATCAAGCAGAAACTTTAAGCCGCAAAAACTAGGATGCCGGCACTCGTGGTTTCCCAGTAAGCAATGGAGTTATTTGTTTGACTTTGGCACATGAATTCTACCAGGAAAACCCCTTGTCTGTCTTAGAACACGGCACACTAGATCTTCCTGGTTGAAATTGTCCGTCTGAATTTTTTTAATTTTCAGCCAATCAGGGCTTTTCCACTGTGTAGACTGCCGTTTTGATTCATTCATGTGTGTCTTATCTTGTCACAATATGAATTTTGTCTCATTCCTCATGACAGTGTGTCAAAAATTACAAAGCACACACAACAGTTTTGTTTTTTTTGGCACCCAGGGTTCACACACTTTCTGAAAGCCAAATAATTTCTCTCTCACAATGTCATAGAGTCCTTGAATGTCTGGAAACTGCGTGAACAGAGGAAATTGTGAAATGCCTGTCATTACAAACTTTTCTGCCAACCATATGCACTAAGTCATCAGTGACCAAAGACGGTCAACCATTCCGCGGCTCATCATGCACATTCTTTCATCGTTCATTGAACATTCTTACCCAATCCTAACCACGATATCACTCATTGCATCGTCATCATAAACTTCACAGATCCGATGATGAATTTCAACTAGTCAAATTTATTTTGCATTAAAAAAATGGATTACAGACCGTATTTCACAATCGGCGGGCCCTTCAGTTGTCCCTAAACATTTTGAACACACAATAACAACTTCAAGCATAGAACAAATATCACAAAATGTTGTCTGTGTGTTGCTAATGAACCAAGAAATAAATTGTACAATACACAGCGCAATACTGTCATTGATGCAAAATGATCATATGCAAATAGAAGTTACTTTATGAACATCCGTTATATTAATCATACCCCTAGCTGTTCCTTGTCGAGAATTGAGCCACAATTTAATTTAAATTATGAGCCAATTTGATTCTGTTCCAGCCTTGTAGCTTCAATTTCTTTGGCTCCCTCTTATATTATTCTTGTCCATTCTGTTATACCTTTTCATCCTTCTCTTCCCCTGATATACAAGTCAATCTTACATATTTAAATCAGAAATATCAAATTAAAATTTCCTTAACAATTAACAATGAATACCTACCGTTTTGTCTAGCGACTCAATAGACTGCCAGATCTTTCCATGTGACTTCTCATAGTATGTGTAGCTGAACCTCTTGCCTTTAGATATACAAAATATTGATCATTATCAGCACAATTTACACCCCCTAAAATATTATAGTACTGTATCTTAAAAATGTTGAGTCGTTCATGTATATTTAATAGCTTTCCATTATCCAAGACTGATCAGGTAATGAAAAGTATACATTAAGACAGCTATGGCAAATTCATTCACAAAGAAGCAAGAACAAATATAATCCATACTTTACAGTTCTTCTTCTTCTGCGTTCGTTCTCAATCTCCTACTACCAAACCCTGAAAGGGCGTAAGTAGCAGAATGTAGTCCAGAGAACGGAATGTGTTGTCTCGTGGTTTACAGCTTGACTGCGATATTTGCACCTTTCGGTCCAACACATCCGACTTCAGCAAGCATTTTTTTTAGTACCGGGTTAGCATTCCCTCTTCGATCCCTTCTCCTTAGCCAGTCTGCCCTGCTGTAGCCTGTTATCCAGGATCACCGCGTGGAGGTGTAGAAGGGTCTTGGCAGCTCTGGTTCGCTGGCCCTGACGCTAGCAGTCAGCTATGGGTCGCTGACCACTATAGCTCATGCGCTGCTCAGCATCTTGATCCCTACTTTACAGTTGACATTCAATAGTTATATTCGAGGAGGTGTCAAAAAGTAACATTTATCATTTTTTATTAACCTTCTCCAGTCCTGGCTAATTTCGCTGAATTGTGTCTCACAGTTAATCGCAAATACAACACAGATGCAATAAAGGAAGTCAAATCATTGGGCAAATGTCCCCGATATTACAATGCAAACACGTGACAATGAATACAAAAGGTCACTCACTATACAACACAATATTCCTTCCCACATTGTGCTATCAGTGCCAAAATTGGACGTTAATTAGCAAAGATAAACGATGCATTGTAACAACAGAGATGAAATTTTGTTTTTTTTGTTTTTGCGTTCGCCTTATTTCTCTACTCACCAAGGCGGTGTGCATTGCACTGTGGTTTTTATTTTGCGCCTGTCAGCCTAGTGCATCCGAGTTCAGCATGCATTTTATGTAAGAGTCTGCATCCTCCTGCATTTTCTAAGGGTTTTCTTCCCCGGGGTAACGGCCGGTGCTGTGATGGGGATCGAACCCAGCACCTTCGAGTTGTGAGCCGTGCCACTTAACCACTAGGCCAGCCGTCCCCGTCACAGATCAAATGACTAGACAGAATGCTTGGAGTAACAATAATGGAAAGGATCAGAAACAGAGATATTAGGAAACAAGTAGATACAACACCAGTTCTAGACCTCATCAGAGACAGCAAACCAAATGGTTCGGTCATGTGACATGACAAACACCAGATAGTATCTCTCAGAAAGCAATACTGTATAGATACAATGGATACAAAGCCAAGGGCCAACCACGCAAAAGATGGATAGCAGAAATAACAAGCAGTAAAGCTCCCCGTGTATGAAGCACATACTAGGGTATGGTAAAGAAACCTATTCATAACCCGACGCTGAAAGGCACAAGTAGGACACAAGCCAGAAGAAGAAGTTAATGTCAAGTGCTGCAACTCTGTATGTCAAATACTTTTTTAAAAAATACAGCTCCTTAATGGAGCTAAAGGTACGATCTAAAGACACATAGTTAAACTATCTATGACATGATCAGGTCAGGTCCTCCTGTAACCAGTGAGATAGTTGGGGCACACATGAAGACATCCTCACAACCCCACGCCACCCCTCTCTGTCAGCAACTGCTGCCTGTGCCTCTTAACTTAACACTTAACTTAACATCTTTATACTGGTTTAGAAGACCCTGCAGAGTCTGTATACAACCAGTTACATTTACATCACCTTGCTCTAAAATCTATGCGCATCCAGTTTATTCTTAAATGCATTAACTGTCCCTGCCTCCACTACCTCCCCTGGCAATGCATTCCAAGCAGACACCACTCTCTGACTAAAAAAATATTTCCTAATATCTAACCTGGACCTCTCTTTAATCAGCTTGTAGCTATGCCCTCGTGTTATTGTAGGTGGCTGTATTTAAAAAAACTTGTTATAGTCTAATTTATCGATTCCTCTGATCATCTTATAAACCTGTATTAAGTCACCACGAATTCTTCTCTCTTCGAGACACTGTAGGCCGGTTTTTCTGAGTCGTTCCTCATAACTGTAATTCTGGAATACCACTATCATCTTTGTCGCTCTTTTTTGTATTCTTTCTAGCATGTTTATGTCCCCTCTATGATAAGGACTCCACACCTGTACACAGTACTCCAATCTAGGTCTAACTAAAGCTTTATACAGTTTGACGATCACTTCCTTGCTCCTATGTTTAATATTTCTTTTTATCATACCTAACATTGCATTTGCCTTTTTCACTGCTACCTTAACTTGCTCACTCACCTTTCCTGTGTGATCTATTATAACCCCTAGGTCCCTTTCCTTATCTATCTTTCTAATATTGTTTTCTCCCATTCTGTAATTATGTTCCATATTGGATCTACCCATGTGGATGACTGTACATTTATCTACATTAAACTCCATTTGCCAGCTTACAGACCATTCTCGAATTTTATCTAAATCCGACATCAATATATCCACTTCTGCTTTAGATGAGACACTACTGCATAGTTTTGTGTCATCAGCAAATTTTGCAATCATGGATCTCATATCAATGTCCAAATCATTTATATATATCAAGAACAAAATTGGTCCCAAAACCGAGCCCTGTGGCACACCACTTTTCACTTCACTCCACTCAGAGTACTCCTTATTTATGCCCACCCTCTGCCTTCTTCCCGTTAACCAATTTTCAATCCATTTGGCAACTTCGCCACCTATTCCATGTGATTTTAACTTTCGAAATAATCTTTGATGAGGTACTCTATCAAAGGCCTTTGCAAAGTCTAGATAAATAACATCCACTGGCTCCCCTTTATCTATGATTTTAGTAACCTCCTCCATGAATTCTAATAGATTTGTTAAGCATGATCTCCCTCTTCTGGTCGGAGATTGGCCCATTCTTTATATGTTGTCCTTCCACCTCTTTTTGGGACGGCCTCTTTGTCGTCTGCCTTGCACCTTTCCCTGCAGGATCGTATTTGCAAGACCATTTGGTCTTGATATGTTCACGGTACCAAGCGAGTTTCCTTCTTTTGACAGTTGCCAAGAGGTCTTCAAAAGGCCCTATTGCTGCTGTAATTATATCTCGTATTTCCTCATTTGCAACTCGATCTTTGTACGTGACATTTAAAAAGTCTTTGGAAACATCTCATCTCTAAGGCATGTATCCTTCGCTGAAGGTCAGCTGTAACTGTCCATGTCTCACAAGCATTGACAGGACCAATATACGCATTAATCTGATTTTCGTCCATAGTGTTCCTATTGTCTATGCTATTCTGGCCAACAACTCACAATTTGATCTATCATTACTGACAATTGAACCTAGATATTTAAAGCGGTCAACCACTTCGAGTTTCTGACCATTAGCTTTTATCCTACTGTTGAAGCCCTCGGCGTTGTTGGTCATCAATTTTGTCTTTCCAGCGTTTATCTCCATACCATAGCCAAGAGCTGTTTCATCGAGCCTTCTGACCCATTCCTGGATTCTGCTTCTGAACCTGCCAACCTGTCAATGTCATCTGCAAAACATGCCTGACTTATGGTTGGATCTGCTCTTGCAAGATCTTTTGTTTCTGATATGAAGTGGTTTCTTTCTAATCTCCACCTTCCAGTGCAATTTATCCTGTCTTATATTGGATGATTTGGCATTCATTTGAACTTCTTTCCCTGCTGGAGGGAGTGTTTTTCGGCCTCTGCGTGTCTCCATACCTTTTGTTCTTGCTATGTTATCCATTGCATTTATTTGTGTGTTCTCATAGTTCACTTGGTTTTGGGTTGTATTAATTTTTTGGAAACTATTTTTTGTTGCTGTGGACCATTCTGCTATCCCATATTCTAGCACTGTTCTCACATAACCTATGTACAGTTTCTTTAGGGTGCCAGTGTCAGCTCCCCATATCTTTTTCATTATGCCCATTCTGTTCTTAGCTTTGTTGGTGGCTTTATTAATCTGGTTTTTCCATATCAGCCTTGGGTCCATTGTTTTTCATAGATAAATTGGTTTTGCGGGAGAGTGGTCATTTACTTTTAGAATTACTTCTTGGCGTTTAGTTGATAGGGAGAAGATTGTGTAAATGGTACTGATTTCATTGATTGCAATTTGCCATTTCTTTGTCCATGTCTCTATTTTATTTATAGCCTCTAGCATTTGGTATCTAGCTACTGGTGTAGACTTCTCGGATGTCCATAACACTAAGTCAGTGCACTGTGTACTCTTTTGGGGATTTATGTGACTATCATCATTATTGTGTACAATGTCTTTTATAGAACGTTGCGTTGCTCCCATCTCTGTTTGTCTGAAAGAAACTCTTTCGCTTGCCAAAACTTCAGCCTTCGCCAGTCATACCTGGATATCTTGGTGTCATTGCTTTCTTGGTCTACCCCTTCCTCTTTTGCCTGGCACCATACCTTCCATCACCGCTCTCTCAACACCATTGTCTCTTGATGTGACCAAAGTATTTCAACATGTGATTATTATATCACTGATATTTATGAGTTTACTAATGGCTGATTCTAGTTGTCTTGGTGATATTTACTATCAGATGTTCATCAGGTACTCGCATTAAAAGTTCAATGTGCTTTCATTCTCTTTTAATATACATTTTTGTCTGCAGAGATTTTGTTTCTACTTGTTTCTGCATAATATTGGATTAGAACATAGCTCCTTTTTTATTTTAGCTTTAGAACAGTCTGCAAATTATAAAGGACATATTCAGCTTCGCCATAATTTTGGGAATCTTACATAACAATTTTTTTAAACTCACCCCAATGGCAGAAGTCTGAAGAAATGACAAACAGATTTCCTGGATCACGAAGGTAAGGACTAAGTATTTGTCCATATTTGGCCTCCTTGTCAGGTGATAAGGATCCAACAAGAATTGGCACAATAGTAAACTGGCCTCTTCGACTAGTGATGAAAAAGCAAATATAAATATAAACAAAAGACAACCATAATTCTAGAGGATGGTGTTCGGACAAGCGTTCTCAATGAATAGGAACACTATTTTTTTAAATAAAATTAAATCCTGTTATTACAGAAGTGCAAAATTTATGCTATTAAAATATATAAAAAATTAAAACATCATCTTTGAATCCTTTATGTCTTTACAGTCAGAGATATTGTTTTCAATGAAGAATCTCAAAAGTATCATAAAGTTTGGTGTGCAGATACTATTTTTTAACAAATATGTCATTACATAAAAAAAAACAACTTACAACCAGAGGTAAACTGTCTTTCCATATTGACGTTAGAATTTGTAAGCAAACAAATGTCATTTAAATGTATATTTTGACTACTCCAACACATATTACAATATTTTATAAACTTCTGCTAGTTAATACAAGGGCATATCCATAAATCTAACAGACTGATTATGGAACAGCAAAACGGGATCAAGATGCTGAGCAGCGACCCATAGCTGACTGCTAGCATCAGGGCCAGCGAACCATAGCTGCCAAGACCCTTCTACACCTCCAAGCGGTGATCCTGGATAACAGGCTGCAGCAGGGCAGACTGGCTAAGGAAAAAGGGATCGAAGAGGGAATGCTAATCCAGTACTAAAAAAATGATTGCTGAAGTCGGATGTGTTGGATCAAAAGGTGCAAATATCGCAGTCAAGCTGTAAACTACAACACAACGCATTCCGTTCTCTGGACTATATTCTGCTACTTACCCTTTCAGGGTTCGCTTGTGGGAGATTGAGAATGAACGAAGAAGAAGAACATCAAAACTACTACTGGCTACACTTTTTATTCTCATTCTTCATTCTTTTCATTCTCTGGGCATTCGCCTTATATTTATATTTCCCAAGGTGGTGTATGTTGCAGTATGTTTTTATTTTGTTGCAGAATGTTTTTATTTTGTGCCTGTCGGCCCAGTGCATCCAACTTCGGCATACATTTTATGTAAGGGTCTGCTTTCTCCTGCATTTTCTAAGGGTTTGATTTCCTGGGTAACAGCCGGTGCTGTGATGGGGAGCAAACCAGCACCTTTGGCTTGTGAGGCGTGTCATTTAACCACTAGCTTTTGCTGTCCCCTATTGTATACTTTTAATTGTGTACATAGCTTTTACTGAAAACAGAAATATTTAGTTCGCCCATTTCATAATGTATTCAATTCAGTGCCAAATAGTGCTTTACATATAATACTCGTATTCAACTCGAATAGTGCCTTGCAACTGAATATGTCAAAGAGCTGCGTGATAATTTTATACCCAAAAAGTTGGAATAGTTTGTTTCAACTTGCGTTGTAACATTACTGAAGCCTTTTAAACAGCATATATGTCAAATCAGCTGTGCAAATGCATGTTTGTCAATGATGTTAATTCATTCAAACTATCTTGCTGTATCTGAAGAATGACATTTGTTGATGGAATTAAAATGTATGTTGGAGATAGTATATCAGCTTTGCAACACAAACTTTATGTTTTATCATGAATTGGTTTAGTTGTTCTTTCTGCAGGATTTAATCCCCAGATTAATCTATATCTCACAGCACTTCCTACAAATGTCTCAAGTGAATGTCTGTTCAGCACTACCGACAAAAAATTTTCAGACAAGAGAACCACCAAAAAATCTATGACAAGAGTAGCAGAAAAAAAACCCAATGAACAGTCTAACATTAAAGGAAGCAGGTCAATTACAAGGCTGAAGCAAGTAAAGATTGAAATATGTGATCAATTATGAATGGCTACATTTAACATGATATTGCCATCAAAATGCATAATACAAAAACGTTCATTTGGGGTTCTACAAATTTATGTACAGTCATGACACTCAAATGTTTAGAATGGACGTGCAACAGTCTACCTTGCCAAACTACTTTTTGCAACAAAATATCTGTTTCTGCTACACAATTACCTTTCCATAACTTTAGCAATATATGGTAAATGCATCTCCAAACTATGTTCTGCTTCATCTGTGTTGAGGGACATAGTATCAAAAGACCCTGTGCCGTACAGCTCTTCATACACTGAAGATACAAATAAGTAAATACAATAACATTTGTAAGATCAAGAGAAAATATTTTTTTCAAACTGAGATTTTATTATGCTAGGACAGCAATTCACAATTTAGAAGGGTGTATGTTTAACTAGTTTTAACAGAGTTTTTATTTACCTAAAAAATAATATTAAAAGTGTATGATATCCCTGCAAAGAATTATCATTATAAGAATCGAGTATGCTTTTTCTTCTTATCCTGGTCTTCAATCTTGCATCTGAAATAAAGGTTATATTCTGTTTTCACTATTTAAATGATGACCTTTTTTATGGCTTGCAAATATAACTTCCAAATAAATTTAACAAAACGTATCTGCACTATTAACAGTTACGAGACATCAATATTGATGGTTTTAAACTGCAGGAATCACTTGTGTTGTACTTATGACTTGCTGACCCTACTAGACTTCACTTACAACTAACGACTGCATCACTGTTATCAGCAATTGTAGCGTCTCAATGTCATAATTCAATTATAATACATCAGAAAATGATGCAACACGATCAGTGGTGTTGTGCATATAGCAGGCTGATGCAATCCACACAATACCTTAACTTTATTGCATAATTTTCTGATGCAATTCAACGCTATATAGAGCTAGAAATACTTGTAACTTGTAATCCTGGTATTCAATAAGAAATTAGATGTCTGATGTCAGGTAGCCAAATGATGTCTAAATATATATGTGTCCTTTGCCTTAGAAAACCACATCGTACCAAGAAACTCTTGCAGGCCATCTGTTCATCTCATTGCATGGACACCATCGAAAGTTGTAGGGCCACTAGTACATAACTCTATGTGCCCATCAGTTGTCAGAAAAGCGTGTAACATGACATGCCCATCTGTATTTTCTTAATAGTGCTGTATCCACGACATCTTTGAAAGAGGTCTGGTGCCTAATTTCAGTGCTGTGTATGCGGTCTCGTAGTGAGACTGACAGTGTTCTTCGCTCCATCGCTCGTTGGGTCGCTCAAAGTCTGTCAGCATCTGCTTTTCGGAGGTTCCAGACCTCACAACATATATCATGGCAGGAATGACCACACTGTCAAATATGTGAGACTCGTCTTGTTATTTTTCATCTGCTGAAGGATGAGTTTGACTTGGTGAAAACTGAACCAACCTGCTTGAAATCTCACGATTATTCAGTTGATGAGAGTTCATAATTTCCTGGCCCAGGTAGATGTAAGAATTTACATTTTTAATGAAATACAACATTGCGAAATGATTACCTATGCACTCTATGTGGACTGAGTCATTTATACATCAAAATCCATTTTTCTCAAACCCAAAAGAGCGAAACAACAAATTGTATTGTCATTTTCGTGTTGAGTACCAATAAATTAGTAACTATTGACTTCTTTTCATTTCAAAGGCAATTTGTGTGTTGTCCAGCTTTTCATTACCAGGAAATTATAGACCTCCAGAGTTGTTTCCTTCTTCTTGTCCCTTTATCCCCATTACAAAACATCAAGCCACCTGCCACCACTGCAGCTGGCCCATTACAGCCTGTATAAAAGTACTCTGTGTATTCTTGCAGTTGTGGTTTCTTTAACAATGTGTTTTACATGATGATGTTGCTAGCCCCACGCACATCATCAATTGTGTAGATAATGTATATTATTTTCTGAAATATTAGAATTTGACATGTCTTCAGTAAAAAGTACATATTGTGAAAAGTTATGATATTATCGTCACCTTCTATCTCCTTAAAAAGTCAATATCTAATTTTATAAAGCAGTCAAAATACTGCAACAAAGTCTGATGACTACAATCATACCTCCTTTATCAATTGTGAGATTGTACAGAGGTGTTTCATAGGTGTCCGTCCCAGAAAGAGCACAGTTAGACATTCGCACATGATGAGACGGTCCTAGAATAAAGACCCTCTTTCTGTAAAGAAAAAAAAAATTTTTTAAAAGTTACATTAAGTTCATGCATACATGAAAAACAGAATTCACTTAAAACTTAATATTCCACATAAACATGATTTTTGTCTCCTCAATCTTTGGAAATGTATAAGACAAGACCAAATTTTTACAAAAAAAAGCACAAACATAAACTGTCATTTTAAGAAGTAGGCATATCACAAATAATTATTTAATTCAATAGTGGAATGTTATCACCTATATGCTATAGGAAATGACTGAATGTTTATTAATTTTTTTCTACTATGAACTGTGATGTTTTAATCAATGCAAAAAATTACACAAAACTTTTTTTTCAGTTCATCTCATTTTTTAAGGTGTGGTGTACTGTACTGTATTTTGTGCCCAATGATCGAGTGCATCTGACTTCCGCATGCATTTTATTAATAGGTTTAGTTCTTATAGGACACAACCTTGCTGTTTCATGAATCCGAGCACATGTAAGTTTGGGTTGTGAGCTGTGTCTCTAACTGCTTCACTACGCTTCCCCTAGACACATGGAACTGAATTTGTTATACTCTTGGATTGGAAAGATACAGGAAAACATAGCCAAGCACATTGTCAAGAGGACCCTTAAGAAAAGAGATGGCTTGAACATACAATGAGTTAATGAAAGTCAACAGAAGAGGAACAAAAAGACTGAAAATACATACCTATGACAAATGTGAAAAATTCATTATGAAAGTATATTGCAAATGCCATGTGCACTGTCAGGAACTAAAGACGCGTGTCATTTAATTCATTAAACATTTGTGGATATACATTTTTTTAACATTATCAGATAACTTAACCATAATAGCAGCAAATAGAATGGTCAAATCTTATAAAATTGAAGGGATGTTTGACTTGACTTCGTTCATTCTCAATCTCCCGCTATCAAGTCCTGAAAAGGGCTTAAGTAGCAGAATGTAGTCCAGAGAACGGAATGCATTGTGTAGTAGTTTACAGTTTGATTGCACTATTTGCGCCTTTCGGTCCAAACACATCTGACTTAGCAGGCATTTTTTGAGTACCAGGTTAGCCTATCCTCTTCGATCCCTCCTCCTTAGCCAGCCTGCTCTGTTGCAGACTGTTATCCAGGATTACTGTGTGGAGGTGTAGAAGGGTCTTGGCAGCTCTGATTCGCTGGCCCTGATGCTAGCAGTTAGCTTTTGAGTCACTGACTGCTGCAGCTCATGCGCTGCTCAGCATTTTGATAGGAGGAATTTTTTAACATACTTGATTTGTTCTGTCAATAAATTGAAAACATTAGTATTCAATACAGAAAATCCCATGAATAGCAATCTGTAGACATAATATAAACAAGCAATATATATGCTGCAGTCAATAGATAATAGCACAAACAAAAAACACTACAAAATACGGTTAATGAGGTCATGACAAAAACAATGTATGATCTTAGACTAAATAACAATTAGACAAAAGTAATAGTCACCTAGTAATAGTTACTGGCACTGCCACGCTCAAGATGACCCAGCTCTAAATGGGTACCTGACTTACTGTATGGGAAGGAAAGGCAGCAAGGAAGGAAACTGGCCACCCTACCTCATAAACAAACTGTTGCTTCCTACAATGATGTCTCTAACACTTCACCCTCAACAACATTTACCTTTTTAATAGTCATCTCTGAGAAATAGAATTCTCCAAAATGGGACCTTTTAAAATAAGTTCATAAATTTAAATTTGAAGGCACTCTACTTATTCTTCTGCATTCGTTCTCAATCTCCTGCTATCAAGCACGGCTGAACGGGGCTTTGCAAGTAGCAGGATATAGTCCGGAGAACGGAATGCATTGTGTCGCTACAGCTTGACTGCGATATTTGCACCTTTCGGTCCGACACATCCGTCTTCGACAGGAAGGCACTCTAATAGCAGTGAATGAGAGATTATGGGATGAAGTACTGACATTTTTTTTAAATGTGTTGGAACTACGCTGTAGAGAAGCATATTGCACTCAAGATCCATGACCTCCCCTCCTTTTTTCCTAGTTCCCGTTAGAGCTAAGATTTCCAAATTTGATTTCTTCCTTTCTTCCATGAGCTCATTCTCCTTTCCATTTATACTTCTAATATTCCACGTTCCAAAAATCAATCCTTAATTCGAGTCAGTGTGTCATCTTTAAGGTCTGTACAGTTTTCTTCTGTTGACTTGTAATTAGATGGGTAGACAAACAGGTGATTGGTCTGTTGTGTATTTGTGTGATAGGGGAACTGATTCCTTTTGTCCTCCATATTTGTATTATTTTTTTTTCGTTCGCCTTATTTCTCTATTCCCCAAGGAGGTGTGCGTTGCACTGTTTTTATTTTGCGCCTGTTGGCCCATTGCATCCAACTTCGTCATTCATTTTATGTAAGGGTGTGCTTCCTCCTGTATTTTTTAAGGGTCTGTTTTTCCTGGGGTAACGGCCGGTGCTGTGATAAGGAGCGAACCCAGCACCTTCGGATTGTGAGCCATCTCACTTAACCACTAGCCCACGTCGTCCCCTGTTCTCCATATAGGACATTGTTTCTAGATCAAGGCTGCTTAATTGGTATTAACAGTTAACCTTCAAATAGAAAGGCAGCATTCAGTTATCCATCACCCAGCTGATGCCTTGCAGGGGGTCTAGCTCCTCTCCTTTCCGTTTATGCTTCTAATATTTCATTTCCTAAAAACCAAAGTCTGTAATTCATTCCAGTTTGTTATCTTCAAGGTCTGTCCAATTGTCTTCCTTTGTTCACTTGTAATCATGTGGGTAGAAAACAGGTGCTTGTTCTGTTTTGTCTTAGCATGATGTTGAGGCTATCTCCTTTTGGCCTCCATGCAGAGAATTGTTTCTGGTTCATGGCTGTTTATTTGGTATTAACAGCTAACCTCCAAATAAAAAGGCAGCATTCAGTTCTCCACCATCCAGCTCATGCGGTTGGTAACAGGTCCGGCCCCTTCCCCAGGTTTATGGAACTAGAAAGCATTATATTGTTCAATGGATTATTTACCCCAAAACACATCCAATGAAGATATTTCGTTAACCAAACATCTAAGACTAGTACTTACACAGAATTAGGATCAACTTGGCGATATGCAAAGGCTCCGCAGGCTCCACAGAAATAATATCCCGCATGTCTGATTAAAAAAATAAGTTTATAAATGTATACAATATAAAAAAAAAAAGAAAACACTGTAATAAAAAAAAAAGTGGCCTGTTTCAAGAAGCCAAGTTTCTAAAAAGGCATAATGTTCTTTATAGGTTGAAACATCAGAAAACATATATTATTGTTCTTATGTAAAACTGCATTTAAACCTCTTTTTTAAAATCTCTATTTAGAAGCGGAAGGCCAGATAAGTTAAGATAATTGTCCCCTGACTCTGTCAAGTACCAATTTATTGCTGGGCTGAATGGGAGAAGTGGTCATAACATGAACAAATTTTAATACCCACAATATGCTGTCCGCAAAACTGAGCGTATCATTTTACTTATCATGTAAATACAAATTGTTTGAGAAGCAAAACCACACAAGTGGTTCCAGAGGCAAACAGAGTAGGATCACTGTTTCCTCTCCATCACCATCATGTCATAAGAGGCAACTAAGTTGTTGTTGTTTAATTCTCACATTGAGTAAGTTTACTCTTTTGTGTGCCCTGAAAAGGATATTAAGTGGTGCTTTCCTCACATTCCAAGCATGCTAATGAAGGTGGACTGCAGTCGCCCAGGCAGTTGTGCTATGCTTGACTTTATCTGTGTGTCGCTCTCTACTATAGGTAATCATGTTGATCCACATCTCATTAGCCAGACTTAAAATCAATCTGTTTCCAGGCAATGCTACATAGAAGAAAAGTGTGGTCTTGATCAGTATATTGTGAACGACGAAACCCCGTCAAATAAACAAATTACTATCAAGCAGGGCGAGAACTTGATCACAGGTAAGAAAGCCGCAAACGCCTTTGTCGATCACTATGCCAGAGCAAACCACATCGAGGTGCCTGCAGAAAAGCATACAGACATTAGCGAAGAGCTAAAGGGACACGAAAACATAAATACGGCTCCCGAAGAGCACATGATGGCCAAACTTACAATGCGCGAAATGGAAGAGGCTATGAGAACACTAAAGAAAAGGAAATCTCCCGGAAAAGATGGGATAACAAACGAAATGCTGATGGGGCTGGGCCAAACAGCGAAGAGGAAACTACTGTCAGTCCTGAACCAAAGCTGGAAAAGGGGTATTGTACCCCAGGCATGGAAAGATGCAATACTGGTACCAGTACCAAAAACAGGAAAGGATAAAACAGATCCAAATGGATACAGGCCCATCAGCCTACTGAGCTGTGTCGGCAAGCTGATGGAACGGATGATAAACACCAGACTGATGTGGCATCTGGAAGAAAAACGAATACTAATTCCACAGCAAGCCGGCTTTAGACAGCACAGATCCACTGAGGACCAGGTCATCCTCATAGCCCAGGAGATAGAAGATGCCTACCAGGCACAGAAACACACAGTAGCTGTTTGGGTGGATCTGGAAAAGGCATTTGACAAAGTCTGGAAAGATGGACTTAGAGTCAAGCTAAGAAGAAGTGATGTTTGTGGGAAAATGTACAAGTGGATCAACCACTACCTCAAACAAAGAACGGCCAGAGTCCAAGTACAAGGGCAGATGAGCAAAAAGGTGACACTCGAGCAGGGAGTACCCCAAGGGGGAGTACTGTCACCCACACTCTTCCTGGTATATATAAACGATATTACAGAGAATATACCAAGAAGAGTCCATAGCTCAATGTTTGCAGACGATCTGGCTATGTGGACCTCTGAAAAGAATCTCACCATAGCAAGAAATCGGATGCAGACGGCCCTAACATCGCTGGAAGAGTGGGCAAACTCATGGCTGGTCAAAATAAACGAGGAGAAAACCATGTGCACAATATTCTCGCTTTCATTAAAACCCCAAAGTACCAAATTAAGTCTAAATGGCAAAATCCTGCAGCCAAACGACAACCCAACCTATCTGGGAGTCACATTTGATCGGCGCATGACATGGAAAAGTCAGATTGAGAGAAACCAAATGAAAGCCAGAGAAAGAATGGCAATCACGAGGAAACTTGCTGGCACAAGCTGGGGAGCAGACGAAGGCATACTAAAGAAACTGTACACTGGAAGAGTGAGACCAGTTCTCGAGTATGGCATTGCGGCATGGACAACAGCAGCGAAGGCGAACTTCGATAAAGTTAACAAACTTCAAAACCAAGCCATGAGAATTATAACAGGTGGCATGAAGTCAACGCCAATTGTAGAACTTGAAAAGATTACAAAACTGCAATCCATGACCGATAGAAGAGACTGCAGAGCCCAGCTGCAGTCAGAGAAACTCCGAAGACTGACGGACCACCCAATGTACCAAAGACTAAACAATTTGGGAAATGGGAAACTAAAGCGGAGAAACTTTGCAGAAATAGCCAAAGCAAAGATGCACGAAGATCCCATAAACGCACTAACAACACCAAAACCCATCACTACTGTACGAAAACCTACCTGGAGGCAGGATATATTTCCAGAGGTGGTAGAAAATATACCAGGTATTGCAAACAAAAACTGCCAGACTGAAAAAGAAAGGAGAGACACTACCCTAAGCTTCATAACGAAAAGCTACCCAAGCATGGACTGGACCCATGCATACACCGACGGTTCTGTAACAAACACTACACAGAACGGAGGGGCAGGAGCATTCCTGAACCTACCAAATGGCAGAAAAATAACACTGTCATTCGCTACTGGTAAGTACACAAGCAATTTCAGAGCGGAGGCAGAGGCACTGAGGGCGGCAGTGGAAGAAATGGTGACACACAGTGAAAATGAGAGCCATATAGTCCTGCTGACAGATGCTCTCGCCGTAGTCACAGCGCTAAAAAGCCAGAAAAACACTGAGCTTAATGACTTAAGAGCAGCACTCTGCAAACTGTGCCAGCAGTCCGCACCAAAAAGGGTAGTGGTACAGTGGGTCCCGGCACACTGCAACATCCAAGGCAACGAGGAGGCAGACAGACTGGCAAAAGAAGGTGCAAGACTACCACAAACAGATAGTATGACGTACGAAGAGTCAAAACGGCTTATCAAAGCCAGATACATGACCAAATGGGAAACCGAACATACTGGTTACACCAAAAACGATGCCTATTACCAGTTGAACCGAAGAGAGCAGGTCGTTGTCTTCAGACTTCGCACTGGCCACAACAGACTGAGGTACCACCTATTCAACAAATTGAAGATAGGGAGTACCGACGAATGCCCGTGCGGTACTGGTAAAATGACCACTGAACATCTGCTGCAGAACTGCCCGACATACAAGGATCAGAGAGAGCAGATGTGGCCATTACCAGTGGAACTGCAAGACAAGCTCTATGGCAGTAGCGAGAGCCTCAGGATGACCGCCGCTTTTTTCGAAAAAATAATGGTTACTGTCTGACTGCGTACGCAGAAGAAGAAGAAGATCAGTATATTGTGCCTGACTGGACCAGCATCTCAGTTTCCCTAAGGAAGGTTGTGTATGGTTGTACCTCACCATGTAAAAAGCCATTGTTATCAAAACTGTACTGCAAATAACTGGATTGAGACTTCCATAAAAGCTGGTCGGGGTAAATCAATTACTGAGTTGGACCTATTCTCCATCAACTGAAGTGACAGGCAAAAGAAGAGAAACTACTGCAGCGAAAGTGCACATATGTGCTATGATATCAGTTTTTTGTAAAGAGACTAACTGCAATGGTGACGTCATGTTTTGTATGGAGAAGAAAAGAAGACAAAACAAAAATAATTTAATTTTTTTGTTAGAACTTAGCAAATTTGATAGATACATAAATACAGGGGGAAAAAAATTCTAAATGTCACACAAATTATACAAAAATCATTATCCGGACGTTAGGGGTCAGATCCGAAATGAGGAAGTTCAACATCAAACTCTATGCAGGGATGTTGTAGAAACATCATTATCACGCAAATACCACTGGACTGATAACGTGGTTCCTGACAATGGATGGGACATGACAAACGACGTTTGGTGGCCTTATAGTTGTTATACATGTCCACGAGGCCGCCTCCGTGGCGAGATTGTTTGACAAAAGATTTAGGTCAGCTCTGGTACAGCACAACAATGGATCGGGCTGCATACGGAATATTGTTGGCTTCCTGCATTCAGCATACCAGCCAGATTGGCGCCAAGAATAATGTGATTGTGTTCAAAAAGTAATACGCAAACAGAAAAATAACAGACTAGTATCTGATATATGGTAAACGTGAAGAAACAATTTAAAAGGCTCTTACGGTGCAATTATAGCTTTAGCAGGTTTCAATGATTCAGAAGCCTTAGACAGCCAACTCTCCAGCTGTGCATTCAACTCTGCGCCTGAAAAATAATTGGAGCTCACCATAGCAACATATAAATTACATCTGACTTGACTCAAAATTAGCTGCTCCTCTTCTACCATGAGGTGTCGAGGTATTCCTTACTTCTTGTGACGTATAGTTTTGACAGGATAGGGTCGTAGTTGCATGTCTGATAACTACATCTGTTACATTTAATTCTCAACCAATAGTTGGCATTCTAAAATTTGTAACAGCAGATGATGAACTAATATAAGCTTATACAAAAATGTAACTAACATAAATAAAGTGAATTTCAGGTATAAGACAAATGGGGTACCCACAAAATAGAAGCTTCAAGAACAGTACTAAAATTTATCTGAAAAGATCTTAAAGATAAAAAACAAAGGAGAAATATAACAGATAAATGGAAAGGAAATGTTACATCAGCAAAGAATTTATTGGAAAGTTCCACGTCTAAACTTGCTTTTTTTTGTATTACTGAAGCCAATTATTGTACCAAGGATATGGATTCAAAACAAAATGCTTTATAACATTTTACAAAGTATTTAGTGCTTTACTGAAAGCACACAGGTTTGTTTTTTCTCCCAGTCGAGATTGTGCTTCATATTTAAAGACTGGCACTTATACTTGACACAGACTGATGTTAGTGCACATGTGAGAATAGCTGAAAAATGTTAAGCATGTATCAATGATTTCTTTCAAATCATAGTTTCTAAAAGATTATATTTTAATATCCGCTACTGTAAAGAATCTATAATCTAGATTCTTTTTTTCATGCATTGGTTCCTAAGGTAGAGTGCATTATACTGTTTTGTATGTCCTAATGAGAACACGTTATTGAGCAGTACATGAGCTGCAGCGGTCATCGACCCATGGCTAACTGCTAGCACCTGGGCCAGTGAACCAGAACTGCCAAGACCCTTCTACACCTCTACACAGTGACCCGGGATAACAGGCTGCAACAGAGCAGACTGGTTAAGGAGAAGGAATTGAAGAGGGAAGGCTAACCAGGTACTCAAAGCTGAAGTCGGATGTGTCACAGTGAAACTCTAAACTACAACACAATGCATTCTGTTCTCCAGACAATATCCTGCTACTAGCAAAGCCCGTTTCAGGGCTTGATACCGCGAGATTGAGAACAAATATAGAAGAAGTATGCCCTAACAGCCCAGTGCTGACTTCAGCGTGCACTTTTAAAATGGGTTTACTTTCCATAGGTTATTTGCCATACAAACCACTAATTTTACATCATTTCTGGCCTTTTGTTGTGATTTGTTAGTTGTTTTCATTCGTCCTTTGTCCTTGATGAAAGCCCTGTGGTCGTAACATAGGTGTCATTTTATTTTTATCCTGGTGTGGTCACTGGACAATGTACCTATATATGTTTCTATCTATCATCTCTTTGACTTGGCTTTTGCATATATGCTTAGCAGTTATTTTACAGAATTTCTACATCAATAACTTTGCTGCTTAGAGTTCAATTTTTACTAAAAAATTGAGAATATCAAGCCATTATAAGAGCTACAGAGATGAGGTGTAGAAGAGTAGTAACTAAGTTAGTGTAGATGTAAAAAGAGGAGTGTGACAAAGGTGTGTATTGTCCCCTTCCCTTGTCTTTTTAACATTTACACAGAACACATTTTTTAATAGCTGGTGGAGCTGCCAGGTCTCATTAGTGGAGTGTTAATAAATAATCTCAGATATGTAAATGACACAATTCTGCTAGCTGAAAGCGAACAAGAATTACAGGAATTTGTGATTCAAGTTAAGAACAAAAGTCAGGTTTATGGACTGGACATTAACACCAACAAAATGAAAACTATGATAGTTAGCATAGTAGACTCAAAATCTACTTGACATATTAATATAGGCAAACAAACACTCGGAGAGATCAAGAGCTTCTTATCTTGGAAACATAATAATGGAGGATGGATAATTAAATGGAAATCAGTAAGAGAATAGATTTTCACCAACATGAGTCATGTAATGACATTCAAATAAGTAACTACCACATTAAGGGGAGGAAGACTGACCTCTGGTCAGGCAAAATATACTAATCAGACATGTTAGTCAAGGTCAGGCAAAATATACTGACCAAAGACTCTCACCTCAGCTTCCTGGTAGCTCTTCCCTGGAAACGGGCTGTCTTGTGACAGCCTGAATAACAAGATGAGGGATCGACGGGATTCCCATAGTAGTGAGTGATACGCAGATGAAGCCAAGCATAGCACAATCGCCTGGAGGACCCTGGTCCACCTCCATCAGCACGTTCGGGATGTAAAGAAAGCTACTGCAACCCGTCACTTAACGTCCTTTTCAGGGCACACAAAAGAGAAAACCTACTCATTGTGGGAAATAGAAACAATAATAAGTATTAGTAACTACCACATTAAAATTGTGAGTAATCAGATATTATATATACTCATCATTACTGCATAGAAATGTGAACAAACATTTGGAGAAGAGAATTGATGCCTTTGAAATGTGGATATATAGAAGAATGGGGCGCATCTCATGGAAAGAAAGGAAAACAAATAAGGAAGACTTGGAGAAATTAAGGATGCAAAGAGAATTGATGAACAAAATCAGTCAGACACAAAATATTTTGGTCACATTGAAAGACAACACTTTGCTGAAAATAATACTGGAAGAAAAGATGGAGGTTCAGAATGCAAGAGTTAAACAACTCTACAAAAGTTAATATTATAAGTGAGACTGAGAGGATAACATCAAAAGATGAATAAGGAAAAGTCTGATACTGATAGATTAACCCATCAAGATCGATTCAAGGCAAGAGGGAGAGCATTGAGATGTGGAGATGGTGCTTGAACTGACCTCAATAGTGCACTCCTATGTAAATTGTAGATAAGATTTTTTTAAATAGATCTAAGTATTAATGACTCATTGTCTAAGTTGTCATTGATTATATGAGAAAGTAAACTAAGAGACACTCGCTGACTCAGACACTCGACTTTACCTTCACTCTTTTCAGAGAACTCTCCCTAAAGCTATCCTATACTATACTATTAATTATTTAGTAATTTACTAGTACTAGATCTATTTATTATAATAAATAATAATATGTCTACTGAGTAGATTACGCAATTAATACCATTATTATTATTATCCGCTATGCTATAAAAATAACTAGATTCTACCGTATGCAGTACGTACACCTGCAACAATAAACTTACTTAAAGTGGGGTTCTTTTTTTCTTCTAGCTTTAAGGACAATTGTTACAAAAGTTTTAACAACTTATATAATATAATAATTGACGTAGTACGTTGTATAAAAGTAAGAATAAATCAAATTGCAAACGGCATCAAACACCAACACTAAAAACTGAAAAATAAAATAAAACACAAGAGTAAAGTTTTAGGTTTACAGAAGTGAAAATAATAAAATGTCACAATGGAAATGTTTACCAGAATCTGTGTACCAGCTCCCTGCATGACTTGCTTTTCTAATCTTGCCATTCTTGGACATTCTGTGCTGATTCTTTCTAGTCGGTTAATATAAAAGCACAGACAATCACTTTCTGGTCTGCCCTAGTCGTCTGAAGCTAAATCCAGCCTAGCTGAAGGATGTCGTCTTTGTAACCCAAGTAGCTTACAAAATCAAGCAAGCTGCTCCATTCGAGTCACCTGTGCCCGATAATAATGTAACACTGTATGAGTATCAGTTATGTATTTCGTGTAATGCACAGAAAATGTCGATTCACTTTGTGCTTTAATGATGTAAATGTTAATCTTAATTCATTTTGAAACACTGATAACGACAATTGAAATTTTCAATTAGTTCTTGTTCCTCCTAATTGCTAATATTCTGCAGTTGCGCACAATTTGTATTATACTATTAACTATATGATATTTCAATTTCGGAAGTCGATGACAAAGCAATGACAGAACAATACGCCAAGATGTCAAGGTCTGGATTAGCATATTCTACAGCTTTCACTGGTGAAAATAAAGAGTATACTGTTTACCACATGTAATATTTGTCCAGTTATATGATTTGGAAACATGACATGTAACCAAGATTAGGCGAGAGCCTCATCAATTTGCCAAAACGGTAATAGATATGGGGAGAACAACTAGGAGTTAGTTCATATATGGCGTCACGCAGTTATCTGTTTTACATTACATTTACTTGTCATTATTAAAAAGAAAGTTTAGGTGGGGGGGGGGGGGGTGGGGGGGGGGGGGTTGTGTGTGTTCGTGTTTAAGATATTTGGGACCTCACATAGGTAGAAGAAGGGGAGGGGGGAGGATTTGGGCTTTTGTGACAAGGAGTGAGTTTGCGAATGCCCACAATGAGTAGGCTACTCTTTTGTGCGCCATGAAAAGGACGTTAAGTGGCGGGTTGCAGTAGTTTCCCTCACATCCCGAGCGTGTTGATGAAGATGGTCCGGAGTCCTCCAGGCATTTGTGCTATGCTTGGTCTCATCTGCGTGTCGCTCACTACCACGGGGATCACTTCGATCTCTCACCTTGTTAACCAGGATGCCATGAAAACAGTCCATTTCCGGGAAGGCTTACGAGGAAGCCAAGGTGAGGGTCTTGACCAGTATATTTTGCCTGACCAGTCGTTAGTCTTTCTTCCCGAGCTAGGTGGTTTAAAATGACTAAAATTTCGTGGCGTTCAGTGAGAACAACCCCCTAGTACATTTGATTGCTAATTAACCATAAAAAAAGGGTAGATGTATAAATGACACCTGTACAAAATTCTGACCAACTAGGCAATTCTATGAGCAAAATGTGCTTGAGAAAAACACGTTGGCATGTTAAAATAGAACATTATAAAAGATAGCCAAATCCAGCACAGGATCGGGGTTGTAGTGGAATACGTTAGTGGCAGATTGTAGTGGAATACGTTAGTGGCAGGTTGTTCATGGAACTAGCAATCTCGTTTTAGAAAACACGGTTCTATCGAAACTACCATTACCAGGGCACATACATGCTTTGGCATAGCTTCTTTGCCATAGCTACACCGATATCCGCCATGATATATCTAATGTGGAAAAACAACGCATTGCGTGAATATACATGCTACGCGTGGAAATATGCATTCCTTCGGCGTTAGTCCTGCAACTATGATGATCAGTAGAACACATGGGGCACTCAAGATAAGTGTAAATGATATTTCTCTTCAACAGACCCATGAGTTCAAGTATGTGGTCAGGTCAGGTCAGGTCATCCCGTAACCGGTGAGGTCGTTGGGGCACACATGAAGACATCCTCACAACTCCACGCCATCCCTCTCTGTCAGATGCGCTGCATGTGACTTTTCTGGTCGGAGACTGGTCCATTCTTTTATGTTGTCCTCCCATCTCTTTTTGGGCCGGCCTCTTCGTCGTCTGCCATGCACCTTCCCGTGGAGGATTGTGTTTGCAAGACCATTTGATCTCGATATATGACCGTACCAAGTGAGTTTCCTTCTTTTGACAATTGCCAAGAGATCTTCGAAAGGCCCTATTGCCGTTGTAATTCTATTTCGTATTTCCTCGTTTGTAACTCGATCTTTGTACGTGACGTTTAAAAGTTTTCGGAAACATCTCATCTCCAAGGCATGTATCCTTCGTTGAAGGTAAGATGTAACTGTCCATGTCTCACACGCATAGAGGAATATTGACAGGACCAGTGTACGCATTAATCTGATTTTCGTGCGTAGTGCTAACCGTTTATCTTGCCAGATTTTGTTAAGCCGTGCAAGCGCCGCTATTGTCTCTGCTATTCTGGCCAATACTTCACATTTTGATCCTTCATCACTGACAATCGACCCAAGATATTTAAAACGGTCAACCACTTCGAGTTCCTGAACGTTAGCTTTTATCTTGCTCTTGAAGCCCGTAGCGTTGTTGGTCATTAATTTTGTCTTTCCAGCGTTTATCTCCATACCATAGTCAAGAGCTGTTTCATCGAGCCTTCTGACCCATTCCTGGAGTTCTGCTTCTGAACCCGCCAACCCGTCGATATCATCTGCAAAACGAAGGTTGGTAATCGTTCGGCCCCCCTATCTTGACAGTACCAACGTGACCTCCAAGTGCCTCACTCATAATTCCTTCATGTGATATATTGAAAAGAGCTGGAGAGAGTGTACACCCCTGTCTCACACTAACTGATGTGCGAAACCAGTCTCCCCGCCTCCCACAAGTATGTGGGCAGTATTGTTATTCGGCAGACGGTAGGATCGACAGGGAAATTGAGACTAAAAAGCATCTGCTGTGACTTATCAGCTGTCCCCACTGCTTAGGCATCCGAGCATTAGGTTGGCAACAAAGCAACAGCTAATAAACAATATATTTATTGCCGACTGTGCTGCCATTGCCAAACGACATCGGTTGAGGCGACGTTAGAGCAGAATTTCGACATGTGAAATAAAATGTTTTTTTGTTTGTTTGTTTGCATTCGCCTTATTTCTATATTACCCGAGGCGGTGTGCGTTGCACTGTGGTTTTATTTTGCGCCTGTCGGTCCAGTGCATCCGACTTCAGCATGCATTTTTTATGTATGGGTCTGTTTCCTCCTGCATTTTCTAAGGGTTTGCCTCCCCGGGGTAACGGGCGGTGCTGTGATAGGGATCGAACCCAGTACCTCGCCGTCCCCAAATTAAATGTTTGAGGAAGGTCATTGGTGTTACCAGGAGCGACAGAATGCGAAACGTCGACATTTGAAGTAAGGTCGGCACTACGTCTTGTGCCGAATACATTTCCAGGCAGAAAATAAGTTGGTTTGGTCATCTCATGAAAATGCACCATCATCAACTTCCAATGATGGCTTACAACGCTGGTAGATCTGGCTACAGGGCAAGGAGGTGGAAGCAAGGCAGGTGGATAGATGACATTAGAGTGATTGTGCTGCGACACGGACTCACATTGACCGACGCAACGCACTTGGCGCAGTATATACGACTTAAGCTCCACACGACGCTCAACGGCACGAGTGGAAAGAAAACTAACTAACTAATTAGTGCTGAAAAGGACGCTGTGTCGTAGTTTACAGTGCGGCTGCGATATCTGCGTCCTTCGACTGGGCACATCCGATTTCAGCTGGTGTTTTTAGTACCGGGTTTACATTCCCAATGTGATCCCTATCCCTTGACCAGACTACACTAGTGGCGCCCTGGATGCAAACAGGCAGCTATGAGTCGATGACTAGTGTCAGTTCATGCATTGCTCCATCTTAGTCAGCGACTCATAGCTGACCGCTAGCGTCAGGGCCAGCTCTACGCTGTGATCCTGGATAACAGGCTGCAGCAGGGCAGACTGGCTAATGAGAAGGGATCGAAGAGAGAATGCTAACCCGGTACTAAAAAAATGCTTGCTGAAGTCGGATGTGTTGGACCGAAAGGTGCAAATATCGCAGTCAAACTGTATACTACGACAAAACGCATTCTATTCTCTGGACTACATTCTGCTACTTAAGCCCTTTCAGGGTTTGGTAGCGGGAGATTGAGAACGAACGAAGCCAAGCCAAGCCAGTCATTAGAAATCTTGGAAGTGGGGGCAAAACAGAAAAAAAAAAGAAAATCGAAGAAACCATAGAGTAAACATGAATAATGATAATGCTATGACGTCTAGAAGCATACGATGAAGAATGAGTGTTATTGTCCTGTATGCTCCGGTCAGCAACATCCTGACTTCTCAGTTTAGCAGAGTTGCCCCAACATAACTTCCGTTCGATATATGTTCTTCCATTACAAGTGGTGAAGACCACTCTCTTTGTCCAGTCCTGTGAACAGTTTTTTCTCTTGCCGTGTCCGCTGAAATGGGTGACTTGCGAGGTGATTTGGATTTAAATGAGGAAGAAAGTGCACCCTTTGTTAACCTCACTCTCTAGTCCTGAGCTACCCTTAGTCAGCGGCAAAATATTTATCGAGGTGACTGGAGATAGCACAGGATGCAGATTTTTCATCAGGGTTTACTCGCGGAGTCTGTCGCAATGTAAACTCGCAGCCGGTTACAGCGCCATCTTTGTTGCTAATCCCTTCGCTATATCGGTATATATGACATCATCACTATCCTGAGTATTAGCATTTATTAGCGGGCTAGGCACGAGCAGCTTATTACTCTGCTGCGTTTGAACAAGTGCCGCGGAGGGTGGTTAACTGATGTGAGAGTCCATCTTAATAGACTCAAACACAAGAGCAAAGTAGACCAGTACCCTGTAATGCGCCATCAATGCTGCTCTAAACAAACCACCTAACCATGACCGGTGTAATGTCATGTCACACAGTGGAGAACATGCTCTCTGTTTTGCAGTGGGGATATTCGTATCTTTGTCATATATATATATATATATAATAACAATTCAGTACTGACTTAGAGTTGACATAACGATTGAAATAAGTTCCGTTGATCGCTACGACGGCATTACGATAATCACTGGGTACGAAATATTCACCACAGATAACTCCAGCAGAACAACGATGCACTCAAGTAACGGAACGAAATTGGGGATAGAACATAACATGATCAATATTTATACTTCTGGAATAAGAATTGTCAATATGTCCTAACTCGAGTGTTTTCAAGAGTCACAGTTTCCAAGATCAAATGGCAAGGACAGAATCTGGAACACAGCACGACCTCCAAATACTTTGGAGTAAAGTTGGATCACACGCTGGTGGCCATCACCAGTGGCAACACTAGACACGCTCTATGGGAATGTCGACAGCCTCAGGATGGAAGCTGCTTTTTTCGAAAAAATACAGGTTGACGTCTAACAGCGTACGAAGTAGAAGAAGGATCACACGCTGTCCTATGCCGCACATTGCCAGGAGACAAAACAAAAAATACATGCGAGAAATAGTATTATACGAAAACTTACTGGCAACATGGGGAGCAAAGCTAGATGCCCCCAGAACATCAGCATCCGCATTCGCAAATTAGCATTCGCTCTGTATTTCTCTGCAGCTGAGTACGCCGCGCCAGTCTGGAAGAACTCTACACATGTCAAACATATAGATACAGCAATAAATGAGACAGGCCGTATAGTTACTGGATGCCTACAACATACACCAGCTGAAAAAATAGACCCTATAATTGGCAAAGCGCCACCAGAGATACGAAGAACTGTCACGTCAGAGATAGAAAGAGAGAAACAGGTAAATGATCAAAGACACTCTTATGTTTCGGCCATCAGTTGCAGTGCGTAAGATTAAAGTCAAGACGAAGTTTCTTACAGTCAACTCAGTACCTACAGACTAGTCCAGGAAAACGACGCATCGAAAGTTGGAAAAAGCTGACATAGATCCACTTGATCGAGTTACGGGAGGAACCTCTTCCTGGACATCTCCTGCCCTACGCAGCATAGAAGTCACTAAATATACTTCGAACCGGTGTATCACGATGCAGAAAAAAACCTGAAAAGATGGGGATACAGGAATAATGAAACATGTAGAGTAATACAAGACCAGGACTATCTGGTGATCTGCCCAAGCCTCCCCGAGACTTGTATGGAGGGCCTGCTGAGTGTCAGTGACATGGTAATCCATGTGAGTGAATACTGAAAGAATAATGCGTGACGTTGTGCCTAGGACAGGGGAAGTAAGTAAGTAAGAGTCACAGGACCGACCTTCCATTATTATACTGATCAGTTTGGGATCAAGATGCTGAGCAGAATATGAGCTGCAGTGGTCAGCAACCCATAGCTGACTGCTAGCGTCAGGGCCAGCGAACCAGAGCTGTCAAGACCCTTCTACACCTCCACGCGGTGATCCTGGATAACAGGCTGCAGCATGGCAGACTGGCTAAGTAGAAGGGATCGAAGAGGGAATACTAACCCGGTACTAAAAAAATGCTTGCTGAAGTCGGATGTGTTTGACCGGAAGGTGCAAATATCGCAGTCAAGCTGTAAACTACGGCACAACGCATTCCGTTCTCTGGACTACATTCTGCTACTTAAGCCCTTTCAGGGTTTGGTAGCGGGAGATCGAGAACGAACGAAGCCAAGCCAAGCCATACTGATCAGTTTCAAACATAGACTGGTCTTGTGGCCTTGAGCAACCACTGTGCGGTATACTTTAATAATACATTCGCTGTAAAGAGTGTAATTTCATTAATGCTAATTAAATATGGCTGGGAACTAAGAATCGAAATTTAAAAAGTTGCTTTGACCTAGAAATTCTAGACAGAATGAACTGTACAAATCGCAGGTCACTGGAGCTCAAAGTTCGAGAGTTTTTGCATAGCGGATAAACACAAGTATTTTTTGTTTTAGTTTTTTACTTTATATATATATATATATATATATATATATATATATATATATATATATATATATATATATATATATATATATATATATATATATATATATATATATATATATATATGCAGGCCTCAGACTTAAACGAGCGCATGAGCTGCAGCGGTCAGCCACACATAGCTGACTGCTAGCGTCAAGGCCAACAAAGCAGAGCTGCCAAGACCCTTCTACACCTCCACGCTGTACTCAAAAATGCCTGCTGAAGTCGGATGTGTCGGACCGAAAGGGACAAATATCACAGTCAAGCTGTAAACTATGACACAACGCATTCCTTCTTCTTCTTCTTCTTCTTGCGCAGTCAGACATCAACCTTTATTTTTTCGAAAAAAAGCAGCGGTCATCCTGAGGCTGTCGACAGGTCGCAGGTTCAAATTCCGGTGGAGAATTTTTTTTCACGTGGATCATCCGGTAAATATTTTCCCTGATCTCTGAGTAGTGAGATCAGACACCCGTTTTCAGTGAGCTCACATTAAAAATCCCCTAGCAGTTAGAAATCGAAAAGAGTAGGCTTAACGGTCGCTGATCGATTAAAATTCAAAGTTAAACATCTACTCAAATTATTCTATGTGGACGGCGTGGGCTAGTGGTTAAGTGACACGGCTCACAACTTGAATGTGCTGGGTTCGATCCCCATCACAACAGCGGCAGTTACCCACGGGAAGCAAACCCTTAGAAAATGCAGGCGGAAGCAGACCCTTAAATAAAATGCATGCTGAAGCCGGATGCACTGGGCCGACAGGCGCAAAATAAAAACCACAGCGTAAAGCACACCGCCTTGAGGAATACAGACATAAGGCGAACGCAAAAAAGACAACAAAATTATTCGATGTATTCTCGCCCCACAGAGAATATGTCGCAAAAAGGGGACTGTATGGCTATAACATCAGGTCTTGGTTGTGTGGTTACAATGGAACTGCAGAGGCCTACACAAAAACTTTAAGCCATACCTAGGACTGGCCAATCTGGGAAAAGAAACAATAATATATGCGATTCAAGAAACCATGCTCAACCCAACCAAAAGACTCAATATTCCAAAATACAATATAGTTAGGAACGATAGAGAGACATGAGCGAAAGGAGGAGTAGCCTTTATAGTAAATGAAGAATACAAAATAATGGACTGGGATCCATTTAATACCGAAAACCTAGAAGGCCTATCCATTAAAATAGACAGTAGTCCAGCGAGCATCACAATAATAAACATATACAACCCAAGAGGAAAATTCACCACAAATGACATGGAAACAATCAAAGCACAAATAAACAATAGAACAATCATAGTAGGGGATTTCAACGCACATCATCCAGCATGGGGAGGAAGCGCGATAGACACGGCATGGAAACAAATAATGACCTTCTGCGAAGAAAACAATCTAATAATAATAAACGATGGGTCAATGACCTGAATAAATAACAATCCAAATGGATCAGATACGGCTATAGACGTCACAATAATGACGCCAAACTTAGCAACCATCAAATGGGAAGTTCTGGATAATGCAGGATCAGACCACCTGCCCATAGCAATTTATTTAAAAGAAAAATACATACGAAACACTGGATCAATCAGACCCTATTTCAACTACCATAAGGCAGACTGGAACGGATTCCAAGAAGATCTGCTCAGACTCAAAAGAGAAGACTTAATCTCAGATAACGTAAAAAGACCCAAAAGAGACCTTGATGCTGGTTTGTGAGTTTTGTGGGCAATTGATGAATTTGCACAAGCCTCACGGAGGTGGATGTCCGATTTTATGGCAGCATTATTGGCAGCTCCTGGCTCTGATTTACGGAAGGCAATACCATTCATCTCTTTGCTCAATACATGAAGAGAGTGGTCTCCCTGTAGGACAGACGTGTACTCTCTAGCCATGTGCCGGAGCGAGCAGAAATGCCCTGCTGACATGTGCGACCATCTCTAAGCGTTCTTGGTGGGCTGTTGGAGACACAGCAGGTCTTGACACTTTGTTTGGTGCGCAGTCCGACGATGCGTAAGATTCGTCTTTTCTGCTATGACTGCACACGGGGTTATTCTCCTGCGGTGCAGGAGGTCCATTTTCCACGTGCGGAGTTGGATCTGAAAATGACAGTGGTATACCTCGCGACTTAAAAATGTGGTACTTCGTGTGGTTACATTCTACTAAATTTGACCTATTGTTGTCCGTGGGTAAATTAACACACAGGTGCCCATGTGGCGATAGACTCGGTGGATTGCTCTAGCTTGGCCACAGTTTCTGTGTCGCCTGTGCCTTGAACGTGGTGATCGGTGGTCGATGCTTGTGGATTCAGTGGGAAGATGCGTCGACTGATGATGTAACGGACTCACACTACAATTAGCCCATCGGTTATGTAGCAAGTGGGTGTGACAAATCACGAACGCTACAGTGTGCACACATGTAGATGTGCACATATGTAGGTGTGTAGATATGTAGGTGTGTAGATATGTACGTATGAGTATATATATGTGGACATTTTAATTTACACTTATGTATGTATTTATAGGTTTATATATGTATATCCCTTCTGCGGGCATCCTCACCACTATATATCCACACTTAATATAATTATACTACTACTACATCAACCTTTTTTATCTATAATTATTTAATCAATTATCTACCTTTCTATTGTTCTTCTGTTCCTGAGCCTACCACACATTCAACACATAATTGACTGCGAGAGCTAAGAGGGCACAGGTGAGATGAGGGATCTACAATGTGACACACAAATCAGTGAATCGCTTACAAGTTGGAGTACATGGATGCGATGGAAAAATATGAGAGCAGGTAAAACCTGATACACCAAGACCAGACAGAAGGAAGTCAACACAGATGGGCCTCACAACAGAAGGAAGACACTTTTCAACTAATTTATATTGTACTCTTAATCCTTATGTATCAAGTATATTGTTTGTTATATTTCCCAATCATTCCATCTCATTCATTCTCGTTGTACACCTCACTACACTGCTATCTTCACAATTGTGTATAAAATGTATGATGGGGTTTTATATTTTTTTTTATAAAATAGAAAGAATAAAAAAAAGAAGAGGGAAAAAAAAAGAAAGAAATCAGGAAACAAAAAAAAAAAAAGATCCGAATCAAGTATGACAGAAAATAAATATACTCAATCCCAAAATGGTCCCAGGAAAACTATTGTGCATATTTATGCAAATACCTACGGCGGACAACTAGGAACATCAAAAGCGAGGAACAGCGGGAGGAACATCACGGAAATACCAGACTAGGTACAAACAGATACACACTCGCATCCAAGCACTGGTTTATGCGTCTTAATATCGCCCAAATTGACTGCGGTCTGGGTCGGAATAGGCGTGCCTCCGCCAGTAGAAACTAGTGAGGCAAACACATAACGAAAGGATAATTAGAAGCGAGGAACAACGGGAGGAACATCACGGAAACACCAGGTTAGGTACAAACAGATACACACACGCATCCAAGCACTGGTTTATGCGTCTTAATATCGCCCAAATTGACTACGGTCTGGGGTGGAATAGGCGCGCCTCCGCCAGTAGAAACTAGTGAGGCAAACACATAAAATAAAAAAAATTATTTAAAAAAAATGGTTAGCGAAGCGGCATAGATGGTGCCTGACAGGCTGCGAGTCTACCTTGCTCTAATTTACGCTTCTACCACCAACAGTCCCAAAAATAGGCGATCGTATATTCCAAGGCTAACAGATACTGGGATTGACCTGGCAAGTCACCAGTGGATATTGACTTGCCAAAATATATGAAACAATAGAGGTCACACATCCCCACGACTTTCAACGTCATAAGTGGACTGAAGACAGACAGACAGCCAGATAAATAGATAGATAGATAGATAGATAGATATATAGATAGATAGATAGATAGATAGATAGATAGATAGATAGATAGATAGATAGATAGATAGATAGATAGATAGATAGATAGATAGATAGATAGATAGATAGATAGATAGATAGATAGATAGATAGATAGATAGATAGATAGATAGAATTTAAAAAATCGTTTAATAACGGGAACATACTCAAATAACTTTAGTGCAGAAGTAGAGGCACCAAAGGCCTCGGCCGAGCTTGTAATCCAAGATAAAGAAATCCACAAAGAAAACAATATTACTGACTAATGCCGCGTCAGTATTCATCATCATCAGTCCCGTAACCTAGAAGGTCGTTGAGTCCCCTTTATTACAGTTTGTCAAACCGGTTCACGCCATACGTCTCGACTTTTCGTCAGGGTATTAGTTTCAGCTATAGATCTTCCAGTCCATTCTTTTATATTGTCCTCCCATCTCTTGTTCCTCACCTCTCACGCTTACCAGGCACAGTAGGACGGTCTTGGTTAGCCCCACCAATCGTGATATATGTCCATACCAAGTACATTTCCGTGTTTTTACTAGTCAGTAGATTTTTTATATTGACCTAACTTTTTCCTTCCAGTTTCAAGAACACTCTCGTTTGTAACGCGATCCAAATATGAAATGCCAAGAATTATTCGCAAGCATCTAATTTCCATTGCGCAAATTTACGTTCTAGTGCAGCCGTTAGAGTCCAAGTCTCACACTCGTAGTGGTATACCGAGGTGACCATGGTATACATTAAAGTCAGCTTTTATTTAAGGCTTATGTTCTTGTCTTTCCAGGTTATTCGCAGTCTGGTCAGGGCGACCATGGCCATCGCTGTTCTTGACTGGATCTCCGCTCTAGACCCATTCATTTTTGCTCCCAGATATTTGAACCGCGTAACACTTTCCAGAGGTTGACCTTTGACCATAATCGGGTTTTAAATACCCTCTGGGGTGTTGACCATAATCTTACTCTTCTCTGCACTGATTTCCATTCCAAATTTCTGGACAGCATTGTCCAGGTTTGCGACTAGCCTTGCAAGTTCAGGTTCTGTTCCAGCCAGACCGGTAATGTCGTCGGCAAACCGGAGGTTGGTGAGTATGCGTTCACCTATACTGACCGTCCCTTCGTGTTCATCCAATGCTTCTGACATAATGCGTTCTAGGAAAGCGTTGAAAAGTGCCAGAGAGAGGAGACACCCCTGACGCACGCCGACTGTGGTCCCGTTGGGGTAAACTGCACTGCTAGCATGGGAGTATAGTTTCTCAATGACGCGTCAGTATTATCAGTGCTAAAACAACACAAAGATGAAGATCTCGAGCCATGTATTTTCTCACTGACACAGTTCTCAGCAGAACACCCAAGGTTGGTGATACAGTGGATCTAATCCCATTGCAATATTGAAGACAATGAAGCTGCAAACTAACACCCGACTTCCGAAAAGAAGACACGCTACTTTAATTTAACTAGAGAATACCAAGTTATCATCTTTATACTGAGAACTGGACATAACAAATTCTAGGGTAATCTTTACAACAAAATGAGGATTGGAACAGATGACAAGACTCCATGTGGGGAACATACCATGACCGTGGAACACATCCTACAAAACTGCTTGCCCACGCAGGAAGAGAAAGAACAATACTGGGCTCTCGAGACAGATATGAGATAAAAGCTGTAAAGAGATCAAACAGCCTTACAAACAATAGTGTCATTTCTAAGAGAAACCGGGACCTTGATCTGAGGATAAACGAAGAAGAAGAAGATACACATACAAAAGAGACCTGGAGGTAATTGGCGAGGTGTTAGAATCTGACCTCGGGAGCCGGACAGTGTACATCAATGCATGAGGGACAGTGCTGGAATGTCGGATACTAGACATATGACGATAGACAAGGACATGGTGACAATAGAACCACCTTAACGTAGCACAAACATACATTACATACAGATACACACGCACCCATTCAAAAGTAGATACGCCCTGATATAACATAAAAAGGACTATATGTCTGTGTTGAGAGATCCTGCGTTCGCCAATAAAAAATGCAAACTACTTACAACAAAAACAAAAAAATTCCGAAAGTTTGGGAAGTAAACAAAAGGAACCACAAAAACATAACAAAAATCCAACAAGAAAACGGTAAATAAAAAGCTGCATGTATATGTTTCATAATGAAATGGAATTGAATAAAGCAACGTTTAAGTAAATAAATAACAAACAATTCATTTAATTCTCATGAAGTGCCTGAAATTGTAATTTAAACCACACAAGCGTGGAAATCTGGCAGAAAAATGCCGATGTTTGGAATATGGCTGAGTTGTTAGTAAGTTTCCTCCTGATAATTAACGTTCAGTGTTTAATTCGATAAATACTTATTTAGAGTTTAGCACATCATGTTATTACTTTTAAACAACATTTTTTTACTTAGGTGTGAACTGAAGTGATTGATACTGATCATCACTGCACTGATAGTGAATTCTGAATAAACAAAAATAAACTATTATACTATACAAGACTAGTAGTACTAGTAGTACAGGTACACTTGACAATCACTAGTGTGTACACACCACAGTCCACAATACGTGAACAGTGTCACTCACTACTCAAAACGTGGGAAATACAATTTTTATAAAGTAAAATAAAGTAAAGTATCAATTCAATACTTGTACTACTACAGTACTATCATGTTGTTAGTGTTTAAGTGTTAGTAAAAGTAAATAATAAATAGTAAACAAGTTAACAAGCAATGGCATTCATTTGATTAATTAAGACGAGACTGTAGGTCGTTATCAGCAACACCTCTCACTCATTTCTGCTGCCTGTGAGTGTGTTACGTGATTTAAGACCACGTCTCCAACAAATATACGCTATAATACGCCAAGCCCAATCCGTTCTTCCAGATCTGTCCACGTCTTCCCTGTTTGAGTATCCTTTGGCTTTATTTATATTTGGTTGTGATTTTGTCTCTAGCATTCTTCTTCATTTGCGATTTTGTGTGTGTTTTGGTCTGCCTCAACTTCTCTTGCTAATATTGACAATATTGTAATGCTTTAAATGCTACTGTAGCCTAGCAGTATCAGCTGGTTTCCTTATTGTGCGTCCACTGTGCTATCTAATTGACCAATGTCATTCACTGTGACATCAGAAAGGATTATCTTTTGATTCTCACCTCATGTTCCACTGGTATCTGTCTACTGACAGGTTCTTTCCAACAATTCAACATTTGTGAACTTATTCTATTTTCATCCCACTATTATGCGCTGATGTCTATTTATGAAGTGTACCTTTTTGGTTGTGGTTCTTGTTTTCTATTTTTCAGCCATACAATAGAACAAACTTCATATGGAAGTCACAACAATTTGGTACCATATAGACCAAAGGCTCAAAGTCGAGACCAAAATAAACAGGGTGCAGATCAGAGATTTGCTCTTTGCCGATGATGTTGCAATTTCAACTCATTCAGACGAGGAACTGCATAGCTTTACTGTCTGCATTTTCTGATGCCTGCTGTGAGTTTGGATTAGCAATCAGCAGAAATAAAACACAAGTTATGGTCCAGAGTGCTAACAAGGCACCAGCAATCTCATATTGATGATGATGATGTGCATACACTTTTTTCAAAATGTGGAAAACATCAATTGGTTATAAGAATGCCATATATTATAAGAAAACATGACACTTTTCTTGATTATAAAGTAGTGCCTACACTGTGAAAAATGATTGGTTTTTACGAGTTCACATTTTGTATGATGTGTTCCACATTATCGTAAACAATTTTTCTAATTTTGTTTTGTAATTAAGAATGATTCTGTATTAATAGTTTCCTTAGTTGTATACATTTGTAAAACCATTAAATTACTAAACGTAATTTTAGGGAGCAGTACTTTAATTTCTGCACCTTTTGATATTAAAATTAGAAATTAATACTTCAAATGAAAATCTTAAAAGTGGGATAGAAATGAGAAAGACCACACCTTTGTATTGCAACTTGTTAATATGGTTGTTAAGTATGTCAAGAATGTCCTGCATGTGCCATCAAAGTGCAGACGACATAATGAGGTCATAATTGCTGTTAAAAGATGGCAGACTCACTATTGACATGCACCAAAGAGGAGAAATGTTCTGTTATCCACTTTTTGACAGCGAAGGGGTGAAGCCTAAAGAAATTCATAGGCGAATGAAGGTCCAATACAATGATACATGCTTTCACTCCAGCTAGTGTAGTAGAATGTTACAAAACGACGTGAATTCTGAGACAGTCTGTTTATGACTGGGTCAGGCACACAGAGTAGTTACCCCAGAGTCAGTTGAAGCCATTGACCGCCTCATAAAGGAAAATCGCTGATTGACTGTGAATTAAATTTCTGGACATTAGTCAAGGTTCAGCACACCACATCACCCGTGATGTGCTACAATACCACAAAGTGTCTGCAAGGTGGGTGACACGGCAGCTTACTCCAGAATTGAAACGACACATTGATGCCTGTCAGGAATTTTTGTTATATTTTGAAACAGAAGATGATGGTTTCCTAGCAAGAAATGTAATGGGAGATGAAACCTGGGTTTATTACCATGATCCTGAAACAAAAAGAGTGAGCAAGGAATGGTGCATACCTCATCACCATAACCGAAAAAGTTTCACACGTAGCAAAAGGTTATATTGATTCCCTTTTGTGATGAACAAGGCATTATTTTAGAGCATTACATGCCCGGGGGAACATTGTCACATATACAGATCTTCTCAGGAATGATCTTTGACCCACAATCAAATCCAAACGACGTGGTAAAGGTGTTCTTTTGCAACATGACAATGCTTGACCCCCATACTGCCCGTACAACGGTTGCAACCATCGAGGACCTCCACCTTCAATGTCTACCACATCCGCCGTGCTCACCAGAACTAGCACAAGTGATTTCCATGTCTTTGGGCGACTAAAAGAGGCATTTGGAGGAAAAACTTTCAGGTCCAATGAAGAGATCCAACAAGTGGTTCATGATTGGTTATACATACGACCAAGATAATTTTTTTCATTAGGAATACATGCACTTTATAGGTATCAAACGCAACACTGACTGCAATGAAAAATGGTACCGTTGTGTTTCACTTTTTCAGAATAAATTTACCCAAAAAATATATTTAGGTTTTCATTTGCGGCCCCCTTGTATGTTAGTGTAAAATACAAAGTGAAAAAAAATCATAAATAGATATGTTCTGATACTGCACAGAGACAAAAACACAAACGAAACCTACATTACGACCAATAAGACTTCATTAGGGACTACGAACAACAACAATAATTAACTAACGAATCAAAGAAGAAGGAATTAATACATAAATGGGGGATGTCAATACATATGGGTGAAAAAAAAAGGGGTACTCAACTGAGAAAAAGTCTTATCACTCCTTTCGAGATGGCAGGAACCCAAATGACAGACACTGACGGGATGAAGTGGAAAAAGGCCAGGTAGGCCAGTGGTGCCAAAAACCAAAAGGTGATTCAAGTAGAGACGGCAAAGAGAAGGGATAGGCAGATAAGATCGAGGCAGGTGTGAGATGAGGAATCAAGAAAAGGTGTGAAAGATATTAATGTCATGTGGTTGGAGGCAGCCCATGCGGGAGATCAATTTGTTCTCAAGGATAAATCGATGACGATTATCAGAGAAACAAGAAACTAAGCCAGTGACACTAACATCTGCTTTACCCCCATGCCCAGGACCATTGAAGTGGCTGGTGATTGGTGAGCTCGTGTGGTTATATATATCATTGAAGTGTTGGCAGAAACGCTCACGCAGTTCTAAACCAGTCTCCTCAATGTATGTTATACCACACTAGCGACAGATGAAAGAATAGATGAGGTTGTGTGACTTCCATGTGAAACCCTTTTTGATGAAGAACTCGACTTTGGGGAAGGTAATCGAGAGAGTAAGGATGACGTGATAGCAAGTAACGCAGCGATATGCGTTATTACACGACCTGGATGGCAGTGGGGGCTTGTGGGAAATTGGCTACTGACCAGCATGTCCCTCAGATTTCTGTCCAGTATATAGGTGACAAGGGGAGGATTGGGAAAAACCTGTGGAAGGATCAGAGGCGCAGTAAGGGTGATAACAAGTTTCATACGGTAGGAGGTAGGACAGAAAGTTGGAGTCGTGACGGGAGATGGGGAGAACCCGTCAAAGGGCGGAGGTGAGAGTGGTCTCAGGGTAGAGCCGCTCATGAAAGTAGTCAAGCATCTCGTGGGCCTTAAGAAGGAAATCATCATCATCTTGACAGAGGTGAAGGAGCTGGGAGAAGGTGAAGGAGCTGGGAGAAGGGGAGCAAGCCCCGACAGGATTAAGGATGAGAAGACATGTGGAGGAGGTAGTTGTGGGCGTCAGTAGGTCTGTAGTAGTGGTGGAGGGACTAGAAGGGCAGATGGAGACTGTGATGTCGAGAAAGTGGACAGACATGAGGGAGATAACAGACGTGAATTGGATAGATGGTTGAGATTCTAGTGTGACCTACGAAGAGTCCAAAAGATTTATTAGGGCCAGATACATGGCCAAATGGGAAACAGAACATACTGGCTACACAAAAAATTATGCCTACTACCAGTTGAACAGAAGAGAGCAGGTCATGGTCTTCAGACTCCGCACAGGCCACAACAGACTGAGTTACCATCTATTCAATAAACTGAAGATAGGTGGCACTGACGAATGCACCTGTGGTACAGGGAAAATGACCGCTGAACATCTGCTGCAAAATTGCCCGACATACGAGGACCAGAGAAAGCACATGTGGCCATCACCAGTGCCAACACTAGACAAGCTCTATGATAGTGTCGACAGCCTCAGGATGACAGCTGATTTCTTCGAACAAATTCAAGTTGACGTCTGACAGCGTACGAAGAAGAAGAAGAAGGATAGATGGTTGAAAGTCATTAATAAAGTCAATTAAAAGGGCCTGTTCGGACATGTCGGTAATACCAATCACGTCGTCGATGAATCGATAGTACATCTGGGGCACAGAGCCCTGATACTGATGCCAAATCAGGTATTCCAGGTGCCCCATGAAAAGACATGCGTAGTTGGGGCCAATTTTGATGCCCATATCTACTCCATATCTGGTCAAAGAACTGGCCATTGAACTCAAATGTGTTGAGGACGAGTTTCGCCAGATGGATGATAGTAGATATGGAGATACGTGGGTTAACTCTCTGGTCAAGGAAGAAATAGAGGGCCAATAAGCCATCAGAGTGGAGGATGGAGGTGTAAAGGGAGCAGACATCAAGTAAGAAAAAATAGATGGGGGGAGTGGGAACATAGGGGAAGAGGAAGTAGTCAAGGCATGGTTATATCCTTAAGAAATGTGGGGAGATTCTCAACCATAGGCTGGAAGATACCATCAAGGAAATCAGATACCATTTCACTGGGACAGGAGCAAGCAGAGACAATGGGTCTGCCGGGATTGTTAGGTTTGTCAATCTTGGGAAACATGTAGAATAAGGGCTTACCAAGACAACTATTAAAGATACAGAGGTTCGTTTCGCGAGCCGGGAGAAGATGGCATTGGTCATATGAAGGATAGTAGTAGATAGCTCATTGTTGAAGAGGACAGTAGCATCATCAGCGTGGTTTGTAGAAAGAAGGGCTGAAGATTGCCCTCCTGAACGTATCAATCTTTGTGCCATACAACCACTGTGTGCTAGCACCTCGTATGTTTGGCATAATTATTAACTGTAAGTAATACATCTAAATTTAACACTAACAATATGCAAATAATTAATAACTATAAGCAATACCTCAACATTTAAAGCCCTGAAGATATGCACATAATAATGTTGTTTTTGAGCTAGTATGTACCAAAAGTTAATAATGACAACAATTTATTGGTAATTATATATTTGTTATTCAAGGTCATCAATGTAGCTTTGTGCCCAGCTCTAAAAAATAGTTATTTTATTTTAAAACTTAGCAAAATGAAAGACCAGTGAAAGAAACTTTTCCTATTTTTATATTTTAAAACCTCTACGCCCAAGTGTAGAAGAGGAGCTACTAAGTAAGCAAATAGCAATTTAAAAAAAAAAGTGATGCTGACATTCTATGATTGACTGTTTCGATAATCCAGCAGTTGATGGTGTATGTTGTGTGAGCTGTAGCAGTGCCAGAAATGTGTGATCATCACCACCTGCGATCCCCTGCTCCAGTGGGGATAGTTGATCATGTAGCAAGCTTGTCTGAGAATTTTGCAGAGCTTATTGAAACAGGGGACTATGCTGATATTACTCTTGTAGTGGATGGATCCTTTTTTCGCAGCCACAAAGTTATCTTAGCAGCAAGATCTGAATTTTTCAGGTCAGTAAATGTTTAATGAATATATTACAATTTAACTAATTCTCTCCTGAACATTTAAGCCATTCATGTCAGGTCATCCCATAACCAGTGAGGTCGTTGGAGCACACATGAAGACATCCTCACAAACCAATGCCACCCTAGTCTTTCAGAGGCCATTGCTTGTGCATCTTCTGGTCGGAGATTGGTTCATTCTTTTATGTTGTCCTCCCACCTCTTTTTGGGACAGTCTCTTCGTCCTCTGCCTTGCGCCTTTCCGTGCAGGATCGTATTTGCAAGACCATTTGATCTCGATATGTGACCATACCAAGCGAGTTTCCTTCTTTTGACAGAAGCCAAGAGGTCTTCAAAAGGCCCTATTGCTGTTGTAATTCTATCTCATATTTCCTCATTTGTAACTCGATTTTTGTACGGGGCGTTTAAAAGTCTTAGTAAACATCTCATCTCCAAAGCCTGTATCCTTTGCTGAAGGTTAGCTGTAACTGTCCATGGGTGTATTTAATTTAAGCCATTGGGTGTATTTAATTGTCAGATGTAAAACCCTATCAAAATATCACATACTAGAGACCTATTTATCTTTAGTTAAGTTTGACTGGCATGTCACATATTGTATACTTTATCCTTGTTGTTCGTTCTGAAAAGAACAATTTGTTACATTGTGTTGAAATTTACAGCGAGGCTACAATATCTGCACCTGTTGGTCCGAAACATCCGGTTTCAGCATGACACATTTTTTGGAACCATGTTTGCCTTCTCTCTTTGATCTCTATTCTCTCATCTGTTTCTACGATTCCACTTTCAGGTGGAATAGTATCTTGAACAGCTCTGGTTAGTTGACCCTGACTGCTGTCATCTCGTTCACTCTTCAGCCCCACATATTTTCACAAAATTTTTCAGAATTGACTGGAGGATGCAATGGAATAATGACATTTGATATGTGAGAATGTAAATTTGTGTAATAAGAATTATAGTGATGTAAGTTTGTTTTCTTATTTACTGGCAAACCACTTATGTGTTATATACTTATTCTTCGTTTGTTCTAAAACTCCAGCTACCGAGCCCTGAAAAGAGCTTTGCAAACAGCAGGACGTAGTCTGGAGAATGGAATGCGTTATATCATAGTTTACAGCTTCTGTGATACTTGCACCTCTGGGTCTGACACATCCGACTTCAGCAGGCATTTTTGGGTACAGGATTAGCCTTCCTTCCTTGATCCCTTCTCCATAGCCAGTCTGCTCTGTTGCAACCTGTTATCCAGGACACTGCAGTGGGGGTGTAGAAGGGTCTTGGCAGCTCTAGTTCGCTGGCCCTGATGCTAGCAGTCGCTGACTGCTGTAGCTTATGCACCTCTCAACATCTTGATACCATGTGTTATATACACATACTGACACATCGGCTGGACTGAATGAGTTCAAAAATGATATTTGACAACAAATTGTATACGTTTTTTGTCATTAAATGAACTCAAAATATATGTATAATTATAAGTGCGTGGCAGAGTCATGGTTTCAATAATTAAAAGTCTATATGCTTGTTTTACATGCAGTGCTGGACAAAGAAACCAAACTTTTAAAGTTAAAACTGTTGAAAGATAGGGATACCACGAATCAACCATTCTCTTCCTAACCGTTATTGACTGGGTGATGCATCAGACCACAGAGGACACACCAAGATGGACATTATTTCCTGCACTAGAGAATCTGGAATACACTTATGATATTGTACTATTTGCACACCCACACCAACAATTCAAGAGAAAACGGAAAGACTTAAGTGCATAAAGCCAACAAATAGGAATTAATATCAAGACAAGTCATGACACTAAATTTATTAAATCCCACACCAATTAAAATAGGAAATGAAGCACCAGCGAAGACTGACACATTTACATACTTCGGAAGCACAAAAGATGATGGACCATGCAAAGACATTAAAAACAGAATGATTAAAGCCAGAACTGCCTTTACTAGCTTAAACAACATTTGAAAGTCTTTACAGTGCAAACCCCAGTCCAAATGAAAGTGTAAATCAAGTCACAAGGAAGGATCAGAGTACCATTTTACGACTGAAGACCGAACACATCCCACTTAACAAGCACCTGAACAGAATCCAACCACAATATACTCGGGAGTGCCAGCTGTGTACATACCCACATTAAACCGTTGATCATCATCTCTTTGAGTGCTCAGCGCTTAACGATTTTAGGGAAATGCTTCTTCCTCTGCAGCCATATACATGGAACACTTTGTATGGCAATAGACAGCAGCTGATAAACACGTGCAGATACCATTACATGGCATTGGGTGGAAGGGCAAGAGCCCGGATGCTGCTGGATCCGTAACAACAGTACAGCACAAACACCAAACTAAGAATATACATGAGTTGCGTACTTTCTATGCTTCTGTATGGTGTGGAGTGTTGGAGAGTAACAGAAAGCTAATTGTCAAAATTGTCATCTTTTCAAATAACTTTATGTTTGATGTTCAGTCTTGAAACGCTCCAGTCTACTCAGCTGTAAATGGATACCTGATTTACCTTTAAAGAAGGCAAGGCACTGAGGGGGGGTACTGATCACCCCACTGAGACCTAATACAATTAAGTCTCTAACACCTGATTCTGATGGCATGGCCGTGTCTGCTATACGACTACCTTAACTATTTTGTTTACATCATCAGAATGGCAGCTGTTGACATCAAATGCAAACTATACAATCATCGTCATCATACATCATACACCACAGCGACGGGAGGCAACGAAAAGATTGGGACCTGGGGCTCACGTCTCAGCCCGACCTGGTCGAGCCACAGAAAGAGGTCTCTGCCGTCCCGCCGATTAAAGCGGTCGAGAATCTGTCCAATATTCACCCCACACGGCGTGGAGGTATGAAATCATTTGTAAACGACGTAGTTCTCGGTCGGGGTGTCGCAAGCAGTAGAGCAGCCACCTCACTGCGAACTGTTGAGACTCAGCCCTCGATCATGAGATATGTTCGCACACCAGGCGAACAACATCTCCGTGCCACGACCAGGCTAGTCTCCTGGCAAAATGCACTCTTACCTCGTTCTTTACTTTTTGTCTCCCATCAGTCATCCCAATGGATGCAGAAGAGATGCAGGCCAGCGAACATTGCACATCTGCCCCTTTGTGACAAATTCCCTAGTGGCGGGGAATGCTTAGCGTACCATCACTGCAGGGGAGCAAGGAGATACCCCCACTCACATGTATATGCTACGTTTCTGGCAGGACGTGACGATCCTGGGACACAGACACACTGGACTGCCTCTCTTCTGGGACACTTGAAAAACTAGTACATAAGTCCATCATATCACCATCATCATCATCCCTTCGACACGAGTGGGGAAGACTCGATAGTCCTGCAAAACAACTTTCCTAAGAGAGAGACAACTCTGACCTCAAACAACTGCTGCCTTGCAGATGGGCTGGGAACAGCCAAAGGCTAAGGACGGCATCCCTACAGAAACGCCTGTTGAAATCGAATGCACTGGGCCACAGGTTTAACGAAACAGTGCAACGTATATCGCTGTATGATGACGTATACAATCATCAATACACACGTGTTGAAAATTCATTTAGATACTAAATTTTACAAGGAATCTGACGAAGACATTTGTCGGACCGAAAGGTGTAAATATCGGAAGATTGAGAACGAACGACGAAGAAGAACAAGGAAAAATCAAATCAACTTTCTTTTCAGTTTATTATATTTGTTTATATATTCTGCAGAGCATTGTTGTATGGTGGCATGAAAGAATCACAACCTGGAACAACTGAGATAGAACTACAGGACACACCTTCTGTTGCCTTCTCAGCTCTTCTGAAGTACATTTATACTGGGCGCATGAATCTGATTGAAATTCAGGTAAATTTGTAAATTTTAGTTCTCTATCGTTCTCTCTCTTTCTCTTTTTCTGTATGAGTATGTGCTTGTGAGAGAGAGAGAGACAGATAGAACTGTCTCTATGCTCAGTGTTGTAGGCAAAGTCTTTGTGAGAGTCATCTTACTAAAGTTACACAAATTGACTGAGCAGCTGACTCAAGTCATAGTCTGGAAGATAACGATCAACATTATTTTTTTTCTTCTTGGGCAACTTCGGGAAAAGTCACAATAACAAAATCAGCCCATTTACATTGCCTTCATTTACCCGAAACAAAAGTAATTGCTTTGGTTGGCAGGGATGTGCTCTTCAAAATTTCAAAAACCTCTCTAAAATAGACTGCCCAAGTAAACAACTGCAGCTAATATTTTCGTTCCATGAAAGGAACAGTCCAATTTGATGCTAACATATCACAATCATTTGGTATTTGAAGTGGTGTTAAACAAGGCTGCGTTCTGGCCCCAACGTGGTTCGGAATCTTCTTTGCTCTGCTACTGAAGCATGCATTTGGTTATTATGTAGCAGACAGAACGGGATCTTGCTCTTTCGGCTCTTTGAGGCCTCTCCTCGACTATCCACCTTACAATAAAAAAAAATCTATCACAGCTAACTGACATCTCAATAAATTTACTAAGGACACTATTTCAAAACCAGTAATAAACAAATTCTTTATTCCTACGTTACAACACTTGCACTCTTCTACCACATACAACTTCCTGCACGCTCCTCTCTAATGATTATCTAACTTAAAACTGCCTACCGCTAAACCTAAAACTGTTGTCAACAGTCATTTTTCCATGCTTGGCCTGCCGTAACGTAAGTACGAATTAGGCGTAATGAGGCCGATGGCTAATTCGTGGGGTAAACCCAACCCAGGTAGATCGCCCTTGGTTCCGTTCCTCAGCGACGACTGTCAATTTGCGTGGTGGGTGTAGAAAAAACTAGGCCACTGCTATAACTGCTATAAATATATGGTGAATACAGGTTTGTCAAGGCAGCCACGTAAACTGGCGTGTGTTGAACAAAGGCCGGCTGACCATGTGATAACCTGTCTCGGGTCAACACACATGTCAGATGGTAACGTTCCCTCTCAGCCGATCTAGAAGTCAGGAAGCCCGTTCTCTTCCACAGCGGGTAGCTATGACTGATAACTTAAAAGTTCCCCCAAGTGGCTGATGCTGATTATTATCACAAATGAAAATTACGAATACTTCACCACACTGGAACTAAGTCGATGCGACGTTCAAAGTAAAGACTCGGTAATGCTGTCTTTCTCTCTATCGCTCTGCCAAACTCGTTCAATGTGTCGAGCTCTGAAAATCTTGTGAAAAGTGTTGAGCTCTGGATCGCTCGAACTGAATATAGTTCAATGTGTCGTTCTGGAAATGCATAATGTACCTTTCTTTCAAATCTATCGTTCTGAAAATCGCGTAAGGTACCTCTAGCTCCCGGCCCGCCATTGATTTTTATAGTCCTTCGGACTATTTTCTTAGCTGTCGCTACTTTAAAAATGGCGTCCTGACCGCTGCCATTAATTAGCCACCAGTCGCGATACTCGCTGACGTGGGTAGTCAGGTCTGTGGGAAGTCCACCTCTAAATTAACAAAAGTATACAATTACGCTTGTGCGTTATCCTAGACAACATAATCTGTCAGTAGGGAAACAAGATTAGTCTGCCCAGACTAAATTTGTCACAATTATGGTATGCATGTCTTCTTGATTGTTCCTGGTAAGCAGTTCTTAGTTAATGATGGTGTTTGGCCAGAGAATTCTATGAATTAGACAGATTATTTGAAAAGATGACAAGTTTGGCATTTCACTTTCTGTTACTCTCCAACACTAGTTTGGAATTCGCTAGGTCGGATGGTTGACTGTTCAACCTTGCAAGGCTCAAAGCCAAAATGAAGAACAGGGAGATCACCATCAAGGATTTTCTTTTCACTGATGATGCTGCTGGATTTCAGGTGGCTATTTTGGTTACCGGGCTTGTTTTCCCATTGTGATCCCTACACTAGTGTAGTTTGTTTCCAGGCCGCTTCTTGGAGGTGGAATAAGGTCTTAATCAGCTTTGGTTCATTGAACCTGATGCAAGCAGCTATCTAAGAGTCACTGGCTGCTGTTAGCTCATTCACTGTGTTGCATCTTTGGCCCCACTCTAGAACTGAAACTCATAAAAGACTAGGAGATGAAAGCATTTCACTACAAGACATGTTAAGGGATTAATTAGCCACCAGTCGCGATACTCGCTGACGTGGGTAGTCAGGTCTGTGGGAAGTCCACCTCTAAATTAACAAAAGTATACAATTACGCTTGCGCGTTATCCTAGACAACATAATCTATCAGTAGGGAGACAAGATTAGTCTGCCCAGACTAAATCTGTCACAATTATGGTATGCATGTCTTCTTGGTTGTTCCTGTTAAGCAGTTCTTAGTTAATGATGATGTTTGACCAGAGAATTCTAGGAAATAGACATGTTATTTGAAAAGATGACAATTTTGGCATTTCACTTTCTGTTACTCTCCAACACTAGTTTGGAATTCGCTAGGTCGGATGGTTGACTGTTCAACCTTGCAAGGCTCAAAGCCAAAATGAAGAACAGGGAGATCACCATCAAGGATTTTCTTTTCACTGATGATGCTGCTGGATTTCAGGTGGCTATTTTGGTTACCGGGCTTGTTTTCCCATTGTGATCCCTACACTAGTGTAGTTTGTTTCCAGGCCGCTTCTTGGAGGTGGAATAAGGTCTTAATCAGCTTTGGTTCATTGAACCTGATGCAAGCAGCTATCTAAGAGTCACTGGCTGCTGTTAGCTCATTCACTGTGTTGCATCTTTGGCCTCACTCTAGAACTGAAACTCGTAGAAGACTAGGAGATGAAAGCATTTCACTACAAGACATGTTAAGGGATTCTACCAGCTTGAAAATCCAATCAAGTTTTGCTATCTTCATGCTCAACTTGAAACTTCATAATGTAGACCTAATTTCATTCAGATATTTTAGTAGATCTTTATCCCCAACTTTCCTATAATTAAGTAAAGCCGATATGAAGATCTTTAGTTACAAATTTGGGAAATGTGAACAGTAAGAAATACTTCAAATGAGTTCCTGGGACAAACAGAATGGAATTACTGTTTTTTTTCTTGCATGTCATAAAAGATGACTAAAGAAGGTTTTGTATTGAGCTGGCAACCTCACCATGTAAAAACCATTGCTATAAAATTGCACAGCAAATGTCTGAAATCAGGCTTTCCTAAAAGCTGGGAGCCAAATGCAGTATTGGACCTGTACTTCAACAATCGGATGTCAAGTTAAGGAAATAGGGAGACTGGGCATGATGTTGCATCGCAGATAGTAAACTACTGCCTAAACAGTAACTTAAAAACTAATTTCTCCACTTTCCCCCTCTCTTCATGAATGTATGGGTTGCCTTTAAATCTTCCACGTAACACTATGGTTGTGTGCTGCACTTTGTCTGTTTTCTGTAGACTGCCTGCTATTGAATGATATTATCAGTTAATATATTTCTATCTGTTGAGCAGGAAGAAAATCTTTTGGATATTCTGAGCTTGTCGCACAGATTTGGCTTTGTAGAGCTTGAGTCATCAATCTCTGATTACTTGAAAGCCATTCTCAGCATACACAATGTATGTCACATATTTGATTTGGCCAACATATATAGGTAAGTCGTCAGTGCTGAAGCAATGTTTATAAGATAGTCACTTGGTACTTTAGTTTAGGTCCAACATGACAGCAACACCAATACAGCTGGAGAGAAAGTAGAGATGGATAGGACACTCTCAGGAAGTGCCAAACGATGACATGTGCTTACATTGGAACTTCCAGTGAAAGAGAAGTGTGAAAAAGTCAAAGAACACCTGGGAAAAAGCAGTGGTAGAGGAAGCAAGGGCAACTGGAGCCTCATGTGCATAGCACAAGAAGATGGCGCAAAATAGGAATCGGTGATGATCAACTGTTGCAGTTCTATGTTCCAAGGGGAACTAGAAGGAATAATTAATTCTGCTGGGAAAGTTGAAGGCAAATAACTAGTTTTATATTATTACAGAAGACTAAGTTTAAGTACTCTAACTGTTAGGTGTATCATTTTAAAGTCATAGTAGTAAATCGGATATTGTCTTTCAGTTTTCTTTTAAAATGTACTTATTTATATATAGTCACTCCTCTTCTACTCCTGGAGGCATAAAAGTCTTTTTTATACTTGCGATCAAGTGTGCAGACATTTAGGTGATTGACCTGTTGTCTTTTTAAAAATATAAGAATCAAAATTGTTGTTCATGTTTTTTCAGCCTGACGTCTTTGTGTAATGTCTGCAAAGATTACATGGATAAGCATGCACAGGAGGTGCTAAATGGTGAAAGTTTCCTTTCCTTGTCGCAGGTCAGCATTCTTATTTCTGATTAATTCTTTTTTTTTACTTTTACCACGCTGAATTAAAAAAGGACACAATTTTCCCAGCATCTGAATTATTTTTCAGTGCGTCATGTTTTTCTAGGTTGTTGACTGTATCTTTTTTGTTACTTGTTGTATAGATATGATTTGTTTGTGTGAACAGACATAAATGAATAAAGAACTTGTTGGTGTTATTGTTTTTGTTGTGTATGTTTAGTTTCTGAGATATAAACAGATGAATGCGAAAATGAAAAAGAGCGACAACATTTAGACTTTTCAGTTTTGATAGTAATCTGGACCTTCAGTATTTGAAAATCATCACAGAACACTGATAGTGTTTTTTACAAGATCATCATATCTGTTGTTTTCCCTTACAAACATATTTATTACTTCTAAATAAACAAATTAAACAGATCTACCTCAGAAAAATATGTTGCAACAACTTAACTTCATCACCCTAAAAAATGGCATAGTCTTCCAGACAAAGAGAATAAATCGTTTCAAAATCTCTTTCAAACTAAACAGGCCATCTTTCTTGTTTACTCATATCTACAATGACGGCAATGTCTATTTTTAGATTCAAATACCTGGATGTTCCTTCGGTGTAAATACACAACAATGCTCTAGAATAGGTTTCTTATCACCCCACGTAATTTTTGGCCCTATTAGTGAAAGCTGTAAGGAAATAAACTATGGGATAGCCAACAAGAAAACTGAATACCAATAGTAGCAGAATGAAAAGCAAGAAAATTTGAAGTCTTGAAGATTCATTAACATATGTATTTCTTTTCAATATAGCATCAAACATATATGAGGGGAGAAAAATGTGCTGTTTTTATAAAGTTGCATGAATACAAAACAAAATGTTTCAGCTAATCTGAAAGGGAAGGGTATTGAGAATGACAACAATGTTACATATCTAGAAAACATCATGAACAGATCAGGAGAATCAGAGAAAGGCATTATGATTTAGTATTGTCACGGTAAAATAAGCTTTAATGGCCATCAAACAAGTTTGGAGAGATTAAATGAGTAATTTAACACTAATTTAATGTGGTTGTCTATAAGTAGCAAAGATATTCAGGACCTGGTTGTACTTAATAATCCAACAAATTCTATAGCCAAGAATTATGGCGAAGAACAGAGCAGTCACCAAATATCAGGAAATAAATTTTTAAAATTGGTGGAGTATGTTCTATTTGAAGATCAACCCAGTATTGCAAAATGATCATTGGAACTCACAAGACAAATAATGAGAAGATAGCAAAATTAATAACATGACATTTCTTCTTCATCTATCAACTATTGCTATGCTTCTAGTCCGGTGAGGTTCACCAAGGAGACTGCGTTTCAGGTCTTCGCCTGTCCACCGAGCATATTTTTTCGAGCATGGTTGCTCCCCCAGACCAGACTGCCTCTCTTTGGTCTGCATAGGTATGGTGTTCTTGCAGAATATGTTCTGGTGTTTGCTTGGGTGCTCCACAATCGCACGTGGCAGTGTCTCTGAGACTCATTCTGTGGAGGTGGGCCTTGAGTCTACAATGTCCCGTTCTGAGTGTGAAGATCTTTGTGTAAACGCTAGATTCATCCTTCTTTTTCATTTTTGTGTGCTAAGAACAAAGATCAATGGCTGCAGTTCGCCTCCTTACTGGAAGCTTGCAACAAAGCATTTATGTGCATGTTTTTGTGTGGCACATTTACTCGATGAGGTTATCAGTCCCGTGTGCATAGTATCTTTTCTTTCATCTCCTCTCCCAAGTAAGGGGCGTGGGGGTTCACACCAGAGTGTCTAATAAATAATAAATAGTCATTTAAAAAGAATTACACGCTATAAGACTAAAATTTGTAAATTATTTTTGCATTCATATCTTTGAAATAGCCCTGCCAGATCTTTGCTAGTCTATTATGTGTCTTTAAAATAGTATATTTTGTGTCTTTAAAATAGTCTATTCTATCTTTGAAATAGTTTATCAAAATAGTCTATTATGTATTGACACAATTTCCCCTTCAGCTGCAATATTTTTTAGGGACTCCGTCGTTGTTCACTTTGAAAGCCTTTAACCTTTTTTATTTGTTGGTCATAAACATTTTTTTTTTTAGTGTTTGCCTTATTTATCTATTCCCCAAGGCGGTGTACGTTGCACTGTGGTTTTTATTTTGCGCCTGTTAGCCCAGTACATCCAACTTCAGCATTCCTTTTTTTTATGTAAGGGTCTGCTTCCTCCTGCATTTTCTAAAGGTTTGCTTCCCTGGGGTAACGGCCAGTGCTGTGATGGGATTGAACCCAGCACCTTCGGTTGTGAGCCGTATGACTTAACCTCTAGCCCACTCCGTCCCCAGTCATAGATATAATTTTTTGTTTGTGCAGAGACATAAATTTAGTAAAGAACTTGTTGGTGTTATTGCTTTTATTGTGTGTTAGTTTCTGAGATACAAGAAAGTGAACGTGAAAATATTAAAAATAGCACCTATTTCTGGATGTGCAGAAAATTGTTGACATTTCCACAGATGGCGGATAGTGTTTATTTCGAGATCGTCATATCTGTTAGTTTCCACTAAAACATATTTATTACATCTACATAAACAAACTAAACAGATCTACCCCAGAAATCTGCTACAACAACTTCATCATTCTCAAAAATGGGCGAATCTTCAAATCTGAGGGAAAAAGAGAAGAAATTGTTTCAAAAGTCACTTTTAAAATACAACAGGCATTTTCCCTGGTTCAAATTGAAGAGGGCAGAAATGACGTCTATTTTCATCTGTATGTTCACCCATTTTTATTGCATTAACTCGTATGTTTATACACAATAAACCGTTGACTACCCGTCTGCTGGCGTGCAGCCATGCTAGCTGTGAAATAAAAAAAAATTTCAATCACGGAGTAGCGGTGCTGCTGTGGTAAAAGTTAAAATAGTCTATTCTATCTTAGAAATTGTGTATAACTGTAAAATTGTCTCTGGCTTTCCATTTACAGATCTCAGTGCGAGACTTGATCTCAAGAGATTCTTTTTGTGCACCAGAGATTGAGATCTTCAGAGCAGTGAGCAAATGGGCGGAGCACAGCAAGGGCCAAGATCCAACACCCATTCTTGAAGTTGTGAGGCTACAGTTAATGGAGATGCATGAGCTGCTACATGTTGTGAGAGACACTGGCCTTGTGTCATCTGATTCTATTCTTGATGCCATCAGGATTCAGATGGAGAGTCGTGACATGGAACTGAAATATCGAGGCTTTCAAGGTTTTTGACTGTCACTGTGCTTAACGTGGTTAATTACTTAGTCACTCTTCTTCTACCCTGGGGCGTAGAGGTTTTTTTTTTAGTTTTTCTGTGACGGGATAGTCTGTCCTACACCCACCCCTCCCTAGTCACCTCTTATGACATGTTTGGCAGGTTACAGTGTGACTATTCTTTGTTCCTCTTTCAGCCCCAGTAACACACTAGCGAGCAGAATAAATAATATTATACATTTAATTTATTCCCATTAAGTATTAAAATATACATTGTTTTGTGTTTTAGTTTGGACCAGCAGTTTATTTTAAAAGTCTACAAATATTCATTTTCCATTACAAACATACAAGAAAGCAACTGCATATAGTTTTTGCCACTTTTGATGTGCTTTCTGTAGGTTACATTATTTCAGTTAGTACTCAGGGGCAAAGGGGACCATTTTTTTGTTGTTGCGTTCGGTTTATTCCTCAATTCCCAAAGGAAGTATGCTTTGCACTATATTTTTATTGCGCCTGTTGGCCCAGTGCATCCAACTTCAGCATGCATTTTATGTAAGGGTCTACTTCCTCCTGTATTTTTTAAGGGTTTGCTTCCCCGGGGTAACGGCTGGTACTGTGATGGGGAGCGAACCCAGCACTTTCGAGTTGTGAGCTGTGTCACTTAACCACTGCTCACGCTGTCCCCCAAAGGGGACAATTGAATACATTGTCAAAATTATAATTTTGTTTTACTAAGTGCTAGGGCTAGTATTACCTTTGTTTAAACTCACTTACAGATATTTGTCTGTAAACGTTCATCTAGTCGTTATATAAACATATATATATATATATATGGCATTCATAGAAGCAGAAGCCAGACCAACTCTTTGTATGATGTTCAGGTGGCTTCATGTATCTGAGCATTCTTTGCTGTCCAGGTAAATATATATACAGGACTTCAAGTGAAAACCATAAAATTGCAATAGAAATTCAAAACACTGTGCCTTTGTCTGGTAGGTAGACAGCATCGTTGCTAAAAACTTTAAGATGGTTCTGCGGGTGGCATCATAGTGCAGATGAGCCATATAGCGTCATAATAGTAATTTAAAGATGGCTGCCCCCTAGTGACATGCACTAAAGAGGAGCAGTGTTCTGTTAATCATTTTTTGAGCAATGAAGGGATGAAACCTATTGAAATTCATCAGCGAATGAAGGTTCTGTGCGGCCATAATTATAGATAGCCTCCTTGCAGGAAGCATTTGCCTCGATAATGTTTATGCTCTTGTAGTTGTGGTTTCTGTAGCACTTTGTTTGAGGGATATTTTAGTGTACAATTGTCATATTGTTTATGAGCACAGTGATTGATCTGAAAACAGCCTGTTACTCATTGCATCCTGCTTGCGTCAGGGTAAGCGAACCACAGTTGACCAAGACCCTATTCCGCCTCCAAGCAGCGGGCCCTGGAAACAGTCTGCACTAGTGTAGTCTGGCTAAGAGTAGGGATTGCAGTGAGAAGGGAAGCCCGGTACCTAAAAAAGCCAGCTGAATCTAGATGTGTTACGCCAATAAGCACAGAAATCGCAGCCTACCTGTAAAGTACGACACAACGTCCTATTCAGGACGAATAAAGAAAAAAAACCAGGTATTCTTTCTTCCCTGGTTACCATTCACATGATGTTTGAGTGTACAGTGGTTTACATTTTAGTGTACAAAGGTGAACATTTTCTTTCCTTCTGCGTACCACTCATATGACATTTTAGTGTACAAAGTTGAACACTTTCTTTGCTTTTCTTTGCTTTTGCATACTACTCATGTGACATTTTAGTGTACAAAGGTGGACATTTTCTTTCCTTTTGCGTGTACCACTCATGTGACATTTTCTTCCCTACAAAGGATGCTGGGACCCACATGGGAAAAGGAATACAGATGTAAAGACAGGTAGACATTTTAGTTCTATAGGTAAAGATAACTGATTTTGTCATAGTTGTGAGATTGAGACTTTTTTCCCTGCAGTGTTGGAGGAAAATGTTGCAACTGCTCGCTTGGGTGCCTCAGTGATTCGAGGCGAGATGAAAACAGCCTTATTAGATGGAGATACACAAAATTATGATCTTGATAGAGGTTTCACAAGACATCCAATTGACGATAACAATGGTCATGGCATAGTGATTAAACTAGGACAACCATACATCATAAACACAATCAAACTCTTGTTGTGGGACAAGGACATGAGGTAAGATCATTCTTGAACATGTGTACGACAGTGAACCACAGTGTACGACTCGTGTGTCTGTGCCGAAGCATTCATCCAATCTTGTTGATATTTTTTATTATTCTAGTGCATCCGACTTCAGCATGTATTTTATGTAAGGGTCTGCTTCCCTGAGTGAACCCAGCATGTTCGGGTTGTGAGCCGAGTCAGATGACCACTAGACCACGCTGTCCCCATCTTGTTGATATGTTTATGTATCAGTTTGTTTTCCATTTTCTTTCTTAATTTCTCTGATCTATGCGATATTGAGTCCAAAGATCCTATGGGGTAGGATGCCAAAATGTATTTCTATATCTTAGAAATAAATACCAAAAGTTTGGCTCACATGAAGAAGCTAAAAATCACTCATTTGGTTCCGTTGAATAATAAAAAAAAACACTAGATCTGTCATATATGAAAGACATGCTCTAATGCTGAAGTATATTTAATAAAGATCGCTGTGCTAATCAAATAAAACCATGTTGAAGATTGGGTCTTATTATTTGATTTTCTTGCCTAATAATTTTGGACGTGAAATGAAGTGCTTGAGCAAGGTCATCGGTGTTACCAGAAGAGACAGAATGCGGAACGATGGCATTCGGAGTATAGTCGGCACTACGTCCTGTGTCGAATACATTTCCAGGCAGAAAATAAGTTGGTTTGGTCATCTCATGAGAATGCACCTTCGTCAACTTCCACTGTAAATTTGGCTACATGGCAAGCGGGCGGTCGCTAGGTAGGTGGATAGATGACATTAGAGTGATTGTACAGCGACAAGGGCCCACATTGACTGACGCAACGCACTTGGCGCAGGATAGACGACTTAAGCTCCCCACGGCGCTTAACGGCACAGGTGGAATGGAAAGAAAACTAACATTTTGGTTAAAGCCTTTTGATGATTATTTGCTGTTATATGTAGAGTCAAGTTGGCTATTCAGGGCTGTTGACTCACTAATATTAAATATATTGTGGGATAAATTTAATTACACATTTTTAGAATGATTTGAAAACATTTTGAAATTATACATTTTTTTTGGACAGGTATTGTGCACTAATTGGAAGTTAAATATTGCCAACAACTTGATACTGAATATTATTGAAAACCTCATCAGTGTTCTTCATCGAGTCAGAAATATTATTGTGCTATTATTCATGATGTAATGATTTCATCAAACCTTCTCGTACTTGTTCTCATACTCTGTTAAGGGTATAGAAAGTTTGTACTGTTGATTAGTCCATTAGCTAACAGTTTGACCAAGCCATGTCATTAAACGACTGAGTTACAATATTTCCTGTGTCACGTTTCAGCCACATTATACACATTTATTTTTAGGTCATATTCCTATTATATCGAGGTGTCAATGGATGACAAGGACTATGAAAGAATGATTGACCACACAAGCTATCTGTGCAGATCATGGCAGAAGCTTCACTTTCCTGCCAGAGTTGTGAGGTTTGAATGGCCTTAAATTTAATCACTGTTTTAGCTGTGAAGTATTTGATTTGAAAGTGGAAATGCTGCCTTGTTTTACTCGTGAAATTCATTTGGTTAAATAACTATTGTAAAATAATTTGGCCAGTAATGTAAGGAATCTTTGGTTTCTAAAGTGGGTGAAATTATATTTTTATTTGTTGTTACTTTTTACACAAGATTGATACGCTTTATGGACCTGGAGAATGAATTACTTTGATTTCTATTATATATTCTTTGGCAATCTTCTTCTTCTTCTTCGTTCGTTCGTTCTCAATCTCCCACTACCAAACCCTGGAAGGGTAAGTAGCAGAATGTAGTCCAGAGAACGGAATGCGTTGTGTTGTAGTTTACAGCTTGGCTGTGATATTTGCCCCTTTCGGTCCAACACATCCGACTTCAGCAAGCATTTTTTTAGTATCGGGTTAGCATTCCCTCTCCGATCCCTTCTCCTTAGCCAGTCTGCCCTGCTGCAGCCTGTTATTCAGGATCACCGCGTGGAGGTGTAGAAGGGTCTTGGCAGCTATGGTTCGCTGGCCCTGACGCTAGCAGTCAGCTATGGGTAGCTGACCACTGCAGTTCATGCACTGCTCAGCGTCTTGATCCCCTTTGACAATCAATTTTCACTTAATGCTTTTTCGGTTAGTTCCCTAGCTTTCAAGAGTACGTTTTTTGCACAAAGCACTGCAATGTTTTATACATATAAATTTTTCAAAGTTATATTTGAATGGAATATTTTTGTTAACCTTGTAAATTAAACATTCTTCTTTTCAGATTTGTTAAAGTTGTAGGATCACATAACACAGTCAATCGGGTCTTCCATCTTGTTTCATTTGAATGCTTCTTCACAAGTCGGCCGTTTCATATTGACCGGGGTTTGATTGGTAAGTACATTTCCTTTTTTTTTCTACTAATCTGGTAAACTGTATCTCTCCACAACGTCTTGTCTAATTTTCAATATTTGTGTTGATGTCCATTGGCGTTCTTTACATTTCTCCTGTTTTATCATTTTAATATAGATGCGGTTAGGTATTGGCCCTAACTTTAATTTATTTCATGTTTCTCTTCAGCTTCCTGGATCGAATTAAAAAAATGTTGTATAGTTGCTTCATCTGGACTGTTAAAAAAAAAGGACTATTTCTTTACTATTTGGAATAATGCTGCATTTCTCTGTGAGAATTCATAGAGATGGGAAATAAAGGCTGTTTGCCTCAGCAGTTTCTACACAGCCTACAGACTCTGTGTTTATTTCCACCTCACAATAAACTGGGATCTGTTAATGCTTCATCCACAATTGCAATGTCTGCAGTGAAACTACCTTAACATATCTTAGGTCATATCATAAATCTTTCTTGTGGGGATTAGTTTGTAACCCTGGATGGAATTAAACTGGGAGGTTTCCACAATGGCATGCCATCATTGAGAGTTTTGTTTTGTTCATCTATTTCAGTGCCTACAGAAAATGTTGCAACGCACCAAAATAGTGCTCATGTCATTGAAGGTGTGTCCAGAACTCGAAATGCCTTGATCAATGGCAACACACGCAATTATGATTGGGACTCAGGCTACACATGTCACCAGCTTGGCAGTGGTGCAATCTGCATCCAACTGGCACAACCTTACATACTTTCAACAATGAGGTATTGAAGTGGATTGCTTTTTGACAGCAGTTTCCGTTAGGGCATAATGTGTAAACAAAAAAATATCGTTAATCTGATTATTTCCAAATAGTATATGAAAAAAGGCTATGCCATTATGGCATATGAACAATTAGGGGAAAGAAATAAAATATTGTTACTGACATGGTTTGGTTGTTAAATTCTTGGAACGACACTGGACACTGTTGTTAACTATAATGTCATTTAATGAACATTGCCATTTGATATTTGTGGTCATCCATATTCTAATACTAGGTTACTTCTCTGGGACTGTGATGACAGAAGCTACAGTTTCTACATAGAAGTTTCATCTGATCAGCAGAAATGGACACAGGTGGTGGACAAACGAAATGAGCTCTGCAAGTAAGTTCCTTCTTTATTTTGGGCCATATACACTTCATTATTATTTTTCATTCCAGTGATGGGATGGTTTGACTGTTGTTGACCTCCTATTAGGAAGCCTGCACCATAGTATGTATGTACTCTTACATTGATGGCTTCTCTAACACTTTTTTGTACTTGATGAGGTTGCCCTTGTTATCTTCTTTTTTGATTTCGTCCTGCTTCTTCCTTTCAGAGCCAGGTTATGAAAAGGTTTCTTGACCAGACTTTAGTATGCTCTTCACTGCTTCTGTTTTTTCTGCTGTTCATCCTTTGTGTGGGCAGCTCTTGGTTTTGTATCTATTGTATCTGTATAGTATTGCTTTCTGAGGGATACTATCTGGTGTTTGCCATATCACATGATCGAGCCATATCATGTGCCGCCTCTTGATGAGGTCTAATATCGATGTTGTGCTTACCTGTCTCCTAATATCTTCATTTCTGATTATATCCATTCATGTTACTTCAAGCATTTGTCGCAGGCATTTCATCTCTGCTGTTATGATGTTTCTTTTATCTTTGTTATTGTCCAATTCTGTCACTGATAGCACAAATGTGGGTAGGAATATTGCATTGCATAGCGGTTTTTTAAAACCATTGCCACATGCTTACATAGTAATATCAGGGACATTTGCCCAGTGATTTGACTAGCTTTATTACATATGTCTCCATATTTTCCTAGGTAGTTTTCAATTCCTGTTCCATTATATCCGGGTTTCGCATTAAAGTCACCCATTATAATAAAGTTTTTTTCTCCTTTGATGCTTTTTATTGTGTCATTGATGATGTCAACAAATTCTTCGCATTCTTCTTTATTTTTTTAAGCATTGCAAGGAGCATATATTTGAACATGTTATTTTGTCAACCTTTTCGTTGATTTTAACTGTCATGATTCTCTCTGATATGTAATTTACTTCAAGTATGGTCTTTACTATAGTTGTTCTATGATGAATCCTACATCCTTGTTATGTCAACTCTTTAGTCACCTTTTACAACATGTTAGTTGTCCCAGGATCCACAAAAGGGGTGTGTGTGTATGCACTAACTTTTATTTGTAAAAGTTGTATAAATGTTACTCATTTCAGAGGGGAATAAGACTAACGTCTGATCAGACAAAATATACTGATCAGATATGTTAGTCAGGGTCAGGCAAAACATACTGGCCAAGACCCTCACCTCTGCTTCCTAGTTCCTAGTAGACTTCCCTGAAAACGGGCTGTTTTCATGGCACCCTGGCTAGCGAGGTGAGGGATCGATGTGATCCCCGTAGTAGTGTAGTGAGTGACACGCAGATGAAGCCAAGCATAGCACAACCGTCTTGAGTACCCCGGCCCACCTTCATCAGCAAGCCTGGGATGTGAGGAAAGCTACTGCAAACGCCACTCAACTTCCTTTTCAGAGCTCACAAAAGAGTAACCTACTCATTGTGGACATTCGCAAACATCTTATTTCAGAATTGTGACAAATTAACCCAGTTATTGCAGAGGTAATAAACACTGAGAAAATTACTGAAGAACCGTAACTGCTGTAAGAGCAATACTACAAATGCAATTGGAGAGAAAATAGGGATGGATGGAAAATATCCAAACATGCACTAGATTGGAATCCACAGGCAAAGAGAAGAATGGAGAGGCCAGAAAACACCTGGTGAAGAACTGTACATGAGGAAGACAGCAGCTGAATTGTGATGGGCAGAATTCAAGAAAACAGCCCAGAATAGGAATCTGTGCAGAAACCACAGTTAGAACTGTGTTTTCCAAGGGGGGGCCAGAAGAATTATGTCAAGCAAGTCATAAATGCTATACTTTTTTGTATTGTGTGCACGAAACAACTTATCTACATCAAGTAATGTAGGAGTGAAGAGTAACATCAGGATCAGATGAAACATACTGACCAAGACCTCACTTCTGTGTTGTGCTCCTCGAAACAGATTGTGTCTTAGGAATCGAGATCTAGCCAACAATGTACAAATCGACCCTGTGATTCCCATAGTGGTGAGTCTACTGTGAAGTCTCGCATTGCTCTACAACCAGGAGAACCCAGCTCCAAATTCAGTATGCTTTGGTGTGTAAGAAGAGCCACTATAACTGTAATCCACTACTAAAGAAATGCCAAGAATTAAATTAACTCAGCACGAGTAGCTTCAAACAACAACAAAGTCAGTGTCTTCTGTGTTTACTAATTCTTTATGAACAAAGTCTAAAACATCCAGGGAACAATAAGTTAACTGGAGTAAAGAAGAACAAAAAAGAACATGAGCATATATTGTATTTAAAAATGGCTCAAATATGTAGCTAGCACACTTATAATGTTAACAACACTTTGGCGGCTGCAGAGTCGAGTTGACTTGACTTTGTCATTCCTTGTCTACCATGGGTTTTATAGCTATTTTTGTTGTGGGGTTTCTATCGGACTGGACATGAGGCCCAATCCTCCATAGACCTCTCTTACTGCATAATTGGGACTCATTGGTCTCGAGTTAAGGTGACTGCCTTGGGTGCCGGAAGTCGTGGATTTGAAACTTGGTGAAGACTGGGATTTTTTCTCGTGGATCTTCTGGTAAAAATTCCCCTGATCTCTGGGTAGTGAGATCGAACTCTGGTGTTCAGTGCCGAGCACGTTAAAAATCCCTTGGCAGCTAGAAATAGAAAAGATTAGGTTTACGGTCGCTGCCTTGACAAAATTCAATAGTTCTAGTTAAAAATCTACTCAAATTATTTGTATTATTCTCCCAGGTCTAGTAAGTCGCAGGAAGTTTAAAATACCTACTACGTATAGCCTATTAACATGCTTGTTTGAATACCAGGATTCCAAGTAATCCAAGTATTCTTTGCTCTTCTTTTGCGGCATGGTTACATATAACTTGCAAAGTTATTAATCTTAATGACAGCATGAGAGAATACATAAATATAACATGAGTTATAAATAACAAATCATGACACTGTGTATCATAGAACGGAGTCAGTGGAGCTAAATGTAGACTAATCAAAAATGTTTCAGATGGCTCTAAACAAACTAGATGGCACCACCTTGACAGGCAAAGCGAAAATAGAAAAATAATGCTTGGAGATTCTGCCCTGATCTCTTTGCATCCAGGGCTGTAGTATATTAAAGGTTGCTCGTAACGTCACAGACAATACATGCAATCAAGTATTTAAAAACAGGAAAGACATCAAGACTGAATGGAATCACAGTAGATATTCAGGCGGAAGGGAAAACGCTGGCAATCGAACTGATCAAACTGTTCAACAAATACCTAAATGAAAGTTAAATCCCTAACCAATGAAAAACTTACAAAACAAAATTAATTCAGAAAAAAATGGGACTCCAAATACCTTGCGAACTATCATCCAATATGTTTGCTCTCATCCTTGTACAATCTTTTCACGAGAGTAGCTATATATAGATTGGAAAAGCTACTTGATGAGAATCAACCACAAAAGAGGCATGATTCAGGAAAGACTACTCCACCATTGACCGCTTCCACACTCTCCACCAGTTAATGAGAGGGGATGGGAAGTACATATGTCCTTATGCCTAGTGTTTGGTAAATATGAAAAAGACTTCAATAGCATTGAAGACTTCAGTTATAAATGTCCTACGAAATCAAGGCATTGAGGAACAATATGTGCTTATATAAATTAGGGCTGCTCTACCATTATTACCATTTTTTACCGGCAAATTAACATACACATTCAACATATCATACGACAGGGTGATAGAATCTCTCCAAAACGTTTCACAGCACCCTTTGAGGAAGTCTTCCACCCACTAAATTTGAATGACATGGGGGAGAAATGCTTAACCAACTCTGGTGTGCAGATGGCATAGTCAACAATGCAAGCGTAGCAGTTGGTTTAAAAATAAATAGGCAAAAGACATAATACATGTTGGACACTTCCTGCCCGGTTTGAGAAATGTGACTTGGATCCTGTCAAAAACTAGGCTTTGTCTTAGTTGATCTGTACTTCTACAAGAGTGGTTGCCCTTGTGCAGGTCCCAACTCTTGTGTGAGTCGGTGGTAGCCAGTAGATGCATTTCTCTGCTTGGCAAGCTGGGCTCGAGCAGTACTGTGTTTTTTGGTCTAGTGCGGTTCCCAGTTCATGTTCCAGTTGATTTTGTCTTGGCACAGGTTGTCCAGTGGATGACTAGCTTGTTAATTTCATTAGTGTTGTTGTGCATATACTTGGACCAAGAAATTGCTAACTCCCATGGAAAGCATTGAGAGATCTCACGAAGGAAAGCAGCTGGATGGTTCAGCTGCAGTTGCATTAGGCCCATTTGTTAACAGATGAAACTAGCAAAGTGAGGTGTGGAACCTATGCCTACTAAACAGGAGATGTAGTGTAGAACATTGTCAATTCCATTACAAGACTACATCCATAACACAACCATCAGGTGTCAAACTTGCTTCAATGACGTCAACTCAGATAGTCAACTTGAATTTGTCTTGTCAAATGAAATAGTCCTGCAGATAATTGTATTTTTTGTCAGTAGATATACTCATTTAAATGTTAGTGTAGTATAAGCAATTATTCATTATTTAACTCAAACCATATGGGCATACCACTACAGTGGGTCTCCTTGCAGGAAGTCAGATAGGATGGTTGTTGTAGCACTTAATTTAACATAATCAACTTATATGTAGTCATGTGCACATCTCTCCTTAGTTGCTTTTACAGTTTGCATAGTACGGTGATGGGGTCACTATAGTCGAAAGGCCAGACGCTTGCCTTTCAAGAAACGAACAAACAAAAACGTGAAACAGCAAGTGTTCCTGCAAATTTCAAGCGTTTCCTGGTCCCAAAACTAAGATTGATGTCTAGTCATGGATGATGAACTCTGATGTCCCATGTACATGCTGTGTACGTAAAAGAATCCTTGGCAGTCAAATATTAAAAAGAGCAGGGCGCTGTCTTGACAAAAATTCTAAAGATAATTAAATTCCTTCCCAGTAGTGGCTTGCATGAAGGTCAAAAGGAGGCAGCCCCTAAATCATTCAAAAACACAACAGACCAATCACCTGTTGGTTTGTGCACCTGATTGCAAGTTTATTTATAAAAATGGATCGTTTTGTGCACCTGATTGCAAGTTTATTTAAAAAATGGATCTCTTCTCCTTCATCTCTTCCTCTCCCACACACATACACAACCCATGCGCGTGCAGAAAGAGAGAGAGGGAGAGACCTTTGTCTCTTATCGTTACTTGGACCGCCTTTCTTAGATATCTCATTTCAGGAGCCTGCAGCTGGCTGTTCTGGGTTGTGGTCATTGTCCATGCATAACATTACATACAAAACCAAACTGTGAACATTGCTTAAAAACTCTGAAAGATAAATGGAATGAAGAGTCTAAGTGAATCAATCAAATCAGTAGGTGTTTACCAAATTCCATTAAACTGTTTTCAGATCTTGGCAGACTGTTGCATTTGATCCAGTACCAGTTACATTTATTCGTATTGTGGGAACACACAACACAGCCAATGAGGTTTGTATGTGATCTGTGCACAGAATTCAATATTTGTTCTTTTTTTGTGCTTTCCTTGACTCTTCCTCTTTCTAATGTCACTGCTTGTTGTATTAAGTAAAGGTTAGTTTTCTCATTATGTGTTCAATCCTTTAGATTCTACTACATGTTTCTTGTTTGGCGAGTTATTATTTGGTTAAGACCAAAAGTCTTTTTCATTTCTCACTTATGCTACTCAAATTGTTGGTGTCCTTAAGCATCTGTTTATATATGTCTTCTTGTGTGAGTGTGTGCTGTTGTTGTTTTAAAAAATAAGGCACTGTAATGACTGTATGAAGATCAGCTGGCCAAGGGGTTGGCATGTCGGTCTTCTGATCATGAGAATATATGTACTTCTCCTTCTTCATCGTACGCAGTCAGACATCAACCTTAATTTTTTCTAAAAAAGCAGCCGTCATTCTGAGGCTGTCGACACTGCCATAGAGCTTGTCTAGTGTTGTCACTGGTGATGGCCACGTCTGCTCTCTGTAATCCTCGTATGTCGGGCAGTTTTGCAGCAAATGTTCATCGGTCATTTTCCCTGTACCACACGGGCATTCATCAGTGCCACCTATCTTCAATTTGTTGAATAGGTGGTACCTAAGTCTATTGTGGCCAGTGCGAAGTCTGAAGACCACGACCTGCTCTCTTCTGTTCAACTGGTAATAGGCATCGTTTTTGGTGTAGCCAATGTGTTCGGTTTACCATTTGGTCATGTATCTAGCTCTAATAAGCCGTTTTGACTCTTCGTATGTCATACTAGTATCTGGTTATGGTAGTCTTGCACCTTCTTTGCCAGTCTGTCTGCCTCCTCGTTGCTTGGATGTTGCAGTGGGATGGAACCCACTGTACCACTACCCTTTTTGTTGCGGACACTTGGCATAGTTGACAGAGTACTGCTCTTAAATCATTAAGCTCAGTATTTTTCTGGCTTTTCAGTGCTGTGACTACGGCCAAGGCATCTGTAAGCAGGACTATATGGCTTTCATTCCTTTTACCTGTCACCATTTCTTCCACTGCCGCCCTCAATGCCTCTGCCTCCGCTCTGAAATTGCTTGTGTATTTTCCAGTAGCGAATGACAGTGTTATTTTTCTGCCATTTGGTAGGTTCAGAAATGCTCCTGCCCCTCCGTTCTGTGTAGTGTTTGTTACAAAGCCGTCGCTGTATGCATTGGTCCAGTCCATGCTTGGGTAGTTTTCCGATATGTAGCTCAGGGTAGTATCTCTTCTTTCTTTTTCAGTCTGGCAGTTTTTGTTTCCAAGAACATATGTTCAAAACTTCAGTTGTTGTTTAAATGTCCACAAAGAGTAGGTTTACCCCTTTGTGCGCACTGAAAAGGACGTTAAGTTGCGGGTTGCTGTAGCTTTCTTCACATCCTGAGCATGCTGATGAAGGTGGACCGCGGTCCTCCAGGCAGTTGTGCTATGCTTGACTTATCTGCGTGGCACTCACACCTACAGGGCTCATATTGATCCACATCTTGTCAGCCAGGCTGCCTTAAAACAGCATGTTTCCAGGGAATGCTACACGGAAGAGAAATTGTGGTCTTAGTCAGTGTATTGTGCCTGACATGACATCCTGGTCAGTATGTTGTCCCTGACATGACATCCTGGTCAGTATGTTGTCCCTGACATGACATCCTGGTCAGTATGTTGTCCCTGACATGACATCCTGGTCAGTATGTTGTCCCTGACCGTGACCCGACATCCTGGTCAGTATGTTGTCCCTGACTAGACTAGTGTCTCAGTTCCCCTCAAAACTTCAGTAATATACATGGTCATTTTCTATTGTAGCTAAAATAAGCCTTTCTGTGCAGACTCAATTTCTCAGCCTCATAAGTCCTCTGGGTGCACCTCAGCATAGGGAATAAACGGCATAATGGTAGTTAGTAAAAATTGGTGTGCTCCTTGTTGGTCTTTAAATAAATGACCTTATTTTGAATCATATATTCCCTTTGTGTCAAAGACCAGTGTGCAACCTTACATATACTAAGGACCAGACCTTAAAAATATGGGGTTTCAGAGTGTCAGATACTCTCACCCATTGAATCCCTTCTATAAACTACTTAATTTGCATGCACAAGCTAGTATAATGTGAAATAATAATGAGAGTGAGGGAAGGAGAGAGAGAAATGATAAATCATTATAAATTGGTAGTTCACAGATAAAAGGATTTTGCTTGAACTTCCCACACAAGCCTGTCCAAATCTGGCTAACTGCAATACACAGTGTGTTTTCCAGATGTTTGTCAGTCAATTGACTTCCTGTTTTTGATTTAGCTTACTTCATTTTAGGAACAAAATTGTTAGCAGACTTGGTTTATTCTGGAAAGCCTTGACATATTCGTAAAGTTCATGTACCACTGACCTTGTGTCATTAGAGATTAAGATAATTGAAGTGCTGAGCAATGTCAACTAAAAATGCAAGCTCCAATAATTTTTTGACCAGGCTTCCCTTCATGTTCATGAAAAGTGAGATTTTTGTTTGTTTTGAGTTCTCCCTATTTCTCTATTCCCCCAAGGTGGTGTGCGCTGCACTATGTTTTTATTTCGCGCCTGTCGGCCCAGTGCATCTGACTTTGGCAAGCATTTTAAGTAAGGGTCTACTTCCTCCTGCATTTTCTAAGGGTTTGCTTCCCCGGGGTAACGGCCTGTGCTGTGATGGGGAGCAATCCCGGCACTTTCGGATTGTGAGCCGTGTCATTTAACCACTAGCCCACACCGTCACCTAAAGTTAGGTTTCAATCCATAGGTCATAAAATCTCTTCACCACTTTCCCTTAACTTAACAGTAAGATAGCAATCTTCACTTTGAACAAGGCCTGTAACCATGCCGCAGCAGTGGATCATGGATGTGGCCGACCGACACAACAGGCCTCAGACGCCTAAGCGAACATTATTATTATTATTAACAAATGTGCATCACAGTAGTGAAGCAGATTGCTATACTCAGAATCGACATCTTGAATAATTCTGGAAACTGGCAATAGCTGAATTCTGCTAAACAATACAGTGTAATCTGATAGGTGTGGTTTAATTTTGTCAGCCAGGCCTGAATTTTGCCAATCATAACTGATGCTGTCTGTTGTCACTCTATAAAGCTTGTCCCAACTTAAACCAAAATCTTTAAAAGCGAGCTCCACTGCTCACCACTTTGATAATGTCTTCACCTGCAGTGGCGTCATTGAGTGCCTGTAAAGCTAACATATCCTCCGTGCTGTTGAAGAATTTGTCAGTCCCTAATAAATACAAGGTAGCTTCAAAAAGTTCCAGGAATTAGTGGATTATATAGAAATAAGTTACAATAGAATTATCTCCTTCATTTCCTTCAAAGTGGTGCTCTTCGGCAGCTACACACTTTTGGCAATGTGCATACAGCGGCTGGAAAAATTCATGGAACCCATTCTTTGACACCTCTCAGCTGTCTTGTCGCCCCATTCTTTGACACCTCTCACAGCTGTCTTGTCGCCCCATTCTTTGACACCTCTCAGCTGTCTTGTCGCCCCATTCTTTGACACCTCTCAGTTGTCTTGTCGCATTGGTGATAACGTCCTCAACATCCTTGAATCACTGTCCTTTCAGTGCTGATTTCAGTCGAGGGAACAAGAAAAAAATCAGCCAGTGCCAGGTCGGAAGAATATGGAGGATGTTCCAAGGTAATCACATTGTGATTTATGAGGTACTGCTTCACCAGTAGGGATTGATGTCCTGGTGCATTGTCATGCAGCATAATCCAACTGTTTGTTCTCCATTTCTCTGGTCGTTTTCTTCTGATTGAAGAAGCTGTCATGGTAGATTATACCCTGGGAATCAACAACAAAAATGCCAACATTACTTTTCCTTTGCTCTTGTGTCTCTGATGGTAACTTCTCAAGCAAAACACAGAATTTGACAATTGTACATTGTTCAATAAAGGACATTTTCAACTGCAACGAGCACACCTCACAAACAAACTTCTGTAACTTCTCTTCGAGAGTAAATGTGAAGATCACGCCTGCCATGTCCTTTCATCAAGGTCACTACCAACTTCTAAATATATATTCTCCATAACATCATCTTTTATTCAAACATGAGTCGACTATTGCTGAAACTTTTTGAAGCTACCTCGTATAACTAACTGTGCTGTATCTGTCATATCTGTTGCCTCATTTAAGGGAACAGATAATGCTATGAAATTTAACACTCTCTTAAGCTTCTCTTTGCATATTCTTCAATGTCATTTATATGTCTTCCAACAGTTCTGCCTGATAACCTACTTGTTCAACAAGTTTACTTTTGTCAGGGTAAACCACTTTAACAGCTTCATTAAAACAATCTTTGACTTATCGAAAAATGGTTTCCAATTGTTTGCAGTTTTTTTTTCACTAATGAGATAGCTTACATGAAAAGCATTTATTTGTACTAGAAAAACATATTCTGCCGCCAGACCACGGATTTGCCTGGAATTCACACTAGTCGACGACTTACACTTGTGTTCACGGAAACGTGGTGTTGTTTTCCGTCGGGACTTGTTATTTCGTTCTATTTTCGTGATTTCTTCCATCTGTTTATCCTGGTCTGGACGCCGGCTGAATGGCACTACGCTTATACCTGTGTCGTATTTCATAGGTTAGTTCTGCCGGTTCACCTTCACGAATTTTGCGTGTGGGAATTTTAGATGCTACTATGATGAGCTGAATACAGCTGGGGAGAGATGCCAGACTGACTCACACGCTGAGTGTTGTCCATACGACCTCTTGTGGTTATCGAAAAGGCATGACAAACTGCGTTAGATGCCATCCCACCTTTCTACCCTGCGGGTTACATGTTTACGGAAAAGCTTCGGTGGTAACCCTGAGACAAAATCTGCATCCTATGAATGTCTTGCCACTGGCAAAAGGTAGCTTAGGCTCTGTGAGTGAGGTTGACAAAAGGCGCAGTTTCTTCCTCACTTTAATCTAAATCACAGCGCAAGTCACCCATTTCAGCGGACACAGCAAGAGATACGACTGTCCACACGGCTGAACAAAGAGAGTGGTCTTCATCACTTGTGATGGACAACTATTAAGTATTTCTCATTCAATATCCGCAGATTAAATATCTGTTCAGTGGTGCTTCTTCCCCGCTCGAAACCCTGCTTCCTCTTTGCAAAGATATTCTCTGCCTGTGATTTTAATCTGTTACTAATTGTCTGACACATCTTTAGGTTCCCTGATTTAGGCAGTGATAAAACCACTGATTTCGGCCAAATGGTTGGCCACTCTCCTGTTCGCCAAATTCTGTTACAGATGTATGTCACAGCCTCAATTATTACCTCACCTCCCACTTGTAAGAGCTCTGCTGGGATATTATCCACACCCACAGCTTTCCCTTTTTTTAGCATCTTTGCCGCTTCATTTGCTTCCTCTCTTGTTATCGGTTAGTCAGGGTCAGACGAAATATACTGACCAATACCCTCACCTTATTTTCCTCGTAGCCCTCCTTGGAAACGGGCTGATTTCATGGCAGACTAACTAACAAGGTGAGGGAATTAAGTGAAACCCTGTAGTAGTGAGCGACACGCAGATGAAGCCAAGCATAGCACAACAGCCTGGAGGACCGCAGTTCACCTTCATCAGCACGCTCGGGATGTAAGGAAAGCTACTGCAGTCCGTCACTTAACTTCCTTTTCAGGGCGCTCAAAAGAGTAGACCTTCTCATTGTATGCCATCGAAACAACAACCCCCATCCCTTCCGCTTAACCATCTCAGAAAATTACGGATCGTAGAAAAAACTGTTGTCACCTCATTTTCTCTTTGTCAAAGATTCTGGCTGACACTGTCTGAGTTGGTTGTAAACACATGTTCAGTTTATATAAATAAAGATTTGACAAAATTATTTCCCTTTTATCTGCACTGTTTAATGACTTATTTTTAAATTGTTTATATTGCTTGTCTCGTTTTGTATGTTATTTCTTAATTGTGAGTTATTCCTGTATGTGTGTGTCTGCGTGCTATTTTAAAATTATTATTTTTAAGCCCAGGAGTGTTAGTAATTTTCAGTCTAAATTGCTTGGCAAGGCGGCCGTAGGTTGAACACCCCTGGTCAAAGTTGATAGGTGCAAAATACAACTGGATAATTGCAGTTTCTGTTCTTTAAAATTTAGAAATACAAAGTTACTGATGGTAGCTTTACTAATAGTCAATTATTTCACAATCAGCCTTTAAGCGGAAAGCAAACATGACAACAGAAATGATAAATACAAAGAAAGAAAGGTCACCAACACAGTTTTGTTGTTATATATCATGTAATTTATGTATAGTTAGTTTATGTTGATATACATAATTTCATGTCTTGCACACTTTTTATTATCAGGTTTTCCACTGTGTTCACTTTGAGAGTCCTGCAAATACTTCTGTAGGCAACCTTATAAATAGTGTTCCTACAGTGAGCACAGCCAGTGGACCTCTGAATAGTCCACAATTGGGTCCTCCACAGCAGGGACCCACATACATATTGCAGGAAATGGAGAGAGGACCATCACTTAGCCGTAGCAGCAGTAGCATCAGCAGCCGCAGTGAGAGTCTGCAGAGTGTAGCACCAGCTCGCATCCACTTTCCTCAGTACTATGGCCCCCCTCTTCCCCCTCCCGTAGCACATCAGCAACAGCAACCACAGTTGCCACGGCCATCTCCATCCCAAGGCTTGGATAATCCCATTCAACACATGGAACTCTACGCAGGTCATATGCTGCAGCAGCAGGACGTGCCCGAGGCAGATAGAGTGAACACAAACTGATCATGTATGTACATTAATTTCCGTAATATGGATACATATACAAACAGACACAGTAACAGATAAACTATATGCATCAATTTCTTTCACATCGAAGCAGGAACATAAGCATACATATACCGAGATAATCTAGCTCTCGAATCACAAACAGTTCAACTCCTATTGTGTGATTGGATTATAAGCCACTTGGCAAAAACAAAATAGCATTTTTCTTGCTCCAGATTAGTTTTTATAATAAGAAAAATACATGATTCATAGTGACGTTTCTAATGTGACTCTTGGCAATAATTTGTCTGCATGGAGCAAGCTCTATCGTCATTTAAAACAAAAACGTGAAGTATTTGTTTGTACATATTATACATACAAATTGTTATTAACCCAACTGAAATTGCTTTTTTTAATTAAACCAGTGTGCAGAGGAGTATAATGAGAATGTGTTTCTGGGCGAGTAGATACTGCTAAATCATTCTAATTACTAGCATGCATATATATATATATATATAAAATGCATCTTTGCTGAAACACAAAACAAATTGCTTTTCATTATGGTAGGAAGTGTTGTGTGCTGCTGACTACTTTCAAACATCATCCTGCCCTATATTGATAGCTACTGTAGTTAAACTGAATTTTGAGAAAGAGATGGAATGGTGTATATGTCCGCTTTACAGATGAAAAGCAAAATTGATTGTGCTAGATTTTTGGGAAAACATGAAATATGTAAATGTGCAATCTATCTTCTGGTAAATGGCTGACAAAGGGCTACCTCCAAGATGCCCAATGTAACCAGTTGTATTGTTTAATTGTAAAACTTATGTGCCATTTTGTCTACTTACTAGCATACAGCATTTACCTTCTACCCATTCATTGTTAGTCTGTCCTTTTGCTAGTAGCTGTTTATTTATTTATTTTGTGTGCATGTGAGTTTTAATGTGTGCTCTTTTTTAAATGTTAGAACAGTGCACTTTTAACATGATGTATATATACCCTGATGTAGGAGTAATCATTTCTCATCATTATTTTAAAGTATGTATAATGTGTCAGTGCTGCAAAATATGATAGCAATCTCACTTGGCACCATCCATGCAGGTCACAAAGTAATCATTTGTTTAAGCAGCATGTTTTCCTTAGTGCCTCAGAATTATAAAGGAAGAAATTATATATTTGGTTCATTATTCTGAAAGGACTAATATTCTGCTAGCATTTTTGAAATATGAAGAAAAGTGGGAATGTAAGAGGGTTAAGTTGGTTTATATACTTGAAACCAGCTTGGCCATGTGTATCTCTGGGCCCAAATTTAAACATTTTTTTTTACATTCGCTTATTTCTTTATTCCCGAAACAGTGTGCGTTGCACTATGTTTTTATTTGCTTCCGACTTCGTCGTGCATTTTATGTAAGTTCTGCTTCCTCCTACATTTTCTAAGGGTTTACTTCCCTGAGTAACGGCCGGTGCTGTGATTGGGAGCGAACCTTCGGCTTGTGAGCCATGTCAACCACTAAACCACGCTGTCCCCTTGAACCCTAATTGAGATGAAAGAGGCACACTGTACCTTACTGTGCATATTGTATTGTTAAAGGTAATTAAGAAGAGTCGCTACATGGACTAGCAACCTTATCATATAAAATAAAGTGATACAGAAACAACCACTTCAGAAGTACAGGCATGTGTTGGTACATGCTTCCTGCAAGGAGGTCACCTGCTTTGGTGTATCCTCGATACATAAAACAAAGAATGGGCTAATTAAATAACACTATATTGGATTTCCCCGAATGGATCCAGTGGTCCAATACCCCGGCTGGAGTGAAAAAATGGACAAGTATATTAATCAAAACATTTGACAATTGTCATAAAAATAGTAAAGGTTTCACTTTCATTCATTTTTTAAATATTTGTTTGTCAGTTTGTTAGTGCATTATTTATGTGCCAAATTGGAGTCTCAGTTTCTCTTTGATCTGTGATTAATAAATGATTTTGTATAATAATAAATTAGCATATATGTTCTGGTGGATGTGAATAAATGCATTCAGTTTATTGCAATAGCTTTATTTCACTGTTACACTGAAACAGAATAGATATTTTGAGATGATCCATCCATAAACTGGACTATAAGAAATATGATTATTTCAAGATACTTGTTGCTTCATGTGAGAAAACATCAGTACCCTTCTAATAGGCATTTTAAAGGAGAATATGGTGGTAGATGAAGTACTGTTACCTTGCTTGTATTTTTCTCTATTTTAAACTGAAGTGAGTTGTCTGTTTTGACTAATATTTTTTAAGAGTTATTTTTTTAAACATGGGTTCTCACATAGTACTGCATTATTAAAAATAAAAATATACAACATTATCTCCCAAGATATGATACGTCATGCTCTAAACATTACATTCAAGTAGTCGGAATGAAAATAGTTGAAATAAATAGATCAGCAGGTGTTTTTTTTAATCATTAATTTTAATGTTGTTTTGCAGACGCATTGAAAAATGAAATAAGAAAGTTGATAAAGCGACAAGATTTGTTGAAGATGAAATACGATCTACTGGTAGAGTGATAAGGTTCTTGATAAATGAATTAAGAATGTTAAGATACATATGTAAATGAGCAAAGATCCCTGATTATGTGATTCTGTGGCATTGTAGCTGCATTTTGAACAGGCTGTGAATGACATTTGTGCTAATCAGACATGGCAAAGCTGTGAGGGAGATGGGAATAGAGGCTGAGACCTCTTACATTGAAAGCCTCAGTAGTAGGAAATTCTAAAGGAGGACTATTTTAACCGTTGAAGACACTAAAAGTACATGGTTACACGATTGTGACTTACATATACACATTTCAAGTTTGTAACACAGAATAAGTCAACCACTTGATATCAAATGCATTTTGGTTTGTAAAAGCAGGCCTAAATAAAACAAGCAGTAGTTTGCGAAGCTGGATGTTACTAATGAAACAGAGAAGAAACATCAAAACCAAATGGCACTAAATATAAATCTAATATATAAGAGCTGGATAGCATCAAATGTTAAACATCAAGTATTAGCTACATATAGTGCATGACCTCAGATGAGGATGCTGTAGTTTACTGCACTTAAAATAGAACCTGTATTATATATGCTGTAACAGTCCCATTGTAATATATACATGCTCATTCCATTACTAGAGAATAAACTGAAAACTGGGATCAGCAACAAAATGAATTGTTTGTAATTTGTTCATTGTTATTATTTGTCTCATGTAATGTACTACTCTGATACCAGTGAAGAGCCAGGCAGCATTTAACTGTGACAGATTCCAACAGTTCAGTTGTCAAAGTCTATATGCAGTGCTTTCAAATTCAGACCTTCCAGAGGGTCCACATGAGGATAAGATTAATGACTCACATGCTACACCTCAGTAAAGCTCTGTATTTTCTTGATTTTTCTTCCCTGTAACCTAAAATATCATTAACAGTAGTAGGTCTCACTTTATTATGAATTATCTGTTAGTTTGATTATATATTTCACTGCTTGACAAGGGCCGAAGATGCAGCAGTGAATGAGCTGACATCATGGTCAGTGATCCCATAACTAACCAAGACATTATTCCGCCTCTAAGTGGCAGCTGTGAAAACAGATTGCAGCCTGGTTAAGAGTTTAGGGAATCGAAAAGGGGAGGCAAACCCGGCCCCTAAAATGCTGTGCTGAAATGGGATCTGTCAGGCCGAAAGGCACAGATGTTGCAATCCAACTGTAAACTACAACATAGCGTCACAAATGCCCTTCCTTATCAGGATGAACGTCAAAGTAGAAGGGTGACATAACTAGAGACATAATGTTGTCTAGCTCGCCATCGTAATGTTGTGGGTACAAATGTTATATATATACTCTTTTAGCACAGTTATTGTTTGAGGGGGGGGGGGGGGAAGGGGTAATGAGGTTTGGGCTAGACATCCCACTAAAGGAAAGTGAAGTGTCTTATATAGCCTCTCCTTTCCAGATGTAGAGATCGCCACTGGATTCACTGTTCGGCTTGCTGGGCAGGAGTTTCCATGCTAATGGCCTCTCCTACATTATTTTGTCACCAGCAACACCTTCATTAGGGGCCCCCTGTTTCTTATAGAGCTTGCTGTGGGGCGCGACCGAGTATCCAGTGGTATAACTGGGCGGGCAGATTGGGCTCATTAGCCTTGGCTGGCAGCCAATCTAAGAGAAGGTAAACTACTCTAAACTTGGGTAGAGGAAGCTCATTTGCCTGTTCAGGCAGTTCGCCTAGGAGAGGAGGAACTCTGATTTTAAATCCACAAGTCCCAAAGAGTGCTGGCTAGTCTTGGGGCGATGAGAGTATCATCGGATGTCTCAAGTAACTAGCATCTGTGGGCAACGACTCCACTGCCTTGTGGAATCCTCGGGAGAGGGTAGGGCTGCAGGAGTAAACCTAGACTGAAAATCTGGAGTAGTAGCACCTAAGGAGGATGGTTTCAAAATTGTGAACTCATTCCTGCAGCTGAGCTGGTGCCAAATTGTCATGCTTTGTATTCCTTTGGATTACACCAGCGAGGCCGAGAGAGGGATCCTGCAGTTTGGGCAGCCGGGGATCTCCATATTCAGCACTCAGGTTTGCGCCCTGAGAGGCTACTCACAGAGTGCCATACCAATAGTCCGCAGACTCAGATGCCTATGAATGTTTGAAGACAAATTAATCGTTGATTGAACCTTAGCCTTGTTTTTGTTAAAAAATATAAATTTCCAGTTTATGTAAGATATTGTTATCCTACCTACGAATGTTATATTTTGAAAGGGCCTAATTTTGGAAGTCTAATTTTTTAAATAACAATCAGTACTTCTTCAGACTACATGTATGTTGAAAATCTAATATCAGGGGGAAAAACAAGTTACATGTAGTAACTAAGAATTGCGGCCCATTAATAACATGGAACAAATATAAAGGAAACTCTTTCCTGTAAGAATAGAGCAATATTAAGTATAAGAAACAAAAGAGCAAAGATTATAAACTGATTTACTTTATGACTGTGAAAAACGTGTATGGGTTCGAATTAGCAGAAAATGAATGAGCTTGATGAAAACCAACCACGTGAGTATCAGTTGGACATAAAGACTTTTGACATTTTATACATGTCTATCCAGTGCCCTTTCTGTTACAGTTTTATAAACTTCTTTTACGATCTCTGTTTTGCACAGTAAGCAAACTAATATTAAATCGATGTCTTCTCTCTATGAAAAAGTAAGTATGAATGACAAACGATATCTTAAGCAAGAATGAAAGGGAGAACTATGGTACTGAACAAAGAAGTACCGACTAGTGCATAAGGAGATTTGGTAGAATCAAAATGCAAGGTAATAGAAGACACAGGAAAGAAGCACAGCACAAAATGAAGCATCTTTCAAATATAACAAAACTGCCTCAAGGAGAAGGATGCATTACGTACAAGATTGGAGAGACATTTTACTTTATGAGAAAGATATATCAAGCAGATCGGTGGGATATGTTTGGGAACTGTTTGACAGGGGAGGTGACAGACCATCACAAGTTAATAAAGCTGGCCACAGTATGCTTAGATCATAAATTGAGAAAGCAATCAAAATGAAAGCAACAGCCAGGAATACAATGCATATGAAAATGATAGAAGTTCTAGAGGAATTCTGTGTAGAAAAATTCACTCATCTGTGTAATGACATCTACAATATGGGGTCTATGCCATGCGATCTGGTTACATCTGTCTTTACGACATTAAGAAGCTTAGTGCATCAGAATCTTCAGATTTTAGAACAACCAACCTGATAAGCTACACTATTAAGATACTGCTTAAAATTATACAACAGAACTAGGCAAAGTTCAGACGATTATGAACTATTTTGATTTAAACAGTACAGTGGAACAAGAGAAAATAGCTGAAAAATATATAGAAGTCGAGGGAAAAATGTGTGCTTTATAGACTACAAAAAAGCATTTGACAAGAATCCAGCGTGAGAAACTTATTACTTGTCTGGAAAACATAGGTGCGAATTAAAAAAACACAACAATACTCAGTAACCTATACTGGGGACAAACAACTGTATGACCTGGCAAGTTCTACTCACCATGGATAGATATATAAAGAGGAATGTGACAAGGATGCATGCTTTCCTTGCAAGATCTTACATTTACCTCATATCAGGGTTTATAACCTTTCATTGGTTAGTTAGTTGCCCATTGCAAGCGAAGATGGTGACAGCATCAGACATGTTTATTCAGATATGACTGTACAGTCCGATCTGAGCGTGACAAACTCTACCCAACGTAAAGCATACATGAACAGCATTTGTAGTTGGGCAGCCTTTCCTTTCGTGCAGCTTGCCTTTCCTGCGCCCTGTGATGGCTCTCTACTCAGCGGTGCAAGCACCATGTGTGACAGCAGTGCACCAGGCTGAGTGGTTCGGTGCAAGCAGCTCCCAATCAGCAACATCAATGGAGAAACTTTTCAAAGAAACTTGTATAGTCTCTTTGTATCATTTCTTGTCCCCTTGCGAGTGCTGTTTTGTCATGGGCTCACCATACAACAGTTGTTTAGGGAGGCGCTCATCTGACATGTGAAGAATATGTCCTGTCCATCTGATCTGGTCTCCCTGTAGCAGCGAATGGATGCCAGAGAGTCTAGCCCTGCTGAGGACCGGAGTTGGGCAATCTTTCCTGCCAACCGATCCTGAGCAGTCTGCGAAGACAGTTTGCATGGAAATGATTAACTTTTCTGACATGCCTGCTATAGACTGTCCATGTTTCGCATGCATACAGAAGGGTGATTAACACAACAGCATGATACACACCAATCTTGATGGCAACACTGATTCCCTGCTGGTCCCAAAAGATTTTTTCGTAGTCTTCCTTAGAAATCCTGTTGTGGACCTTGGAGTCAATATTTCATTCTCTGGTAAGGGTGCTGCCAAGGTAGGTAAAGCTATCAACTGCTTGTAGGCGTTGTCCCTGTACAGTTACGTTTAGTTCATGGTAGGACTCCCCGACGCAGGTAGAAACATTACCTCCGTTTTCTTGGTGTTTACAGTAAGACCAAATTTAGTGCATAAAGTTGAGAACTCATTCATGCTTGCCTGCATGTCCTGTTCTGAGCACGTGTTAATTGTACAGTCGTCTGCAAAGAGGAGATCTTGTTCTTGTGATCGCATTATAGAGATTTACACCATCAGGCAAGTTTCCACGATGAACTCGACGGTTAACTGTAGTTGCTCTTTAGCTCCATATAGCTTTGATTGTCTGAGGAAATTTAAGACAGTTTCTTCTTTAGGGGCCTCTGAGTGAACAGCTGCCCATCAGTTCAGTATCTGATCTGTATGCCAGTGTCACAGTCACATGTTGCACCAGAAAGCATGGCTGTAAATACCATGCTAAAAAGTGGAACCAGCACACAGCCCTGTTTGACCCCATTTATGGCTGGGAATGCTGCAGAGAGTTCAGCATCATTCAGCTCGCTGTCTGACATGCCATCATGAAACTGGCTGACAACTGAGATAAATTTTTCGAGACAAATGAATTTCGCCATGATTTTCCATAGTCTGTCCCTGTTGACGGTGTCAAAGGCCATTGTCAGGTCAACAAATGTCGTGTACAGATCAAGATTCTGTTCCTGACATTTTTCTTGGATTTGACGAGCTGTAAACATTATGTCAATCGTCCCACAACCAGCTTGGAAACCACATTGACTCTCTGGGAGTAGCTTCTGCTCGAGATGAGTTGTTAAGCGGTTGAGCATAACCCGAGCTAATATTTTTTCCAGCGATAGACAGGAGGGAGATCCTTCTGTGGTTATCACAAGATTGACGATTGCCCTTATGCTTGTACATGTAGACAATGATGGCATCTTTCAGTTCCTGCTGCATATGACCTGTATTCTAAATTGAGCAAATAGGTATGTTAGCTTGTGTAACAGCACAGGGCTTCCTGCCATGTAGAGCTCAGTAGGAATAGCATCTGACCCGGGGGCTTTGCCACTGGACGTTAAGATGATTGCTTTCTCAACCTCATCAGTATCTTTCATACACACACTAACACGCTCTCAGGGTGAGGCCCTTTCAGTGCACTTTGGTTGGGGTTGACCACTGAGATCACCATAACTAACATAGGTACATACAGACGCACAAGCATCCAAGCACTGATTTATACATCTTGATATTGCCTAAAACACTACGGTCTGGGGTGGAAAGAGAAATGTCTCCGCCAATAGAATACAGAGAGGTAAACCTTTTACCCAAAAAATAGTATGTGCGCTATCCCTTTGCCTATTTAGCATTTACATACAAAAACATTTTTCAACAGGCAGAGGAAATGCCATTATAAATGAAACACCAGTAAATAAATCTCATATATGGCTTGGCTTGGGTTCGTTCATTCTCAATCTCCCACTACCAAACACTGAAAGGGCTTAAGTAGCAGAATGTAATCCAGAGAACGGAATGCGTTGTGTCGTAGTTTACAGCTTGACTGCGATATTTGCACCTTTTGGTCCAACATTACCGACTTCAGCAAGCATTTTGTGAATTACCAGGTTAGCATTCCCTCTTCGATCCCTTCTCCTTAGCCAGTCTGCTCTGCTGCAGCCTGTTATCTAGGATCACCGCGTGGAGGTGTAGAAGGGTCTTGGCAACTTTGGTTCGCTGGCCCTGACGCTAGCAGTCAGCTATGAGTCACTGACCACTGCAGCTCATGCGCTGCTCAGCATCTTGATCCCACATCTCATATATGCAGATAACACAGTTCTGCTGGCTGAAAGCTAACAAGACCTATATGAATGTGTGATCCACGTCAAGAACAAAAGTTAGTTGTATGGATAGGACATTAACACTGAGAAAACGAAAACTAGAATAATTAGTCAAGTAGCCTGGGAATCTACTTTACAGATAAAAATAGATGGTCAAATAGTGGAATAGGCCAAGAGCTTCTCTATCTTGAAAATAATACAACGGAAAATGGGAGATAGGAAACGGTAATCAGAAAGAAGATGCGGATGACCAAATCTGTTTTAATCAAAAATGAGTCGTAAATTGACATCCAAATAAATCGCACGCAAATTACAAATGAGTGTGATCATGTATACTCGTCATAAATGTATGGGTGGATAATGAACAAAACAGTTGGAGAAGAGAATTGATGCCTTTGAGATGTGAACATGTAGACGAATGGGGCGTATCTCATAGAAAGAAAAGAAAACTAATAAGGAGATTCTGAGAAATTAGGGGCTCGAAGAGAATTTAACAAAATCGCGGTAAATGCGCTAAATATGGAAGGATGACATAAAACGATGGACAGGGGAAAGCCTGGCAGATTGTACCACCAAGGCAAGAAACAGAGGAAGGCGGAGAAGCAATGCAAAGTATCTTCGGTATGGAGATAGCACTTGAACTGAACAGATCAAACCCCAACTGAACTGATGAGTCGACATTCGATGCGGAGATGGCATCTGAACTGAACTGGAGATCAGATTAATGAAACCGCCAATAAGCTCGTTTTAACGCCAACTATTTGCGACAAATCCTATATCTAGATATTATCAAGTTGCAGAAAATAAACATTATATATGTGATATGCGTTGCACTGTGGTTTTTATTTTACGCCTGTCGGCCCAGTGCATCCGACTTCAGCATGCATTTTATGTTAGGGCCTGCTTCCTCCTGCATTTTCTAAGGGTTTGTTTCCATGGGGTAACGGCCGGTGCTGTGATGGGGATCGAACCCAGCACCTTCTAGTTGTGAGCCGTGTCACTTAACCACTAGCCCACGCGGTCCCCAAACATCACATATGAATTAGGATGCACGGAAAATAAACTTGTAAAGATAAATAAAATACAAGAAAGTAACAATATTTTGTAATACTAATTAGTAGAAACAATTATAAATGTAGTCCGGATCCGAAGATTTGGCCCATTGAATGAGCTGACAGCAGCCAGTGACTCTACTTGTATCAGGGTCAGTGACCCATAACTGACCAAGGCTCTTGATGACGGCCTCCAAACGGCGGCCCTAGAAACAGGCTGTATCAATGTAGTCTGGCTAAGAGAATATGGATCGCAGTGGACAAACCCGGTACCCAAAATAAAAAGCCAGCTGAAATCGGATGTTTCGGACCGAAAGGCGCATAACTCGCAGTCTTTTGAGGACGAACGCCGAAAGCTGACACTGCCGTGGGGACGAAGTGCTAAAGACTTATACTGAGTCTAAGCTTTTTCTATTATGAGGTGACCAATTCCCTCCCTTGCCTAAAAGTAAGTCAGACAATCATTTATAACTGTATAGACTGGAGCGTTTCCAAATCGAGGCTTGGGCTATGACAATACAAAAAAGAGCGACAAAGCTGATAGTGGGATTTCAGAATTACAGTTATGAGGAAAGTCTCAGAAAAACCGGTATATAGTGTCTAGAAAAGAGAAGAATTAGAGGGGACTTAATACAGGTTTATAAGATGATCAGATGAACGGACAAATTAGACTATTTTTCTTCAAAATACAACCACCCGCAAAAACAAGAGGGCATAGCTACAAATTAACTAAAGAGAGGTCCAGATTAGATATTAGGAAATATTTTTTTAGTCAGAGAGTGGTGAATGCTTGTAATGCATTGCTACAGGATGTAGTAGAGGCAGGGATAATTAATGCATTTAAGAATAAATTGGATGCGCATAGCTTTTAGAGCAAGGTAATGTAAATGATACTGGTTGTAAACACACTCTGCATGGTCTTCTAAACCAGTATAAAGATGTTAAGTTAAGTTAATGCCTGCTCTAGTAATTACATATGACTGTGGCTATATGAGTTTTGCCACAGAGGCATTTTAACCGCTCTGAATTAATAGTCAAGGCTGTCAAAGAATACAATAGCTCTGGTGTCATGCATTGTAGACCTGACGACCAATTTCTTTCACAACGTTGTGTCTTTTTGATAATGTCACTTATTCTTCTTCTTCTGCGTTCCTTCTCAAGTCCTGAAAAGGACTTTGCAAGTTAGCAGGATGTTGTCAGGAGAACGGAGCACGTTGTGTCGTAGTTTACAGCTTGACTGCGATATTTGCACCTTTCTGTTCTTCAGCAGGAATTTCACTGATTGAAATGTTCTTTGTTTTTCCTGCCGTCTTTATTTTCTGACTTCCTCTGCTGTTTTTTGTATTTGATATTAACGTTGGGCTGAATTGTACCATGCTATAGAAAGAGCGGCAATTAAAGGTCTATTACTGTCCTTCCCCGACAATGTCTTCCCATATGTGCTCCTTTCCAGACTGTAACTCCTGTTAGCGAGGCATCGTCGGCCCAACGGTCAGGGTTTACCGATTCTCGCTTCACCATTGATGGCATTCTCGCCCTCTTCACGGAACTAAATGCGTTAGTTGTTTGCGAAGGCCCACAATGAGAAGGTTACTCTTTTGTGCGCCCTGAAAAGGACGTTAAGTGGTGGGTTGCAGTGCTTTCCTCAAACCCCATCGTGCTGATAAAGGTGGACCGGGGTCCTCCAGTCGGTTGTGCTATGCTTGGCTTCATCACTTACTACTACAAGGATCACGTCGATCCCTCGCTTCGTTAGCCAGGCTGCATGAAAAGGCCCGTTTCCAGGGAGGGCTACTACTATTAGGAAGCCGAGGTAAGGGTCTTGGTCAGTATGTTTTCCCTGACCCCGATTAACATGTCTGATCAGTATATTTTGCCTGACCAGACGTTAGTCTTCCTCCCCAAGGGCGTTAGTTGCTACCGTTAAGGACAAACTCAGACGATGGCCAGCGAGCGCTTTGTCAGTAATTGACAAGGGCTCTAAGAAGAAGAAGAAAAGGCATTGCAAGTTCGCCAAAAAAAAACCAAACCCAAAACCAAAACTACAAAACAAACAATGGCTTATGTGTTCATATGGAGATAGCAACATCATTACGTAAAACAAATTGTTACATAAACCATCACGACAAGAGCACACCCAGTGCTTTGTCGAAAGTGACGGCCCTATGGTTCATATTTGACCGTCACTTCTCTTCTAACAGACCAGTGAGTGATAAGGTCTTCATTTGTTTCTACAGGATAGGATAACCGGTCACACGTTCAGCCCTCCTATAGTTGCCCTTTACGTCATGTGTGTGATGAGGTCAAAAACAGACTATTATTAAGTGAGGACAGTCTTTGAAAAAAAAACAAGTCTATACAAGATAAACGCATGGGAGGGAATTGTAGGTGATAAAAATAGTAACGACTTGCAGCAAGTCCTGACAAGACAACGACATATTGTTACTGTCCCTGATAGGAAATGAGAGCGCTGTCTGCATGCAAATAGCTTAGCCAATGAAATCGAAACCGGGAAGCAAATTTTAAAGATGGCTGTCTAAACAAACGAAGTTGCAATAAAAACGTCAAATTGGCTATTATAATTATACTTCATGCGAATGAAATATAAACGAACATGCACAATACGTCCTGGTCCAACACATTGAGGAATTACCTCAAAAATAAGAAAGGTATGCTGCACCCTCTTGGTGTATCTTATTAATATTATAGATCTTAATATAGTAATTAACTTATTATAGACTTATACTAAGTATACTTAATTTATTTATAATTAGCATGGTATAGTTTAAGTTATAAAATATATAATAAAATATTAATAGTGTGCCGTTTTCTACAGGCAGGTGTCTCAGTAAATTGAGTAAACTCTCAACTCTCGCCTAATTTAATTACAAATGAAATGAATTGAAGTAATTTAAGAAATTCTCCATATAACCAGGGAAGAAGCTTGTCCAGTGGACGAGTGTCTTCCTACCAGCTAGGTCTGGTCTATTTTTATAATATTAAATTCAATTGAAAGTCTACTACTACTTCTTAGCTTCAATATTAGTAATATTATTTAATTTATTACTATTAGATCTAGCCTAACTATTATTATTAATTACAATTGATTATAATTAAAACCACATAATGACATATAATTATTGGAAGTTAACTGGCAACATACAATAAACAGCCGTGCACCAGAAAAGGTGGATCTCCTCAGACAAAGACACAACAAAAATAAGTCAATCACCTGTTTGTGTACGTACTCGATTGCAAGTCTAGATCTATATAACACTCATTATGGGAATCAAAATTAAGAAACAAGATGGACCTTAAAGATGATGAACTGGCATGAATTGTAGACTTAATTTTTGTTACTATATGTAACGTTAGAAGTATCAACGGAAAGGAAGACGAGCTCATTAAAGAATTCAGAATTGGAAATCCTTCTTCGCACAGAAACTAAGAAAAAGGATAGTAGTAGTTCATGAATCTTAAGGATAACATACTTTTCTGCTGTGGTATTCCCACTATTGACAGAATCAACAGGGGAGTGTGCTGTGTTATGGCCAGCCAAGAATTAAAGGGGTAGCATTAATGCAGGTAAATAAGATAATCAAAGGAAAGGATAAATAAGACTATAACAAGTTTTTCAAAATGCAACCAGCTATAAGAACAAGAGAGCATTGCTACAAATTAACTAAAGAAAGGTCCACATTAGATATTAGGAAATATTTTTTTAGTCAGATAGTGGTGAATGTTTGGAATGAATTTGCAATGCCACAGGAAGTAGTGGAGGCAAGGACAATTAATACATCTAAGAATAGATTGGATGCATATAGCTTTTAGAGCAATGAAATGTAAATTAAACTGGTTGTGTACAGACTCTGCAGAGTCTTCTAAACCAGTATGTAGACGTTAAGTTAAGATAATGGAAGGCGGCTCTTGAGATTCTGCAGCGATTAAAACCTGGTCATTACAGTTACAAAGTTTCTTCACAATTGCATGCACAAATACACTTACTGTGAGCCAACAAGGAATGATAAATCCATCATTGATTATGTCATTTTGAGGAAAGATTCATTTAAGTATGTGAAAGATGTCTGGAGAGGACCAAAAATTGGAAGTGACCAATACCTTGTGGTATAAAGAAAAGTGAAAGAGTCTGTATCTGTAATGAAGGTATTCACTCAGGTATATCAAGTGCCTGATGCAAGGTGACCAAATGTTGTTTTAACTCAATACACACCAAATGCCCCTCTCATCTTTATTTTCTTAACAATGCAGTATCTATGATGTCATTGAAGGCAGTTCAGTGAATGATTTCAGCTTTGTCAATTCAGTTTCATTGAGATACTGTCAATGTTTTTAGTTCCATTGTCCCTACAGTAACTTTGAGCTTCTCTGCCTCTATTTTACATATTTTCCATACCTCACTGTCATAAACTAATGCTGGAATAACCATTCTGTTGAAGGTATGACTTGCCTTGTCATTTCTCATCTGTTCAAAGACGTCACGAAAAGTGGTCGCCACAGGCTGTCCCTGTGTTTTTCAGACAATAATCTTTACAACTGTTTTTCTTCTTCTTCTACGTTTGTTCTCAGTCTAACGCTACCAAGCCCTGAACAGGGCTTTGCAAGCAGCAGGATGTAGTCCAGGGAATGGAATGCACTGTGTCGCTAGTTTACAGCTGGACTGCAATATTTGCACCTTTTGGTCCGACACATCCATCCTCGGCAGGAACTGTTTTTCAATTCTGTGCTGTTCAGCTTCTGTTTATACTTGTTTGTATGGATTTTCTAAGTGCTAGATACATCTACTAGGACGAATGGGATGAACTGTGTTTGTATGTGGATTTAGCTATTGGTGACATCAATGCAATGGTGACACATGATGTCTACTGTCGTGGGATCGCCACGTATCAGGCTTCAAGGTATGGGGAGCTGTTTCGCTGGAAGTGATTGGGCTCCATCAAGGGTCTGGGAAATGTCTAGGCCCTGAGCTGCACAGAGTACTGTCTATGTGGGCAGCAGGCAGTCCTCTGATGCATACAGCAGTCACGACATACCCATAGGCTGGACTTAGCGGCATCATCCATGCACTCACTCCGCAGAATCTAGTCCTAGTGAAGGCTCTCCCTGGAGACCAGGCTTTGAATTTACTCCTCTGCATCGTTCCCATTCTCCTGTTCGGCTCCGAGACCTGGACACTACTACATCGGGACCGACAGTGTCTCGAGGCCTTCCGCCTGCACAACTAAAGGCACATCCTTGAGATCCACTGGCATGATATGATTTCCAACTGAGAAGTAGTATGACATACTCAAGTTTCAGGCATTGCCTCAATGATTGATTGCCTTCACCTCTTCCTCTTCGGTCACGTTGTTTTCCTTACGTCTGTGGGGGCGAGGGGCGGAAAGAGGTCATGCTCAACCTTGAGAGATGTTCTCGAGGCCACCATTGCAACACCTGGTTAAAACTCCTCAACAGAACTGCAGGTTGCCTGGGACGCGGCCATCAGATGTAGTTATGGACATGGTCATTTGATGCGACGGATCTTGGTCGTCTTAGCCTCTCTCCGGGTATAATCATTAATCTTAGTTCCATCTCACAGTCTCTTCTCCATGTACTTTTGAGTCTGCCCCCCTCTCTCTCTCTCTTCCCTTGAGGATTCCCTGTAATAGCATGTCTGGCTATATACGGCCTTGGCCGTTCTCCATGTCTCCGGTCCATACAGCAGCACCGACTTGACATTCTAACTTTGGTGTGAATCTTGTTTTTTCTGTATCTCCATTTGTTGTTTAGTGTCAGGAATGCCTCTCTTGCCTTTCAAATTTTGATCCTTACATCTGCATCTGTACCTCCTGATGTGTCAATTGTACTGGCCAAATAGGTAAAGGTATCTACTGCTCTCCCTCCAGCAAGATTGGTTTTTTTTGCTGATAGTGTTGAGTCTAAGGAGCTTAGTTTTCTTCATGTTGATATTCAGTCCCAATTTGTCTGATTGTTCTTTCTCCCTATCAAGTTTCTCTTGTACTTGGCTATGACCGTGATAAAAGTACCAGATCATCTGCATAGTCCAGGTCTTCCAATTGTGACAATAGTGTCCACTGAATACCAGTTCTTTTTCCCTTGGTTGATGTCCTCATTATCCAATCTCTAGCCAACAAGAACAGGAAAGACGAGAGTAGGCATCCCTGTCTCATCCCTGTTTGCACCCCTAAGCTGTCAGTTAGTGCTCCTTCATGTACCACTCTACTAAGTGTATCTTCGTACATATTCTGTTTAATCCTCCCTTTTCCCCAATGAGTTTTTTTGTCTACTTCCGCTTTTAATCTGTCGTAGATGATTCTATTGAATATCTTGCCTGGCAAAGACGTCAATTTAATCCCCCTATAATTGCTGCAATCTGTCTGTCCTTCCTTCTTAGGCAGTTTAATCAGATGTATAATTCTTGTAATGTATCGGTGGCCTTATCTATATCTGCCTTTATAGCTTCTGTTGCTATTCCATCTGGTTCTGCTGCTTTTCCTTTCTTGAGTTTGGATATGGCGTATTGAATTTATATCTTTCTTGTCGTTTGTTCTCAAACTCCTTCTACCAAGCCCTGAAAAGGACTTTTGCAAGTTTTGGTGGCCATATGATTGTATACATCCACAGGGTCGCCCATCTATGCGATGGCGAGATGGACTGACCAAAAACCTAGGCCCGCATTGGTACAGCATTGCAGAAGATTGGGATGTATACAGCACATCTTCCAGACTGATGCCGAGAAGGATGTGATGTGATACCTTACTTAGAAATGTGTGTGTCTGAGTATGGATCTTTTGCATGAACTTTATTTCAGCTGATGACAAAACTGACTTTGAACACATAATTTACTTCCCTGCTGAAAAATGTATCTGCTAACTTTGTTAAGCATGTCACAGCTGCAAGCATGCTTATTCTCAATTAAGGCTTGGATACTGGAATGAAAATGTGCTTTGTTTAGGTATTACTTTATAATCATTGAATGTTGATTTGATACTACAAGAGTATTGACAAACCACAGTTCTTAGTCCTATACTTACTTAATGTCTTTATACTTGTTTAGATGACTCTGCTGAGTCTGTATACATCCAGTTTCCTGGAGGGTGGTTAACCGATGTGCGAGTCCATCTTAATAGACTCAAAACACTATAGCAAAGTAGACCCCCAGCCTGTTAGGTGCCATCTATGCTGCTCTTAATAAACCACTTAACCATGGCTGGTGTTATGCCATGTCACACAGTTAGTCGCCTCTTACGACATGCTCTCTGCGGGGCAGTGGTTCTATTTTTGACTTTGTCATACACAAAGACCCCGGCGGATCACTTAGGACCTTATGTACCATTATATATTTTTATTTTGGGTCACCATGGCGAAGTGGTTAAGCTGTTTGCCTCGTGTTCAGACGGTCGTGGTTCGATTTCGAGCTGTGCCGATAGGTTCATTTTGGTAAAAATTCCGGGGATCCCTTTGTTCTTCGTTGGAGCTACGGAGTTTGTGCTGGTGCGATGCTCTTGACAGGCGGGATACCGTTCTGCGGAGAGAGACAGAGCCATATGTGGAGATCCCCGGCGATGAAGTCGAGACCTCGCTTTTAACCTTTTATTTATATTTTTATTTCTATTTATTTTTAAGCATTTATCTTTTCTTTTGAATTAAAACATGTAATTTTAAAAATATTTAACTAAAGTATGGGGGCAGGAAGACTAACATCTGGCAGACAAAATATACTGATCAGACATGTTAGTCAGGGTCAGGCAAAACATACTGGCCAAGACCCTCACCTCGACTTCCAAGTAGCCCTCCCTGGAAACGGGCTGTTTTCATGGCAGCCAGTCTAACAAGGTGAGGGATCTACGTGATCCCCGTAGTAGTGAGGAGTAGCGGTCTGCCTGGAGGACCCCAGTCCACCTTCGTCAGCACGCTCAGGATGTGAGTAAAGCTACTGAAACCCGCCACCTAATGTCCTTTTCAGGGCGCAAAAAAGAGCAACTTACTTATTGGGGGCGGCGTGGGCTAATGGTTAAGTGACATGGCTCACAATCCGAAGTTGCTGGGCTCAATCCCCATCACAGTACCCGCCGTTACCACAACCCCTTAGAAAATGCAGGAGGAAGCTGACCCTTACATAAAATGCATGCCGAAGTCGAATGCACTGGGCCTAAAGGTGCAAAATAAAAACTGTAGTGCAACGCACACCGCCTCGGGCAATAGAGAAATAAAGTGAACGCCAAAATAAAAAAAATAAAAAAAACAACTTTTGTGGGTATTCACAAACAACTAAAGTATGGCATCACAGAGGAATATAAAAACTGTCTACTTCCTTTGATATATAATTTGGCTTGGCTTGGCTTTGTTCGTTCTCAATCTCCCACTACCAAACCCTGAAAGGGCTTAAGTAGCAGAATGTAGTCCAGAGAACGGAAATGCGTTGTGTTGTAGTTTACAGCTTGACTGCGAGATTTGCACCTTACGGTCCAACACATCCGACTTGAACAACCATTTTTTGAGTACCGGGCTAGCATTCCCTTTTCAATCCCTTCTCCTTAGCCAGTCTGCTCTGTTGCAGCCTGTTATCCAGGATCACCGCGTGGAGGTGTAGAAGGGTCTTGGCAGCTCTGGTTCGCTGGCCCTGACGCTAGCAGTCAGCTATGAGTCGCTGACCACTGCAGCTCATGCACTTGATATATCATTTGAAATTGATCCCAGATTCTGTATTTATTATCAATTGAAATGTAACTTTCATCACTTTAAAATTGCTTCTGGTTTTTTTCACAGCACAGATTCACAAGGATGCATTTTTTTAGCATAGGGTTAAAAGTGCAAACTGGCGAAACAATTTTGTCACATTTGCTTTTTGACCATACATAATTTTCCATCCACGCTTATTGACAGTAAAACTTTTAAAAAAGCTATTTTTTTTATTGTTGTAAACAATGAAGGTAAATTAACTTTCATCCTCTAACCTTTTTTTGTGAAATTTAATAACACCACGTGATCTTGCTGCAGTGCACACATTATTACTCAGATTTTATTTGCAAGTATTATATTACATAATTGTTTTGTTGTTGGTCTTACAGAAGAGGGACATGTAAAAAAAACCACAAAAGAAGAAGAATTGGAAATATTCACAAGCCTTTACAAGAAATGGAAAAGTCTTGATGAAAATCACAAGAATCAACCAACTCTGTATGCCAAGGTGAATGTTTTATTCCATTTCTTTTCTCATTTTATGTTTGTAATGATTGACATGATGTCAAGATCACTAATGTGGATCAGTGGAAGAGAACCAGACAGATACCAGTGAAAAAAGACATGAAGAGGAGACATTGGTGTGGAATAGGTCAAACATTGAGGAAACCAGTTGAAAGCTTTACAAGGTAGTCTCTAATTCTGGAACCCCTGAGGCAAGAGAAGTAGATATATGGCAGAGAGAGCTTGGGGCAAGTATTAAAGAGAATAGGAAGATGTGGTTTAAGCTGGTGCAGATGGTCAGTGACAAGAACACCTGGCGTGTTGAAAACCTATGTTCCACAAGTGGGGTCTAATTTTTTTTTTTTTACGTTCGCTTATTTTTCTTTAATCCCCAAGGCGGTGTGCGTTGCACTGTGGTTTTTATTTTGCGCCTGTCGGCCCAGTGCATCCGACTTCAGCATGCATTTCATGTAAGGGTCTGCTTCCTCCTGCATTTTCTAAGGGTTTGCTTCCCCGGGGTAACGGCCGGTGCTGTGATGGGGATCAAACCTAGCACCTTTGGGTTGTGAGCCGTGCCACATAACCACTAGGCCACGCCGTCCCCTGATGGTCTAATAAAAATGGGTCTCTGTGTTGTAATAGATTGGGGTCAGTGTCGAAATTTTATTTACATCTCAATGGTAGGGTTAAGTAACAACATTAACGATAAAAGTAATGTTATTACGGATCTGGGCTACTGCCCTTTGGCTCAATGTCATGTAATGGTATCTGCACATGTTTCTTAGTTGTTGTTTAGTGCCATACAAAGTGTTCCATTTATCTGGCCTCGGAGGGAGAAGCATTTTCCTCATCATTGAGAACAGAGCTCTTAAAGAGATGATGATCAATAGTTTTGTATGGGTACTCTAGTATGGTGTGATTGGATTCTTCTGTTCAGGTGCTTGTTAAGCAGGATGTGTTGGGATCTCAGCCAGAAAATGGTGCTCTGATCCTTCCTTGTGAGTTGACTGATACTGTCATTTAGATTGGTGCTTGCCATATGTCTGTAGATCTCCCTCCCTGTGTTTCCCATGACCCATCTGTTCAGCCAAGTTTCTTTGTTTGCTGTTCTAAATATCTGTTTGGCTGTTTTTAGAGTTGTTGCTATACATGGCTGTTCTTGCCTTGATCCCTTCTTTGCTAGTCTGTCTGCCTTGTCATTGCCAAGTTTGTTTGAGTGTCCAGGGATCCACTACATAACTATTTTGTCAACATGGGAGGTGATAATGTGGTCAACGTCTAGAAATATTTGAATAAAATTAGCTCTGCAGTGTCCAGCATCTTCTATTTCTTGAAGTATGGACTTTAAATTTGTAAAAATAACTGTTCTGGGCTTTTGAGGGAAACATATCCAAAACTATCTTCACATGGTACAAAGCTGTTTCAAGTGCAGTGGTTTCAGTTTCAAAGTTGGAGCAAACCTCCCTGCAAACATCAGACAATTCATCAGAGAATTTGTTTGAGTATTCTATATAAATACCATAATAGAGATAGTTTATGACAGTCAGCCAAACTATGTTTTACTGTATTATTATTTCAATCTTCATAATCTGTGTGTGTTTTGTTACTTCAAGACTGAAATAATGTCTTGAGAAAATACAGATGTGGAAACAGCTATCAAATTTTAATGTTAACTAGTTCTGTATATTAAAGGATTAATGAATACCATTTACTGGGTTATAAATACAAATTGGAACTAAAACTTTCAGTATATTTTGTTTACAGCTTCCATCAGAGGAAGAACCTTTGTTGCTAAAATTAAGAGAGGAATCAAGGTAAGCAAGTATCTTTGTAAGGCTATTTGCAAGTTACAAATATTTGCATATTCTATTTTAACCTCCATTTAGGTTAGTTACTTAATTTGTCATGATTTGAACATTTATTTGCTTGTGGAAATATCTCCAATTTTAATACAGTTCATGATATTATATTGCTCCTCTGGACTGTTTAGAATCTAGGGTCTCAAACAAGTTGAATGTTGGCACAATGTGATCAACAAAGTCAAATTTAGCGTCCCAATACTTGATTGCTAACCCCATACACCAGCCTCTTTAGTTATCTTCTACGAGATGCTTCGAAGGTTATACTATTACTACTCTTTCTTCCTGATATGAATATTTACATCTGAAAATGTTTAAAAACTGAGACTAATAATTCCTCCTGTATCACTAAAGATTTGTAGTAAATATAACCCTCACCTAAAAATATACTTACTGAATTTTGTCAGTCAAACAATACTTTAGCTCCTTAGGTGCATAGGGATCATACATTTATATGATTTATTCATTTACACATGTATTCTTTTTTATGCTTTCAGAGCTTTATTTCTTCAAAGACGAAGCAGAGAACTTCTAGATAATGATGAACTTCAGGTTGGAGTTGTGAGCATTATGTTTTCATTTATTGTTTTATTGTGTTTTGTTGCAAATTTATATTAGCTTTTCTCAATTCTAATGTGGAGATACTAATGTTAGCTTCAAGTGGACTACATAGTAATATTTAAACAATATCTTGAATTTATTAAAATCTCAAAAAATACAAATATGATTCGTATGTAATATTAGTTTGGCTCGGCTTGGCTTTGTTCGTTCTTGATTTCCCGCAACCAAGCCCTGAAAGGGCAAAATGTAGTTCAGAGAACGGAATGCGTTGTGTAGTAGTTTACAGCTTGACTATGATATTTGCACCTTTCGGTCTGACACATTCAACTTCAGCAGGCATTTTTTGAGTGCCAGGTTAGCCTTCCCTCTTCGATCCCTTCTCCTTAGCCAGTCTGCCCTGTTGCAGCCTGTTATCCAGGATCACTGTGTGAAGGCGTAGAAGGGTCTTGGCAGCTCTGGTTAGCTGGCCCTGATGCTAGCAGTCAGTTATTGGTCACTGGCTGCAGCAACTCATGCGCTGCTCAGCGTCTTGATCCCATGTGATATTAGGCTGCGTTCTGGTTACAAATATGCAACCACTAATTTTGCTCTAAAATAAAGAACTAATTCACATTTTATAATTACAACAAATGTGATATTAGTTTGTATTTCTTGTAATTCTAAAACATGTGAATTAGTTCTTAATTTTAGAGCAAAATATTTAGTGGTTGCATATTTGTATCCAAAAAGCAGACATTATCTTAAAGTACACTTACCAGAAAAGGTTAAATGGATATTAAAAGTAGATGCCTTTACGATATTAACCTCTGTGGTCTATCCTTGCCTAGTCTTCTTTGATAAAGCATTCATTTCAGATTTTATTTTTATTCCTCCAGCATTTGATGACTATTGAATACTAACGTGCTACACAAGTGGGTACATGTGTTAAAAATAATATGAAAGCATATTGGAAATGGTGACTAAAGAATGATGTGCATGGAACTAGCAACCTCATTATCTATAGCGTTGCTGTAGAAGCCATCACAGCAAAAGCCAGCTGTAGTGGAGTGAAAAGACTAATCAATCAATTTTGTGTATACTCTAACTAAAATTTTAATACAAAATGTAAAAGTATTTGTTTTACAATATATTTGGAATTTTATTTTCTGATTAAAAATAGTAATAAATTTAAATTAACCATGATAAAACTGTTTTAATATATTATATAAACCTTTTGCTTTCCAATTTACAAAATTACGTCTATTGTTGTTGTTTTTGAGAACCTCTAATTTAAAAAGAATTTTGTGTGTGTATGTGTGTAGACACATATTAATAAAGAACTTGTTGGTATTGTCGTTTTTATTGTGTATAAGTTAGTGTCTAAGATACTAGAAGATGAAGGTGATAGTGGTGAAAAATAGCACAAACATATAGACTCACCCGGCAGCGACATCCTTTGGTTAGGAAAAAAAAACAACCCAAAAACGCAGAAAAACGCACTAATACTATCGATGTTTACCGTAATGACTATGTCTGTCACTTCGACTAAAACGTAATTATTGTATCTACATAAACAAACTAAATAGATCTACTTCAGAAAAATAAATTGCAGAAACTTAACTCCCCCAGTCTCAATAATGCTTGAATCTTCCAATCCAAGCGGTAAACAGAAGAAATCCTTTCCAAAATCTGTAACAAATTAAAAAATTGCCATTGTTTTCGTCTAACCGTACATGGCGGAAGTTGGAGCTCTCTACAATCAAAAGAGCAGTATGTTCAGTCGTTACTATGGCATTAACCCGGTAGTTTATGTAGGATAAATATATGACCCTAGAGCTGGCGGCGTGCAACGCCAGTGGGACGGAGCCAAATCGTCGTAATCTCACGCTGTTGGAACGAGAAAGGTTAAGCTATTCTCAGTTTTATCTTGGGGAGAAAGACTAATGTTTGGTCTGACAAAGGATATTGATAAGACATGTTTGTCAGGGTCAGGCAAAATATACTGGCCAAGACCCCCACCTCGAATTCTTCCCTAGAAAGAGGCTGTTTTCATTGCAGCCTGGCTAAAGAGATAATCAATGTGATCTCCATAGTAGTGGAGGGCCCACGCTCGGGATGTGGGGAAAGCTACTACAGTCCAATACTTAGCATCCTTTTTAAGGTGCACAAAATAGTAATCCTACTCATTGTGGGCATTAACAACATCAGTTGTATGTCCTTTTAGATAATTTGTTTCTTTTTATGGTTGTGTATATGTGAACTTTTAAGTCAATCAAATATTTAATATCAAGTCAAGTAATCCGCTTAGGCAATCATGGCATGCTGTGCTGACTATCCAAGGCCACGGTTGATGACAGAGTTCCAGGCAGCATTCAGGACAGATGAAATTGAAGTGATGTGTCTCAGCCAGGTGTTGAGCAGGTAACCCCAAGGATGACTCCATTGGTGCGGTCTTTTCACCGCCTCTGATTTTCAGGAACAGATGTACCAGAACATCATGAAAGAGACCGAAGAAAGAGAGGTGGCACTGGTTCAGTGTTGAGGAAATGCTCCTGAGTTGTGTCTGTCGAGAGACCTCGGTGTTATTGGCTAGGTCTTGTCAGTGGACTCCAAGGATATATTGTTGGTTGCAAAGGTGGAATGCCTCGAGTCACTTCCAAATCACCCTGTAAGACCGCCCAGGTCTCATAGCCGCATAGGAGGATTTGAATGACACATGGGGATCAAGAGGCTGAGCAGCGTAAGAGCTGCAGTGGTCAGCGACCCATAGCTGACTGCTAGCGTCAGGGCCAGCGAACCATAGCTGCCAAGACCCTTCTACACCTCCACCCGGTGATCCTGGATAACAGGCTGCATCAGGGCAGACTGGCTAAGGAGAAGGGATCAAAGAGGGAATGTTAACCCAGTACTCAAAAAATGGTTGCTGAAGTCGGATGTGTTGGACCGAAAGGTGCAAATATCGCAGCCAAGCTGTAAACTATGACAAAACGCATTCCGTTCTCTGGACTACATTCTGCTGCTTAAGCCCTTTCAGTGTTTGGTAGTGGGAGATTGAGAACGAACGAAGAAGAAGAAGAAAGAAGAATGACACATGATCTATAGCATCGTAGTTTGGTTGCCAGGGATAGCCTCTGTTGGAACCAGACTCTGTGCACAGAGTTCATGGGTGATAGGCAGATCCTCTGAGTGATGTCTGAGCCACTGTGTGCATCAGAAGGCAGTCTGTTGCCCAGGTATATAAAGTCCTCGGTGTGATTAACATGATTGCCATTGATAGTGGTTCCTGCAGCAGGTGGACCACTGCCAAGAATCTTGGTCTTCGTCCAGGAAATGTGCAGGTCCAAATGTGAATCTGACTGTTTTAAGTGCTCAAGGAAGCCTGTCAAGGTCTGACAGTTTGAACTTGATATGTGGATGTTATCTGTGTAATCAAGGTCAGTCAAACGCAAGTGTCTGACAACATAATTTAGAAATATTATAAATAATCTTTCGATTTTGATTTGAAACACACCTTTGATCACATTTGTTTTACATTTTAAAAAATATATTACGTTAGGTTTTTTTATATTTAGCAGCCTGCTTTACCTTGTTTTTTAAATCATTAATCGATTTATTTAAACTTCACATGGAGCTCAAAATACATTCCGAGCAAAGATGAAGTAGGTTCTTCTGTATGGAGTGGAAACATGGCGGATGACCAAACTCAATATTAAGAGATTACAAGGCTTTATCATCAAAACTGAAATAGTGCTTCAGCGCGGTTACAAATGAATGATACTTATGGGATAGAACCTGACAAAGATATATGAAACAGAAAATCTTAGGAAGAAGGTGGCACTGGATAGGCAACACATTGCAAAAGTCCCAAGTCAGTATCACAAGGCCATGTCTGTCATGGAACCCCTAGGGATAAAGGCCAAAGAAAAAGCATGGAGAAGCGAGTTACAGAGAGATACAAGGAAAAGCTGGAAATAATTGGATAAAATAGCACAGAACAGGTGTGCCTAGAGAAGGTAGGTTAATGGCCCATGTACCTCACTGTGATAAAGGTGAAGAAGGAGATCTGTAAGTTTCTTGCATTTGCTAGGAAAATTAGTCAATGATCGCACGTTGGGCATTGCCAGTGCAAATGATGAATTGGCAATTCACAGAATACAGGAGTTTAACATATGTGTGCGTTGATCAGGGACATGTCTTTCAATAGATAAAACAGCAGTGTGAGCAACCACTGAGCTACAGGAATTGTTAATATACAAATATTTTATAATTTTACCTGTCTATGCAGTACTTTCATCAGAGAAGCGAATATCAACTCTGAGATCAACAACAGGAAGCCTACAAGCAAATGGTTGTGGCTGCAAGGAATCACTGTTGCCACCAAGATACAAGTTTATCGTGCTGGAGAGCATGGTCTTGTATGCCATGTGAAACATAGATGGTGGATAGCAGACATGCCAGAAAACAACCATTTCCATATGCGCTGTCTCAGCAGACTGCTCAAGATCAGCTGGTAGGATAATTTGCCTAATTCTAAAGTCCTCAACAGGGCCAAATTATTGAGCATCTGTATGCTGCTGCAGGGAGCCCAAGCTACATGGACTGGGCACGATTTATTTTTTTTCTCTAGCCATAGTATAGGATCATCACTACAATTTACCTTCTTTATGAAGACCGCACTTTGCATGCTTTTGCAGTGGTGGTTTCTGTAGCAATTTGTTTCACATGATGAGGTTGCTAGCTCATGCTCAACTCTCACCTTTTACAACATGCATGGAGGTACAGTGGTCCTATTCTTTCATCCCCAATAAGGGACCTCGAGATGTTGTTCACATGCCCGATAACCACCTCACAAAGAGTGTAGTGATGAACAATATAACAATTGACATTTTGCTGTTTACAATAATTTGTGTTTCTATACACCTTCTTTATTAGAAACTATGGTTCCTGTTGGATAAACATCACACGCCTCCTCTCCATGGAGATGAACAGATGATAAACTATGAAGACTTTCTAATAGTGCAGCAAGAGGCTGGATATAAGTGCAAGTAGGTTTCTAAAATGTTGTCTGCATATGATTCTCATCATCCAGAAATGCTATTTAGGATCCATAATGGCAGTTTAATTAATTTTACAATGGTTGTCTTTACTAGCTTATGTCTTAGTCGGTCTATACATCTACAGGGGAAGATGCCTCTGTGCAGTTCCCAGATATTTTGTGAGCTGGATGTAACAGAGAGAAGGATTTCCTGCTTAGTGGGCTAGGCTCGAGCAGCTTCTTACTCTGCTGCGTTGGGACAAATGCAGCGGAGGGTGGTTAACTGATGTGTGAGTCCATCTTAATAGACTAAAACACTACAGCAAAGTGGGCCTGCAGCCTGTTGGGCGCCATCTATGCTGCTCTTAACAAACCACCTAACCATGGTCGGTGTTATGCCATGTCACACAGTTAGTTGCCTCTTGCGACATGCTCTCTGTGGGGCAGTGGCATCATTCTTGTATACTTATGTATTAATCCTAAATCTTCTTTTCTTCTTCTTTTTCCATTTTCACTCCAGAGAACAGGCCTACCACTACAGATAGCCTCCTTTGGGAAGTATATGCGAAAGCACTTTATATGTTTTTCTAGTGGTGGTTTCTGTAACAATTTATTTTACATAATGAAGTTGTTAGCCTCATGTACAACTATCTTTAGTCATCTTTTACAACATGCATGGAGGTACAGTGGTTCTGATCTTTCCTCCCCAGTAAGAAGCTTTGGGATCCACTCAGGGAGTGGATATATAAGCCATTTTTATATTAGTAAAAATCAGATTAAATTATTGCCTCTTCTTCAAAGTTTAGTTGTAGTGAATCTCATACAATTTTGATTTTTCTTGTCCTAGTGGTATTCGATGAGAGACTATTTTTTTCATCCATCTCTTGATGTTGCACACTTCAACCAATATCTTGAAACCAGCAACAGCCAACACACTGAAGATTACAAATAGAAAGTGCAAATCAATAGAATTCGCCCTCAGCCTACAGGTATAATCAAACATGACTTGACCGGAGCTTATGGGGGAAGAGAGGATATAACCTGAAGAAAAAGAGTTGTTAAAAATTAATTAGCAGAGTTAATGAAGATGGCCAACAATAGAAATAGTTGTAGAGCAGTAGCTGCATCTCTATGTTCAGCAAGGTATGAAAAGGATGGATGATTATACAGATTGTCATAAAGTGCTGCATCCTTTCTGGTGTTCTGCAATACATTGTGATATAGAAGATTGTTTTTTTTGCCTGGTGAAGCTGATTTGTCTGTTTTTGAGTAGTCACCTTATAAGTTGTCTATTATAGCAAGAGATATATTGTTATTTAATATGTGCAAGCGTTCTTGTAGCATATTGCACATTTTTTTCTTCATAACAAATGGCAATATTAGAAATGGGAAACTAAGCTTCTGTCCAGTGTCCAAGATGTTGAAACAACTCATTGGGACTAAAACATTTAACAAGATTAAAATAATTGATATTGTGCATGGTACTGGGGTTCCTATAGCTGAACTAAAGTCCTTGCCTTTCAAGAAACGAAAGCAAGAAACAGTTGATGTTTGAATCCCACAAGTTTCAAGTGTCGCTGATTTGAAATGAGGTGAGATCGATGCCTAGTCCTATCAGAGATGGATGATAAACTCGTTAAAGAACTCTTGATGATTGAAATTTAAAAGAGCAGGATGTTAGTTGCTGTTCGATTAAAAATGATAATGGTAAAAAAATTCCTACCCAATCATGGCCTAAAAGGAGGTGGCCTCGCCATCATGCAAAAACACAACAATGTTTTTCGTCACACTTGATTGCAAGTATACACAAAAAGACCTCTACATCTCCAAGGGGTAGAAGAGGAGTGATGAAGTGAAGATTATACATATACCAGATTTAAAAACTTGGTTCAGAAATTTGTCTAACTAAATGTTTTGAAATAGTTGCAGATGATTACATTTTTTTCAATCTCATACCATATTCCAAATTTCCTTCTACAAAATATATTTTCAGACAATTTTTTCAAGCATCAGTTTTCTGTAAACTCCTTCAGAATGATCCATTTGGCCGTATATCTATCATGCAGTTCTTCAATTATGTCATGCGTAAGGTTTGGCTACACCAGACACGTATTGGCTTGTCTCTTTATGATGTAGCTGGACAAGGTTATCTGAAGGAACCGGTAAGTTGATACTATCTGATAACAATAAACATGCTCGACTGTTTAACAAATTTGATCTCCTTTTTTTTTTATTTAAGAGAAGTTTAAGCCAGAACCGGTATAATGATTAATAAAGCTTAGATCAACATGGGACAGATCGCCTTGTGCGGGTCACAGCTCCAGATCTAATTGTTGCTCGCTAGCGGATGGGGGGGTTGTTCAGGTGGTCTCTTCTTGCTATTTGGGTACCATAGCGTAGTTGCAGTACTCCATAGCTCGTCCTTCCTTTTAATTACATGTCCAGCCCAGCAGTGTTTAGCATTGTTAACGTGTTGCAGGATATGTTTTACGTACATTTCTCTTTTGTGTAGGTACCTATGATGTTGCTTTCTGTTAGGCCCATGACGCATCGCTCGAATACTGCATGTGTTGTTCTTAGCTGGCTCTCTGTTGCTCTTCTTAGGGACCAGGTTTTGCTCCTGTAGCAAAGTGCTGGTAGGGGACTATAGAATAAAAAAATGTCTGCATGTAATCTGGTGTCTTTTGTGGCATCTATTACTACTTTAATTGAGTTGAAGGCCACCCAACCTGCTTGTCGCCATCTGCCTGTTGAACACTGTGATACAGCTATTTCTATTATTGACCATCTTTATCAATTCTGTTATTGAATTTTTAACAATTATTTTTCTCCAGGCTTTATCCTCATTTCCGTCATAATTTCCACATCTTCCATGGGCACTCTATTTAGAAGCACGAGGTTGAGTTCTGCAAAATGTTGTGCACACTTTTGGTTTTCCTCTAGTTATATCAATTGTTGTGTCCAGACATAATTATTGGTCCACATCATCATCATTGGTGTCTCAGTCTCTGTAGTCCATGCGTATGGTACCCTGTGAGTTTTGTCCAGCTCTTGTCTCTTGTATTTCGACAGATGGATCATCAGAGGAAGCATTGAGGAAAGGAGGGGCGGGACTCGTCATACTTCTACAGGATGGAACCATTACAGGAAAAGCAAGTGCTGCCGGGGAGCCCTCGACAAATCTAAAAACAGAGCAACAGGCAAAAATTGAAGTAGTCAAACTATTGGATGAAAAGGGGTTAAAGGATAACAGAATAGTGTTTTTGTGTGACTGCATGGAAATTTTGCAGGCCACACAAAGAGAACGACAAAAAAGTATGGAAAGGGAACTGATATGCCAGCAAATCAAAGGGCTAGACATACTGGCTAAAGAGAACAATTCACCCACCCAGTGTCACTGCCAGAAGTCAGGGCACACATCCAGAAAAAATATAAACAACTGTGAATAGATAGAACAAACAGCAAATACCCACAGTATACCACAATTTTCTCCCTCAGAACAGGTCATTACAGGCTAAATGCACATATGCATAAAATGAAAGCAGCACAGACTGCACAATGCATGTGTCAGAGAGGACCCCAGACTCCAAAACACATCCTGCAAACATGTTCACTGCTCCAAGGCTGCTATGAGAAGACCTGGCATGAGGAAAGAAACATATAAGACAAACTGTAGGGAACCATTGAGGACCTGCGACTGACATGTCAGTTCATGGAGGCAGCCCATCTGGTGGCATAAAACAAGCATACGAAACTGAATGCAAAGAAGAATATTCTTAAAGTATGTAACAAACATAGAAAAAACTCTAAAACATGTGAACATTAACATTTTTCTCTTTTTCTGCATTCGCTCTGAAAAGGATGTTTTATTATGTTGTGTCTAGTTTACAACAAGGATGTGATATAGTTTACAACAAGGCTGCAATATCTAAGTCTTTCGGCCAGACTCATCTGATATTAGCACAGCATTTTTGAGCTGGATTTGTCTTCCTTCTTTGATCCCAATTCTCTCAGCCAGGCTGCATAGGTGCAGTCTGAGGCAGAATAAAGACTTGATCAGCTTTTGATTTACAGGCCCAGACACAAGCAACCAGCTATTCACTCACCATTATTTTCATTCATTTTATTTGTTTATTTTAGCTCTTTACACCCTTATGTCTTTCATAAACACTAGAAAAAATTCCATGTCTTACTTCCTAACATGCTTAACAGAGCCCATTCCACTTTTTAGCCTTATTTTTAATACAATGAGGGTTAATTTTTCTTGAAACAAATACAATTTTTGTGTTTTTAGCAGCCTCACCGAGTATCATAGTTTCATATGAGACCAAAATTATGTCAGGAGCAGTTCTATGAGGAAATTTACAAGTTTTCAAAGTTCGTCTTTAATCTGTAAAAATTGAGGTTTTTGCCATTCTAATCTGATGGCTACAGAATATGAGAAATGTGTTTTAATAATGACACAAATCCTGGTAGTGATGGAGAAAGGGATTATAAATTGGATATTGACGTTATTCTGAACAAAAATTATGACATGATGGAAATTCTTACATAAATACCAAAGTTGAAGCTGTTACTAATGAGCCTGAAGCATGGAGTGACTCATTGACAGGTCAATATTGAAAGTTTCAGGGGTTCTGTCATGGCCTGTGACTAGAAGCTACCTGCTTTTCTTTGTATAATTCTGACAGACACATACGTGTTGAGGCCATGATTAGTTTCAGTGGCAGGCTTTTTTTTCAAACAATATATTCATAACAAGCACAACCCCATGAGGAATCTTCTTCTTCTTCGTTCGTTCTCAATCTCCCGCTACCAAATCCTGAAAGGGCTTAAGTAGCAGAATGTAGTCCAGAGAACGGAATGCGTTGTGTCGTAGTTTACAGCTTGGCTGCGATATTTGCACCTTTTGGTCCAACACATCCGACTTCAGCAAGCATTTTTTGAGTACCGGGTTAGCATTCCCTCTTTGATCCCTTCTCCTGAGCCAGTCTGCCCTGCTGCAGCATGTTATCTAGGATCACCGCGTGGAGGTGTAGAAGGGTCTTGGCAGCTATGGTTCGCTGGCCCTGACACTAGCAGTCAGCTATGGGTCGCCGACCACTGTAGCTTATGCGCTGCTCAGCATCTTGATCCCCATGAGGAATCAAAAGTCTAGTGTGTTGTGGAAGTCAAGACTGGATACATGCTGAATTTTAGGTTCTCCATTGGAAACACAAATGAGCCATTGCATATTGGCATTGCCATAATGTAATTATCAATAATGCAGTTGATGGTTTTTCGATAAATATTACTGCATTTACTTTGATAACTACTTTTCTTCTTTCAAATTTGCTGAGGATTTGCTCCAGCTTAAATACTAGAGGTGTTCAACTACTTGTAAAGGATGGTAATCTCACCCTAATGTCAGTAAGCCTGCCTCTAGCCATCTGTCTTTTCACTTGTCATTACTGGAGAGCCATTTACAAGAGTCTAGAATTACATCATATATTTGAGACTCCAAAGTGTTTCTTGAAACTGAAACCTGTTGCAGAAAACCACAGACAGACTTGTTTTCCAACAGAATGAAAACCTACGTTTTAGTATTTTAAAAAGAATGCGTGGATGCGCTCATTATGTTCTGTCCATTTGGGCAAAGGACTAGGTCATTTGACATTTCATTCAAGCTTGTAAAGGTTGTAGAAAAGACATGTCAAACATGATATACGTGGAAAAAGAAAAAAAAAACCGCAAATATTTTATGAAAAACACATTTTTCTATGTTCCATATTTTCTAATTATTTATCACAAATAACAATAAAGTTATATTTTTTGAAAGTGTATCCATTTTTTTATATAATTAAACTTTTCATTTATATTTTCAACTGTATTAAGATATTTAATTATAAAAAAATTGTATAAGTGTGCAGAAAGGCCTTATCTTACTGTGCTTATGTATAGAAGATGTATTTCCTGATTTGAGACTTAGTATGTAAAGGGTTAATGTAAAAAAAATAATATTATTTAATACCATGTAATTGTGTGTCTATTCATTTCTTGAATGAAATATACTGTTTTAATTACATTATCCTTTATCGTTATTTTGTAATTAATTTTGTTTTGAGGTCAGGTAAGAGTTTGGTAAGAGATAACCCTTTTTTTTATGGCTGGCTGTGGGGAGGATTTTTTGTACATGTGAATAGGCAGTGTAACCAACATCTGTTTTTTATACTGTATTATAACATGTGCTCAATAATTTCAGGATCTTGAAAACTACATTCAAGAGTTGATACCAACACTGCCACAGGTATGTATGTTTATGCTGTGGAGTCACTGTAAACAATCTGCTGAAGATGTATGTGTTGGACCGAAAGGTTCAAATATCACAATCAAACTGTACAATAGGGACAAAACGCATTCTGGACCATATCCTGCTACTTGCAAAGCCCTGTTCAGGGCTTGGTAGCCAGAGATTGAGAATGAACGAAGAAGAAAAAGACTGTAAACAAATAGTTTGTCCATGTTTTATTTGAAACAGTGTAATTTCTTTTTATGTTATGGTTTAAAATGAAATCTTATAGTACACATTTTATTTGTTTTGTATTACTGACTACTGATTGCGTGCGTTGTTTTTATCTTCTTGTACCAGTTAAATGGGTTGGAGCGAACATTTTATTCATTCTACGTGTGCACTGCCGTGCGGAAGTTTTTCTTCTTTCTTGATCCCTTGAGGAATGGGAGAATTCGAATTCAGGACATTCTTGCATGCAGCTTTTTGGATGATTTACTGGAGGTTGGTTGTTAAGCTTTCCTGTGATTCCCAATGAGCATGAAAATATTATTAGTAAACCTAAAAGATCATATTAAGATTGAGAAAAGTCACAAATAAAATGAGTTTTTTCATAAATAAAGAAGATGAAGAAGACCAATCAATAAACAATTGATAGCTGCTTAGTTAAGTCATTTTTTTCTACTTTTAATGTCTGGAGGCAGAACTTGACAAAATTTATAAAGGTAGCAAAATTCCTATCCAATAGTAACTTGCATGAAGGCAGCCCCTCCATCGTGCAAGGACAGAACAGTCCAATCATCTGTTTGTCTGCACACTCGATTGCAAGTACAAGGGGCTTGTCATACGTCTTTACCCTGACTATGAAGGAGTAGGAGGAGAAAATTGAAATTTGGCACATATGTAGCTCATTCAATTTGTACTGGATGAGAAGATGAATTTTCCTCCTCGAGGGGTTTACCCGGTATGGTGCATGGCACAACACACCTTATTGATCTAACGGTTTGTCGGAACAATGGAGAAATCAGAGGCTAGAACTGTGATAAAATTCTTGATGTTGCAGGGAAAAACACAGGGAGATGGAATCAGTATTTGAGGAATTCTGTCCTTCGTATGCTTCTGTAAAAAACTGGTGTAGGCAGTTTAAGTGTGGCCGTTCCCATGTTGCTGATCTTCCAAGATAAGGAAGACCATCTTCAGAGTGCAGCGATGAAAATGCTGAAAGAGTGAAGAAAACCATTGACCAGGATAGGAAAGTGATAATTGCAGAGATATATAGGTCAGCAAAACTGAATGAAAGTACAGTTTTTAGAATTTTACACAACAGACTGAACATGAGAAAAGTGTGTGCCCGCTGGGTCCCGCGTCCGCTGACATGTGAACAGAAACAAACGAGGGTTGATTGTTGTGGCCAGTTGCTCAAAATGTGTAGGTCGAAAAACATGTTGCCGACCATGGTGATAGTAGACGAGACTTAGGTTCACCGTTATGATCCAGAATCCAAAATTTCCAGCATGCGGTGGAAAACCCTGGGCTCACCAACACATGTCAATCCAAGAGCACAGAAATCTGCAAGAAAAATGATGCTGACTGTTTTTTGGGACGTCAAAGGTGTCATATCGAAAAATTACCTACCTCATGGCAACACGGTTAATGGGCAATATTATGCAGATATCCTTACCAAACTAAGAAAGACTGTGACCAGAAAACGAGGGATAGCACGCACTCAAATTCTGCCTTTGCTTCAAGACAACGTGCCCTCCCATAAAGCAAGGATTGTGCTGCATACAGCCAACGATTTGAATATTGAAATTCTTCCACACTCATTATCATCTCTAGATTTAGCTCCATCAGACTTTTTTCTTTTCCCAAAACTAAAAAAAACAGCTGAAAGGAAATCATTTTGACAGTGACGAAGATGTCATAATGGCTTGTGATAACTCGTTTAGTTCGAAAAATAGGTTATTTTATTATGAAAGTGTTTTCAAGATCATGCAGAGATGGCAGAAATGTATAAATTCAGGTGGTGACTACACTGAAAAGGAATAAGCACTGTGCCAAATTTCAACTTTCTCCTCCTACTCCTTCAGGGTCAGGGTAAAGACTTATGACAAGCCCCTTGTGTATATACACAATTTTAAATACCTCTCCCCAAAGAGGAGTGATTAAGAGAGAGGCAGAACCTTGTGACTCTTTGCTATTTTAATTGATGGCCAACTTTAAAAAACATTAATGTCATGATGCACCAATTCTTCAGAAGTATTAGTCTTAACCATTATTAGTCCAGCATTGGTGGTTCGCAAAACATCAGTTACAGTCCATTGGTATCAAAACATTAGCACTGGGCATTGTTGCATAGCACCAAACTCTCATTAGTTAGTAGACTTAAATTATAACTGGGCATTCCACACTTTGCACAGCTTTCTCCAGCTTTAGTGACACTCCATCTATATTTGTACGTAGGTTGAATGTGTTAAAAAAGTAGACCTTGCTGTCCAATATCATTTGTATGCAAGGGGACGGCATGGGCTAGTGGTTAAGTGACATGGCTCACAACCGAAGGTGCTGGGTTCGATCCCCATCAAAGCACCGGCCGTTACCCCGGGGAAGCAAACCTTTAGAAAATTCAGGAGGAAGCAGACCCTTACATTTAAAATGCATGCTGAAGTCGGATGCATTGGGCCGACAGGCACATAATAAAAACCACAGTGCAACGCACACTGCCTTGGGGAATAGATAAATAAGACGAACAACAACAAAAAATAATAAATTTGTATCCGAAACCAAAGAAAGGATTTTATTTGATCAGACAAATGATCACGCATCTAGATTACATGTGGATATTCAATACACATCCAATTCAGAGTTTGACTGGGACACAGAAGAAAGCTACTTTGGTAATGTTATTGAGGAATTTAACACAGACATGCACCTGATGATGTGAGTGCCAACAAATTTGTTTGTGCTACATTGTTGTCCTTCATAATAATGACATTTAACACTACATACTAATATATATTTTTTGTATCAATACTTCATATCATAGATGGTTATTTATGTGTTTTATGATCTTTAGATCATAAATTTTAGGTTATTTTGTTCAATATTGGGAAAAATAAAAAAACTATTTGACATACAGAGTTGCAGCACTTACCATGGACTGTAGGACACAATTCAGCAAAATTATCGGCTTGTAAAGTGTTAACCCAAGTTTATTTTAATCTTTTATACTGCTGAAGTTGGATGTGTTGGACTGAAAGGTGCAAATATCGCAGTCAAGCTGTAAGCTATGACACAACACATTCCGTTATCCAGACTACATCCTGCTACTTGCAAAGCCCTTTCACTACTTGGTAGCAGGAGATTGAGAACGAATGAAGAAGAAAAAAAAGGCCATTATAGGCAGCTTTCTACACTATTAAACAATGAAAATGGTCTCTAAATAATTTTTTTCTTGTGCAAGTAATGTTGATAAAATAGTAAGAAAGGTCAAACAACCCTTACTACCTGCTGAAGACGGATGTGTCGGACCGAAAGGTGCAAATATCGTAGTCAAGCAGTAAACTAGCGACACAATGAATTCTGTTCTCTAGACTACATCCTGCTACTTGTAAAGCACTGTTCAGGCCTTGGTAGCAGGAGATTGAGAACGAACGCAGAAGAAAAGAACCCTTACTCAGAACGTAGAGTGGTGGATACATTTATGAAATATTATGTGTCATTATTATCTGCTTGCTTTGTGTGAACATGTCATAGTGCATTATACCAGTAAGAAGATATTTACAATTTAGCTGAGGCTAGTTTTTCTGCAAGTGTGTTTTAGGAAATTTCCTGTTGTTGAAGAAACAAGTGTGTCTTTTGATTCAAGCTTTATAACCAGTACAAGTGACTCTGACAGTTTTAGGAAGAAATTGTTGACACTTTCATAATTAAATGAAAAAACAACATGTACATATGATTTATTCTTCTTTGTTGTTTGTTCTGAAAAGGACGTTTAGTTACATTGTGTCGTAGTTTACAGCGAGGCTGGGATATCTGTACCTTTCACTCATCTGGTTTCAGCATGACATATTAGGGCCTGATTTGACGTCTCTCTTCTGTCCTTATTCTCTCAACTAGGCTGCACGTTCGCAGCTTGTTTCTAGGACTGCAACTTATAGGTAGAATTGGGACTTTAACAGCTCGTTTGCTGACCCTAATGCAAGCTGTCAGCTATGAGTCTCTTACAGCTGTCATCTTGTTTACTGCATTTTAAATCCGACATTTGATTGAAAACCATATACTGGTTGGTAGAAGAAGTTTGGGCTTAAGGGCTTTTCGGTGCTGCTTAAGAGTTCAGATCTTGATGTTGATTATATTTTGATTGCTAGGAAGCCCTGATACAACCAAAATGACTATCTCTGGTTGATAAGTATGTCCTTCACCGTATAACAGCTGAAGATTGTAGTACAGGAACAGAAGCAGTAAACCTACCTATACTGTTAGAGCTATCTTTACCTAAACTAAAGGATACATTAGACTATAACAAGTTTTTCAAAATACAGCCACCTACAAGAGCAAGAGGACACAGGCACAAATTAATACAGGAAATATTTTTTTAGTCCGAGAGTGGTGAATGCTTGGAATGAATTACCACAGGAAATAGTGGAGGCAGTGTAAATTAATGCATTCAAGAATAGATTGGATGTGCATCTGTATTTTTATATCAAGTGAATGTAAAAGAAACTGGTTGTATACAGACTCTGCAGAGTCTTCTAAACCAGTATAAAGACATTAAGTTATAAACTTGTATTAAATCACCTAAATTTTCACTTTAATATTTTTGCATATGCTTCTTAACAAGTTCTGTATCTTTTCTTTTTACACATTCCAAATTCTGCTCAGATCTTTATTTATCTTCCTCCTCTACAAAATTTTATTTAGGCTTAAAAATTATATTTCATTCTTAACTTGCCAGTTGAGAGATGAAGACCTGTCTAAGGAAATGCAGGAGTCCAACTGGTTCTCTGCACCGTCAGCACTCAGAGTGTATGGACAATACCTGAACCTTGATAAGGATAGAAATGGTATGCTCAGTAAGGAGGAGCTAACTGGGTAGGTAGTGTATTTTTGGTTAGATATGAAAGGTAGAGAAATTAAATTGAGTTGATACACCACATCATTTACAACAGCAACACATTTTTAGCAGGAAGGTATTTATAGTATTTATGACAAAAGTGAGATTTTGTGTCATATGCAATATATATGTGTGTCTGTCTCCCTCTCTCTCTTTCTCTTAATTCCATAACTGCAGGATGTAGTTATAAGTTGATAGACACAGTTTGCCTGCCCTCTGCGCCTAATGTGTGTGTAGCCCAAGTGAAATCTGCCCTACTTGTCTAGTTTGTTTGCACCAGTGCTTTGACCTTACGCATGAGAACTGCATTTGTTGCATTGTCATGGCTAAAAAAAAATGATAGCGAATTTGCATCAGATTTCGTAAAAAAAACTTTGTGAAACACGTAGACTAATACTTAAAGTTACAGACAGTCTATGGGAAGTATTCTATGAGTCATACACAAGTTTATGAGTGGTATAAACATTTTAAAGAATGTCTTAAAAGTGATGAATAATCTTGAAGGTCCGCTAACAAAAAAAAGTAAAAACAATGTCGAACTTGTGCATACAGCTGTGCTGAGAAATCGCGAATCACAATAAGTGAGTTGTTTGAAGACTTACATATTAGTTTTGGTTCAGTTCAGGCGATACTTACAGATGGTTTGGGCACGAGATGCGTCTCATCCAAATTATTCTTGCACAGATGATGGCTTATTCAATGCCCAAAGGCTGAAAGCCATACCAGAATTTACAGGGGGCTGATCAGGGAGCTGCTCTTTGCGGATGATGCCACAATTATGACTCACTCAGAGGGGAAACGGCAAAGCTTGCTATTTGTAGTTTATTATGCCTGCTGTGAGTTTGGACTAATAATCAGCAAAAATAAGACATAAGCTATGGTGCAGGGTGCTAATATAACACCAGTAATCTTTAATGATGATATAGAGCTCGAGGTAGTTGATCATTTTACAACAATTAGCTGATTAGCAAAAACTTGCATGCACCAGATAGGGTGGCTAAACAGCTTTCACATAAGGTACCTGCACAGAATCCCGGGAGTTGGATGGCAGGACAAGATCACCAACGCAGAGGTGTTAGAGAGAACAGGCACTATCACTGTCACTTCCATGCATAGTCTTTGAAAACTCCGATGGCTGGACAGGACACACATGGAGGATGACAGAATACCAAAGGATCTTCTTTATGGGGAATCACAGCTGGAAGAAAGATCTCAGGGCCAGCCACAACTTTGATACAAGGATGTGTACAAGCAGGATATAAAGGATGCAGACATTGATTTGGAATGATGGGAACTGGACACTGTGGATTGTTTTGCATGGAGGGACAGGATCAAGAATGGAATACAGACAAAGAAGATACTACTGATTGCAGATAGACTAAGGACTCTGTGTTTGAGAAGACACACCACACAATGACGCAAACAGTCCTGATTTTCCAGGACATACTGTGGAAGATGCTTCTCTGTTCAGAATGGTCTTGCGAGTCACATTCGTTATAGCCATGGATTGTAGTGAAATCCATTTTTTTCAAAAACGAAACAGAATATGATGAACATACTATCGTCTGATAAGATGGAAAGAACCAATAAATTTTATATAAATTTAAACTTTGAAGCTACTCTGTGTGTGCGCATGCGTACACCCCTCCCTTGCCTTGGCCTCATTTTTCAGTGTGAGCCCTCCGTGTCATTATCTTATCCAATGTGATGCCCAGATACACTGGCTGGATAATAACAAAATGCTTGAAATGCACACATAGGAGGTGGCTTGGTCGAACAGTTGAGATTTACATGCACACACTAAACATCTAAAGATAACCGGCTTGCCATTGAATGTCTCCTTGGGGAGAACAAAGACAAAGGTATGTAGTATTACTGTTGAAACTAACAGGTAAATTTTAGTTTTTTTTACATCTGAAAATGTTTTCAGTTGTAATTATTGTGTTGTATAGGCATATTTTTATTTGTTAATGCTTGATGTGTTTTTTTACAATATATGACAATCTGTCCTCAATTTCTTTTCAGTTATGGAACTAAAACTCTAACTAGTGTGTTTTTAGACAGAGTATTTCAAGAATGCCTCACATATGAAGGAGAGATGGTAAGAAAAGACGTAGAATAACTCCTATTTTCTGAGATAGATTGGTGAAATAGCAAAATGCTGATCATGTCAGAGCATAGCTGTAGTTGCTTTGTTTAGAAGCTAAGAAATGAGCAATAGTAAGGTTATAAGAACAGAGATAACTGAGTAAAAAAGAGATAAATGATAAATTAGGGCAGTCAAATTGTCAATGTAAACATTTTTTCAGTCTAGTTAATTCATTTATTGCTGCTAACATGGATTCCAATTTATTGCTGCCAGCATGGATTCCAATTTATTGCTGCTAGCATGGATTCCAATTTATTGCTGTCAGCACCGATGTTCAAATTAGAAACTTATTAATATCTTGTGGTTTTTTTTCTTCCAGGACTACAAAACATATCTTGACTTTGTACTGGCTATGGAAAACCGCAGAGAGCCACAAGCACTGAGATATTTGTTCAGAATTTTTGATGTTCAGCATCAGGGTTACCTGAATGTTTTTTCACTCAACTATTTCTTCAGGGTAAGGGATGCAATGAGTCTAATAACAAACAAATAAAACATGTGCATGTTTACATTTTTTTTTAACTTTAGTTTTTTGGTTGCTGGGGTTGAACATGTTAAATGTAAATATTGAACCTCTGTGTGAAAAAATGATGCCTACTACCAGCTGAACAGAAGAGAGCAGGTCGTGATCTTCAGACTCCGCACAGGACACAACAGACTGAGGTACCATCTATTCAATAAACTGAAGATAGGTGGCACTGACGAATGCACCTGTGGTACAGGGAAAATGACCGCTGAACATCTGCTGCAAAATTGCCCGACATACGAGGATCAGAGAAAGCACATGTGGCCATCACCAGTGGCAACACTAGACAAGCTCTATGGCAGTGTTGACAGCCTCAGGATGACAGCTGCTTTCTTCGAACAAATTGAAGTTGACGGCGTACGAAGAAGAAGAAGAAGAAGAACCTCTGTGTTTACCTGTATGATTGTTAAACATAGACATTGGCTGATGGTTTGGAGCGAAAAATCCAAGTTATGGAGACAAGATGCAGGGATTGTGTTACAAACGTAAATTTACGCAGTACAATCCTATAGTTTATCAGATCATGTCAATACCTATCAGTTGTAAAAACATGCAAGATTCAATGGTGCGACCACATGATATCACCAATTGACTACTTAACATGATACTCCGGGGTGCAGTTCTTGACAGTAGAAAATGAGGTTGTCGTAGACAGACGTTGTGTGAAAGTGGACACAAAACCTTCAAAGAGGCCGAAACCCAGGTGCTTGACAGACTACACTGACAACAGACAGTTCATGAAGTAGAGATGTGATACCTGTATGACTTTTTTGAGAGCGACAAGATGAGGGATGGAACAATGTTAGATACACAAATCTAATAGAAATATTTTATGTTACTACGAACTTGAAATGTTTGAAATTAACTGTGACTCTACGTTAAATATGTTTGTGGTGTTTTGAAATTGGCCTATTGCATGTTTGTATTGTAGGCCATTCAAGAACAGATGAAAATCCACGGACAGGAGCCAATTAAGTTTCAAGACGTCAAGGATGAAATATTTGATATGGTGAAACCTAAAAATGCATTGAAGATAACGCTTCGAGACCTCATCGACAGGTAGGAGAAAATGCTTTCTCATTGCTTATTTAGGACATGCTGTCTTATAAATAAAGATTTACACATGACTGTATCAAGAAACATGATTTGAGGCCAAACATCAAAATCAGTTGGCTACTTTTATATTTAAAAAAAAGTTGTAGTAGCTAGGTTTTTATTTTACGCTAGTAGAAATATACCTATGCTATGCAGAGCTTATTTTTCTATTTTCTGGCGTTTGTCCTTCTGTGTTTGTTCTCAATCTCTCATTACCAAGCAGGAAGTAGTCCGAAGAACGTTTTGTGTTGTGTCGCTAATTTACAACAATTCAGGTTTATGGACAAAAATACTCATACTCGAAAGGCAAGAGACAAATAGAAGTGGTGAAGTTAACACAATGAAAACCAACACTTCCTAAAAATAATAATAAATGAGTATTGATAGTATGATAACAGGAGACACAAGAGAAGAGTAAGTGTGTAAGGGAAAGGAAAGGGATGAGATGTGTGTTAGGGAAAGGAAAGGGATGAGATGTGTGTTAGGGAAAGGAAAGGTCTGAGATGTGTGTTAGGGAAAGGAAAGGGATGAGATGTGTGTTAGGGAAAGGAAAGGGATGAGATGTGTGTTAGGGAAAGGAAAGGGATGAGATGTGTGTTAGGGAAAGGAAAGCGATGAGATGTGTGTTAGGGAAAGGAAAGGGATGAGATGTGTGTTAGGGAAAGGAAAGGGATGAGATGTGTGTTAGGGAAAGGAAAGGGATGAGATGTGTGTTAGGGAAAGGAAAGGGATGAGATGTGTGTTAGGGAAAGGAAAGGGATGAGATGTGTGTTAGGGAAAGGAAAGGGATGAGATGTGTGTTAGGGAAAGGAAAGGGATGAGATGTGTGTTAGGGAAAGGAAAGGGATGAGATGTGTGTTAGGGAAAGGAAAGGGATGAGATGTGTGTTAGGGAAAGGAAAGGGATGAGATGTGTGTTAGGGAAAGGAAAGGGATGAGATGTGTGTTAGGGAAAGGAAAGGGATGAGATGTGTGTTAGGGAAAGGAAAGGGATGAGATGTGTGTTAGGGAAAGGAAAGGGATGAGATGTGTGTTAGGGAAAGGAAAGGTATGAGATGTGTGTTAGGGAAAGGAAAGGGATGAGATGTGTGTTAGGGAAAGGAAAGGGATGAGATGTGTGTTAGGGAAAGGAAAGGGATGAGATGTGTGTTAGGGAAAGGAAAGGTCTGAGATGTGTGTTAGGGAAAGGAAAGGGATGAGATGTGTGTTAGGGAAAGGAAAGGTCTGAGATGTGTGTTAGGGAAAGGAAAGGGATGAGATGTGTGTTAGGGAAAGGAAAGGGATGAGATGTGTGTTAGGGAAAGGAAAGGGATGAGATGTGTGTTGGGGAAAGGAAAGGGATGAGATGTGTGTTAGGGAAAGGAAAGGGATGAGATGTGTGTTGGGGAAAGGAAAGGGATGAGATGTGTGTTAGGGAAAGGAAAGGTCTGAGATGTGTGTTAGGGAAAGGAAAGGGATGAGATGTGTGTAAGGGAAAGGAAAGGGATGAGATGTGTGTTAGGGAAAGGAAAGGGATGAGATGTGTGTTAGGGAAAGGAAAGGTCTGAGATGTGTGTTAGGGAAAGGAAAGGTCTGAGATGTGTGTTAGGGAAAGGAAAGGGATGAGATGTGTGTAAGGGAAAGGAAAGGTCTGAGATGTGTGTTAGGGAAAGGAAAGGTCTGAGATGTGTGTTAGGGAAAGGAAAGGGATGAGATGTGTGCAAGTCCAGTAAAGTGAAGAAAGATGCACAAAGTAATGGAGGCAGGGACAATTAATGCTTTTAAGAATAAATTGGATGCACATAGCTTTTAGAGCAAGGAAATGTAAATGAAACTGGTTGGATACAGACTCGACAGTCTTCTAAACTAGTATAAAGACGTTAGGTTAAGAGACATTCGATTTTGATCCTAAAGTCTGTACACCCTTTCCTACTTTTACTTGGTATTGTCAACCTCCAGAAAACGGAAGATACTTCTCAATGATGTATAATCAGACGTATATTGTTTCCTCACAAGATGTTTTGAGATGTTTATGTTTATTCTTTCAGTAAAAGTGTACTTTGAATTTAATGACTGTTAATGTGAACTAGTAGAGACGATAACATCAACCAGGAAAAATTGAATGCCATGGTGGACTATAACAAAACAGCTTGATTGTCTGGGCGTTGACTATGTTGTTGCTGAATGCCCATAATGAGTAAGTTTACTCTTTTGTGCGCCCTGAAAAGGACGTTAAGTAGCGGGTTGCAATAGCTTTCCTCACATCCCGAGCATGCTGATGAAGGAAGATATTGATCCTCCAGGCTGTTGTGTTATGTTCATCTACGTGTCACTCACTACTATGTCGATTCCCACCTCGTTAGCCAATCTGCCATGATTCTGCCTGTTTCTAAGAAGAATTGACTGAAAGTGAGGTGGGGTCTTGGTCAGTGTGTTCATTCGGCTCTGACAAACATTGTCTAATCAAAATGTTTTTTCCTTTCTCCCCCCCCCCCCCCCCTGTTCGCCTTATTTATCTATTCCCCAAGGCGGTGTGCGTTGCATTATGGTTTTTATTTTGCACCCGTCGGCCCAGTGCATCCGGCTTTAGCATGTATTTTATGTAAGGGTTCGCTTCCTCCTGCATTTTCTAAGGGTTTGCTTCCCCAGGGTAACGGCCGATGCTGTGATGGGGATTGAACCCAACACCTTTGGGTTCTGAGCTGTGTCACTTAACCACTAGCCCATGCCGTCCCCTATGTTTTGTCTGACCGGACATGTCTTTGTCTCTCCCTGGGCTTTGACTAAGACCTGGCTCTACTGTCCCACTGTACCATAACCATAATCAGATGCAATATAAAATAACTAGAGAGGTCACAGAAATTGGGACAGGGAACAAAACAAAGATTATGAGAATGAATGCAACAATGGGACAGGGAACAAAACAAAGATTATGAGAATGAATGCAACAATGGGACAGGGAACAAAACAAAGATTATGAGAATGAATACAACAATGGGACAGGGAACAAAACAAAGATTATGAGAATGAATACAACAATGGGACAGGGAACAAAACAAAGATTATGAGAATGAATACAACAATGGGACAGGGAACAAAACAAAGATTATGAGAATGAATACAACAATGGGACAGGGAACAAAACAAAGATTATGAGAATGAATACAACAATGGGACAGGGAACAAAACAAAGATTATGAGAATGAATGCAACAATGGGACAGGGAACAAAACAAAGATTATGAGAATGAATACAACAATGGGACAGGGAACAAAACAAAGATTATGAGAATGAATACAACAATGGGACAGGGAACAAAACAAAGATTATGAGAATGAATACAACAATGGGACAGGGAACAAAACAAAGATTATGAGAATGAATACAACAATGGGACAGGGAACAAAACAAAGATTATGAGAATGAATACAACAATAATATTTAATCTTGCAACACAAAAATAAAAGTTGGCAACTCCAATATAAAGTCAATTCTACTGTATAACCTGAAACACGGAGAACAACAAAACCAGCAATCAAAAGAGTACACATATAAATGAGTGCATGTGTTAAAAATAAGAATTGAAATTTAATGTGAAACCGTTTGAAAAAAAACCAGGGAGACAACAGTGGAACAGGAGGTAAAGATTGGACACTGCCACTGAATAGCACACACAATAAGGAAACCAGTTAATAGCATTCTGCTCTGGAATCCTTTAAGCAATAGAGAAGTAGAGGAAGACCAAAACACGCATGAAGAAGGAACATCAAGACAAGCAAAATGAAAAGAAGACGTAGAGATAGCTGGAGCAGATGACTCATAACAGGATGTTTATCATGTATTTGTTACCTGGGCTCAACATGGAGATGAATCAGGTCAGGTCAGGTCATCCTGTAACTGATGAGGTCGTTGGGGCACACATGAAGATATCCTCACAACGCCACGCCACCCTTCTCTGTCTGCGGCCGCTGCCTGTGACTCTTCTGGTCGGAGATTGGTCCATTCTTTTATGTTGTCCTCCTATCTCTTTTTGGGGCGGCTTCTTTGTCGTCTGCCATGCACCTTTCCGTGGAGGATTGTATTTACAAGACCATTTGATCTCGATATGTGACCGTACCAAGCGAGTTTCCTTCTTTTGACAGTTGCCGAGAGGTCTTCGAAAGGCCCTATTGCTGTTGAAATTCTATCTCGTATTTCCTCATTTGTAACTCAATTTTTGTACATGACGTTTAAGTCTTCGGAAACATCTCATCTCCAAGGCCTGTATCCTTCGTTGAAGGTCAACTGTAACTGTCCATGTTTCACAAGCATAGAGGAATATTGACAAGACCAGTGTACACATTAATCTGATTTTCGTGCATAGTGCTAACCGTTTATCTTGCCAGATTTTGTTAAGCCGTGCAAGCACCGCTATTCTGGCCAACACCTCATATTTTGATCCTTCATCACTGACAATTGAGCCTAGATATTTAAAACGGTCAACCACTTCGAGTTCCTGACCATTAGCTTTTGTCCTGCTGTTGAAGCCCTTGGCGTTGTTGGTCATTAATTTTGTCTTTCCAGCGTTTATCTCCATACCATAGTCAGGAGCTGTTTCATCGAGTCTTCTGACCCATTCCTAGAGTTCTGCTTCTGAACCCACCAATATCATCTGCAAAACGTAGGTCCCCTATCTTGACAGTGCCAACGTGACCTCCAAGTGCCTCACTCATAATTCCCTCAAGGAATATATTGAAAAGAGTTGGAGAGAGTGTACACCCCTGTCTCACACTAACTGATGAGCGAAACCAGTCCACTCGCCTCCCATTCACAAGAAATCCGTTAGACGCCTTGTCATGCAGGTGTTCAAGGACCGTTATAATATTTCTGTTGATTTAATACATCCTCATGGTTGCCCATAGCGCTTTATGCCATACCCTATCAAACACTTTCTTAAAATCAACAAACACATGATACAGTGTTTGCTGCTGTTCTAGATATTTCTCGCTTAGCAACCTTAAATTAAATATATCTGTTCTGTAGTGCTTCTTCCTTGTGTTTTTTTTGCGTTCGTCTAATTTCTCTAATCCCCAAGGCGGTGTGCGTTGCACTGTGGTTTTTATTTTGCGCCTGTCGGCCCAGTGCATCCGACTTCAGCATGCATTTTATGTAAGGGTCTGCTTCCTCCTGCATTTTCTAAGGGTTTGCTTCCCCGGGGTAACGGCCGGTGCTGTGATGGGGATCGAACCCAGCACCTATCGGTTGTGAGCCGTGCCACTAGGCCACGCCGTCCCCTCTTCCCTGTCTGAACCCTGCTTGCTCCTCAGCAATGATGTTCTCTGCTTGGGGTTTCAATCGGTAGAGGATTAGTCTAAGCATAACCTTGCTAGGGTGGCTGATGAGGCTTATTGTTCTGTAATTTTGGCACAGCTTTAGGTTTCCAGACGGTATAACCATTGATTTCGTCCATTAGTCTGGCAAGTTTCCTGTCGCCCATATTTTGTTGCAGATGTGTGTCAGGTCTTCCATACTACCTCTCCACCTGCCTGTAAGAGCTCTGCTGGTATATTGTCCACGCTGGCCGCCTTCCCTCTTCTCAATGTCTTTACCGCTGCAGTTACCTCTTCCTTCGTTATCAGTTGGTTATCTTCAATATTTATTGATGTTGGGGGGATTGTTTTCTCAGGTTTGTTTTGTCCTTCATAGTTATATAACTCGGAACAGTACTCTGTCCATTGTGCCAGTACGTCATTTTCCTCAGTAAGGCACTTGCCGCTTTTATCCTGGATCATAAAATTCCTGCCTTGTCTTGGTGTTACCAGTTCTTTGACAACCTTGTATGCTCCTTTAGCATCATTTCTGTTTAGTCTCTCTTCGATGTTAGTACATTGCTCACATATCCACGCTTCTTTCGCTTCTCTCATCTTTTGTTGTATGGCTTTCTTGACCTGTGGTTTTTCAGTGACCTTCTTTTATCACAAAGGTCTAGAATTTCTTTGGTCATCCACAGCTTCTTTTTTGTTTGGTAGAGATGAATAGCTTTTGATTAAATATATTAACTATTTTAGTGTTAAAGGTCTCAGTGATATATAATCTTGTCCTTTATTCTTAATGCTGTTTATTTTTTCATCAGTGGCAAAGGTGATACTGTCGTCAGCATCCTGATTGACTTGAATGACTTTTGGACATATGAGAACCGAGAGTATTTAGTACCTGACTTATCTGATGAAGTTTGACAGTAGTCATCAATCACCACAGTGGTCTTTTGTTGACAGAGTGCACATACTTGCTGAATTTACACGTCTTGAAATCCAGAATACAATTTTTATATACTATAGGAAATACAATTTGGACAGTAGTTTACTTGTCATCCAATTTTTGCAGATAGTTGTTTGAACTTTGTTCTTAAGGAATTGTAAAAATTAGAATAAACTTCAAACAGTGGCATATTAAATCATTACAGTAAGTTCTTGTTGTACCACAGGATTATAGTCATGAAAACAGATGTTAACTTAATAAGGCTACTCCATTTTATTATGTAATTAAATGGAATAACTTGTTTATATTTATACACTATTTTTGTCTAAAAATAGATGGTTTTAATATTGTTTTTATTTAAATAAGTGTATATAAGGCGCAATAATCTTTTAACAGTAGAACTATGCTCCTAGTCAGGATCAGTGATGTACAACTACTAGACTACATTGTCTATATCTGCAAAACTATAAGGTCCTTCTCCTGCAATGGCACAATAATAGGTTCTTCTTTCTCATCATCTTTGTGCCGCTCAGTCAAGTAATACGCTAGCTCCTCTAGTACCACATTTGTTCAAAGTTGAATTGAATGTGAGTGATATACACAACAGACAGCATTCGTACAATGTAAACTGAGAGGATGAGGCTAGTGACAGAACAGAATCTGACAGCATGATGCAAACAGATTTGACCAGCCAATTAACATTTTAACAATATTCTGGCAGTGAGCCATAAAAGTGAACTGATGTAAATGAAGCTGATATAAAGCATGATCTTACAGTATATTTTTACAAAGTGTGTGTGCACATACCATTTTCATTTAAATAATTAAGATAGATGAGATCCACACTAATGACATTTATATTTAATTCACATTTTTCACTCATATGTGGGCTTTTATTTTGTGAACATTTTAAATGTGAACAAGGTAACATAAGTGATCATTAATTTTGCTGTGTTGAGCGTCTGATCCCTTGCTAGGTTTATTTATGTATGTTAGTGGCAAAATGTCATATTCAACTATAGCTTGCTGCCAAAAATGGATGTTTTGGACCGAAAGATGCAAATACCGCACTCAAACTGTAAACTAGCGACACAGCGCAATGTGTTCACCGGACTACATCCTGCTACTTGCAATGCCCTGTTCAGGGCCTGGTAGCGAGAGATTGACAAAGAACGCAGAAGAAGAAGAAGAACAGTGTGGCTTAATCAAGTCTTGACATTTAGTTTAGAAACATGTTTGGATGAAAGTTACTTTGGATATTATTTTCAGGCCGATACAACATTGTTACAATCTGATTTGTGTGAAGGTGTTATTGATTTCAGTATGAATGATTTGCGTATTTGTAGAGAAAATGTCATGGGTATGATAATTCAATCAATCAGTTAGTGCTACTTGATGAATGTTGTACATATTTGAGTACAGAACTTACAGGTGTGTATTTCCACATGTTCATTGACTACTTACCTTCAGATAAGATAATCACATGCCAAAAGTTTATCAATTTGAGAGAAATGTGATCATTGATAATAACCCTTTGTGTTGCAAAGTATATTTGCTATATATCATATGTTTACTAATGTCTTCAGTTTGGAAAAGAAAAAGAAGTTGAACATTTGAAATCATTTTCATGCACTTTCTGTAATTTTGGAGCATTAAATGCCTTACTTGCAATCAGTCTTGACATTATGTTTCGGTGGTGACCACAATATTTGTGAGCAGTATATTTATTTAATTAGAGACTCATTGTGTGTGGGTAATACTTTCTTTTTGTATTTAGCTATGAGGAATTGCTATTTTATGATCAATAAAGAGGAATCAACTATCAGTCATTGTGTGATCTCAGGTTAACTTTTGGGACATGAATGTGTTCTGTGATTGAACTAGCTTGTGTTCCATTCTTTCCCTTAATTCTATACCATTTTATTCCATTTATCTATTGATGAAAACTTGGATTTTTGTTGTTGTACTTTTCTTTGTTCCCCACGCCACAGAGCCATACAATAGAACGGGCTTGACATTGCAGTTGAATATCTATATTTTTGGGTTGGATTTAATTTTTTCGATTTCTACTTATTCCATCAAGTAATAAAAGCCCATCTTGCAGGTTATATTCTTAATTTTATCTCTATCAGTCCATTCGATCTTGTCTATATTACTACCAAGATACGAGTCGATGAATGCCTCTAGCTCTTATAATTGTGTGTCTTCCGGTACAATCTGATTTTCGTTAGATTTAAAAAAAATTCTCATAATCTGCTTTTCTCTTTACACCTCTCAAATCTTATTTCAGAGACCAGTCAGTGAGTATTCTTGTTTATTTTGCATTTGGAGGAGCCAAGCATCAACAAAACTCAAATCATTAAGTCTTTTCGTCAAAAGTAATTTTTTTGTTTGTTTTTGTTTTTGCGTTCGCCTTATTTCTCAATTCCCCAAGGCGGGTGTGCGTTACACTATGGTTTTTATTTTGCGCCTATCGGCCCAGTGCATCCGACTTCAGCATGCATTTTATGTAAGGGTCTGCTTCCTCCTGCATTTTCTAAGGGTTTGCTTCCCCGGGGTAACGGCCGGTGCTGAGATGGGGATCGAACCCAGCACCTTCTGGTTGTGAGCCGTGTCACTTAACCACTAGGCCACGCCGTCCCCGTTCGAATGTAGAAGTTGTGTTCCTTATAATCCAGTCAATAGTTCAATGAGAAATGGTGATAAATGATAACCCTGTCTCACTTCAATTCTGATCCCAAACAACTCGGAAAGCTCTCCATATTGTAGAACTCTACACTGACAAACCAAACAAAATCCAGAACTAAAAAATATAAAAGTGATAATCTACTAAATACAAGTTGTCATACAGTGAATGTCATCTTATTGCAACATTCTTTGCATTGAAGAGGCTCACAGACTGCCAAGGGAAGATGGACGGCTACCTCAAGCTGATACAGGTATACATTATGAAGAGGCTCACAGACTGCCAAGGGAAGATGGACGGCTACCTCAAGCTGATACAGGTATACATTATGAAGAGGCTCACAGACTGCCAAGGGAAGATGGACGGCTACCTCAAGCTGATACAGGTATACATTATGAAGAGGCTCACAGACTGCCAAGGGAAGATGGACGGCTACCTCAAGCTGATACAGGTATACATTATGAAGAGTCTCACAGACTGCCAAGGGAAGATGGACGGCTACCTCAAGCTGATACAGGTATACAATATGAAGAGGCTCACAGACTGCCAAGGGAAGATGGACGGCTACCTCAAGCTGATACAGGTATACATTATGAAGAGGCTCACAGACTGCCAAGGGAAGATGGACGGCTACCTCAAGCTGATACAGGTATACATTATGAAGAGGCTCACAGACTGCCAAGGGAAGATGGATGGCTACCTCAAGCTGATACAGGTATACATTATGAAGAGGCCAAGAGGTTTACCAGGAGAAGATTCAGGAACAAATGGGACGGAAACAACAGCACACAAGTCAACAATCAAATGACGCATATAGAGGTGACAGGTATACATTTTTAGAATCCTGATCATCTACTACAAAGGTGTCAAACATACCAGAAACAAAGAAACACGTATGGCCATCACGATACCACCCATGGACAAGCTCTATGGAGATACCAAACGACTCAACCTAACCACTGCTTTCTTTATATATGTTCAAGTTGACTTCTGAAGGCAGACGAAGAAGAAGGATCTTTTTGTTAGTCTCTACTACAGTATGCCTATTCTCGTCTTTGTCAAGTCCAGTCCTCTCCTTGAAACCAACAGACATTAAGGTAATAATACAATCACGGTAACCTTATAAGCACAACCTCAGTTGCACGTGGAGCACATGCCTTCAGCAATACACACCGATTCTTCATGTCCTGCTCCACCCGTTTCATTCCCTCCCTCGTCTTTCTTATCCTTATAATTTCTGTCTCCAGCTCGCTTCTCCTCGAGTGTTTGGTCTTGGCATTATCTCTCTTACCCTGTCCATCCTAGAAAAGGGACTTCCTTGATATGTGCGACACCCTACGCCAGTGTCGTCTTCTCACGTCCTGTTTTGCTATTGTGGCAGCTTCCTTCCAACTGTTCCACATTAGTGATTTTAGCATAAACACATTAGCGACAACAACAACAAAGTCAAATAAGCACTCCGAAAACAAAACACACCAGACAAACAGAAAATAAAACGAAATTGTTCTCTATGCTTCAGACCCATACACGAGTACTAAATGTATATTTTTGATTTTTAAAAAGAGCTTCAGTTATCCACTAACAAAGAAATATCAAGAGGAAAGAACGCAGTACGCGTTTCATCGAACAACAACACCAAACGAAAAGAAACATAAAATATAAAGCTCATTTCTAAGAACAGGATACAATACAAGTTAGCAATGATTTCGTGAAAAAACCCACTGAACTACTACTAGGCCTAGGATTTACAACCGTTTCTCCTGACCTAAATGGAGCTGTCACGAGATAGGAAAGTTTGCATCGGTAAAACCCCAAATGACAAACTGAAACTGTGCACTTATGTAGCAAGCATACATTCTATGCTAGAGGGTTAAAATAAAAAACGCATGTATAAAATAAAAAACAAAACAAAACAAAAACAACCCAAACAAAATATACCGCAGTTAACATCGCTTCCTTCTCCCTCTCCCCCGTGTTCATGTATCTGAGTTTGGAGTTGTAAACATGAATTTTTTAAGTATAGAAAAGCGGACAGTGATAATCGCCTATTTAAACCGGAATGGGGGTTCGATTATTTGTTCATATATTTTTTTTTTTTTGCGTTCGTCTTATTTCTCTTTTCCGCCAAGACGGTGTGCGTTGTAAGGAGTGGAGGGAGATGAAAGGTTGTCACTAGTGGTTACAATATCAACATGCGTGATTAACCACTTAAAAACGCAAACGCACAGAAACAACGAAACAACAGTAATAGAAATCCCTGAATTAGATGGTGTTTGTGAATATACGGATTACCTATGTCTCTAATACTCAAAACCTGTGAACGCTAATTAAAGGTTTGTAATTCACAAATTTACCGTACATACTGTTTTCTGGGAATCGTAGATTATCATTTTAGGTATGATTGTATGTAATAAAGACTGCACTTGCCAGTGGTTGAAAGTGAGCATAATTTTGTTGTAATATTGGAACTTCCCGCTCTAATTATAACGGTTATAGTTCGTATGCGAGGTTAGTCCTATATAAAGGCATATTTAGATTGAAAGTCGAATACTGCTCGGCTATCATCAGTGGCAACACTAGACAAGCTCTATGGCAGTGTCGACAGCCTCAGGGTGACCGCTGCTTTTTTCGAAAAAATAAAGGTTGACGTCTGACAGCGTACGAAAAAGAAGAAGAAGATTACTGCTCTTTTGGAAAACAACTTTTAAACATTGTTACATTTCAGCCATTATTGGTAATGAGTGATACTGCAGTTAAACATATATTCAGTAGGCGTACATATAATGTATAAGACGCTTGTGTTAGTAATATTGTTGTTGTTTAAAGCCACAATCGGTACGGTGAGTATGGTTTGTCAGTTCTGAAAAGGGCGTTAAGTGGCGGGTTGTAGTAGCTTTCTTCGCATCTAGAGGGTGCTGACGAAGGTGAACCTTGGTTCTCCAGGTGGTTGTACTATGCTTGATGTCATTTGCGTAACGCTCACTACTTCGGGGATCATGTCGATCCACAATCCGTCAACCAGACATATTGCCATGAAAACAGCCTGTTTCCAGTGAACGATACATGGAAGAGAGATTGTGATGTTGGTCAATATAATATGTTTAGCCCTAACACGACGTTCTGATCAGTATGGTGTGCCTAACTGATGCGACGTCCTGGTCAGTATGGTGTGCCTGACTGACGCGACGCTCTGGTCAGTATGTTGTGCCTGACTGTCGCGACGTCCTGGTCAGTATGTTGTGCCTGAACGGAATAGTGTCTCAGTTCTCACGTGTCTTCGCAACAATTATAATTATTACAGCTTTAGACTTAGATTGCAAGTGGTAATGATGACCATGAAGTCGGCCATCACAGTATACACATTTATTTGTAAAAATAGTTACACGGTTATGTTCAAAGAACGTACATTAGTCTCGAAAATACATTTTAAAATGTAATAAAATAAACGTTGCATAAAGTATGGGTCTTTGAATCAGGCAGCTCAGGTTAATCTGAAAAGTTCCAAAGCTAGTGTACAGTCTACATAACTCTTTCTGAACAAAGATGAAAATACAGCTACAACTTTCAAATTGTTGACCAACAACGAGAAAGAACAACACAGAGGGTAGGATTTAAGTCAAGTATCGCTGCATGTAGATGTACTCATACATTTGATAAAAGTGTGTTATTATTATGAATAGTCCCATTTTTCTTGCAAATACTTTACTGTTGTTCTCTTTTATGACTAATTACTTTTATTTTTATCCAGTGGTGATATTCAAATGTGGGGAGGAAGACTAACGTATGGTCAGGCAAAATATACTGATCAGACGTGTTAGTCAGGGTCAGGCAAAACATACTGGTCAAGACCCTCATCTTGGCTTCCTAGCAGCCCTCCATGCAAACGGGCTGTTTTCATGGCAGCATGGCTAACGAAGTGAGGGATCAACGTGATCCTTGCAGTAGTGAGTGACACGTAGATGAAGCGAAGCATAGCACAGCCGCCTGTGGGACCCAGGTCCACCTTCATCAGGGCGCTCGGGGTGGGAGGAAAGCTACTGCAACCCGCCACTTAACGTTCTTTTAACTGAACACAAAAGAGTAACCTACTCTTTGTGGGCATTCGCAAATAACATATTCAAATGTGTGTACATGTGTGTGTGTGTGCATGCATAAATACACACACACACATAAATACATTAATATATATATAAATATATATATATATATATATATATATATATATATATATATATATATATATATATATATATATATACAGTTCATACTCGTCGTGGTTAAAAAGGGTTTGCCACCACATTTATGACGAATGAATTCAAGTTCAACTAGATTACCAAAAATAATTACTTAGGCTAAGCTGTTCATTATATATATATATATACGCTAGCAATAATCAGACAATAATGACTGACGTGTTTAGATGCAAATCAAATGACAATTTAAAAAAAAATTGAAAAGGTTTACATAAAACACTTTTGAAAGAAACGACAAATTCCTGCGAGTAGGATTTATAGCCACTCACCTACGGATTTCTAAGTTTTCCACTACGAACTGAGCCATCCCAGGTTACACTAAAGTTTATAGATTAACAGTACTTATTATATCTAAGGTATGAAGATGCTGAGCAGCGTATGAGCTGCAGTGGTCAGCGACCCATAGCTGACTGCTAGAGTCAGGGCCAGCGAACCATAGCTGCCAAGACCCTTCTACACCTCCACGCGGTGATGCTGGATATCAGGCTGCAGCAGGGCAGACTGGCTAAGGAGAAGGGGTCGAAGAGGGAATGCTATCCCGGTACTAAAAAAATGCTTGCTGAAGTCGGATGTTTTGGACCGAAAGGTGCAAATATTGCAGCCAAGCTGTAAACTACGACACAACGCATTCCGTTCTCTGGACTACATTCTGCTACTTAAGCCCTTTCAGGGTTTGGTAGTGGGAAATTGAGAATGAACGAAGAAGAAGAACTTTAAAGTATGTCGCAGAATTGTCGACATGATTCAAGCTATATATCAACACTGACATTAGAGCATTCGCCCTTCCCCTTTAGATTCAATAGTAACATGGGTCTGCAACATACATATACTAATGGCATGTCTATTTTGTAAACATAATTGACAATCCCAAATCGACTACAGTCTAGGGTGGAATAGGCGCGCCTCCGCCAGTAGAAACTTGTGAGGCAAACACGTAAAATTAAAAAATTAAAAAAAAAAAAAATATTGTAATTTATCTTGTATTTTAAACACACAATCAAAAGTGATGTAAAAGTGATGTTCATTTTGACTTATTTATTGAATTCTTTTTTTCAGTCTTACCCATTAGCTGACGTTAATTGCAATATGGGTCAAGACATTTCAAAACTGGCTAAGAGCCTTGCAGAAGGTAACGGTGCCTCTGAACTTCCTGATCTTCAAGAACTCAAGCGCCAGTTTGAACAACTACAAGAAGGCAATGAAGAAGAATCGCGGGGTCGCGGCCAAAAGAAACCTGGAATAAACAAGAAACTAACGGAAATGTTAAAGAAGGACACACTTGCGTCAGACAACGATTTGTTGGAATTTTTAAAAAAACAAGGAACAGACATCAATCAAATTGATACCAGGGTAGATGCATCACCTTTGATGATATGTGCTGCATTAGGGAAGAGAAAGGTAGCAGAAAGATTATTGGAACGAGGCGCTGATCTTAAGATTAAAAATGGAAATGGACACACATGCCTCATGATGGCATGCGTTGGTGGGCATGAAGATTTTGTTCAGCTCTTGCTTGATAAGCAGGTGAACATAGATGATATGGATTATAGAGGCAATACTGCTCTCTTGTGTGCTATTGCTGCATCCAATGAAGCAATTTCCAGAGAACTCATTGATCGGGGAGCTGATATTCACATTAAGAACAACAAGGGAGATAATGCTTTAAATGTAGCAGCACATGAAGGACTTAATGACATAATCCACTTGTTATTAAAGAAAAATGCTGACGTTAACACATCTGATAACAGAAAATGGACGCCTCTGATGACATGCAGTCAGTACGACCTGTCTGAAACATTGGAAACACTGGTACAACACGGAGCTAACGTCAACGCAACACAAGTGTCAGGTGGCACAGCTCTGGAAATATCTGCTGGACATGGCCACGTGGAAAACATTAAGATACTTCTCAAAGCTGGAGCAAATATTAATCACGTGAACAAAATTGGACTCGCAGCTTTAAATTTGGCAGCCGTTAAAGGTCACTCATTGGCTGTGAAAAAGCTCATTAAGCATAAAGCATTTGTTGATGTTAGGGACAAGCATGGACGCACTCCTCTGTTCACAAGTGCTCTTTCTGGTTATCGGAGCATCGTTGAACAACTTCTTAGAGCTGGAGCCAAAACAGATATTGCTGACAATGAGGGTGACACAGCCTTGATGTGCGCATGTCTCAAAGGTCATACTAGGATTGTTGAGTTACTGCTAGACAGCGGTGCTAGTGATGAGATATTTGACTATGAAAGTGTAAATGCTTTATGCATGGCAGTACAAAACAATCACAAACATATAATTAAGTTACTGCTTGCTCATCACTACAAACCATATCCTGGAATAAACATGAAAGGAAACAAGGGCATGCCAGTTATTCATAAGGCTGCTGGAAACGGTAATGCTGAAATTATGAAGATGCTAATTGATGCTGGTGCAGACGTAAACATCACAGGCGATGATAGCAGAACTCCGCTGATTCTTAGTGCTAACTTTGGTCACAATGAAACTGTCCGTCTACTTCTTGATGCAGGATCTAAGGTGGACATTTCTGATAAAGATGGGGATACACCTTTAATGTTTGCTGCCCTTAATGGGCATTTCAATGTTGTGAAGACATTGGTAGAAGCTGGCGCATGTGTGAATTTGTCGAACACAAATGGTCGGACAGTCTTGATGACAGCTGCGTACAATGGCCATGAAAGCATTGTTGTTTACTTGCATCAACATGGATCAGACATTAGCGCACAAGAGGATAAGGGATGGAATGCTTTGATGTTAGCAGCCCAATTTGGACACACACCAGTGGTAACATATCTTCTAGAAAATGGTTGTTTCTGTGACGTGCGTACAATGTCGGGGGCAACAGCCATTGGCATTTGTGCATCAAATGGTCGCACGAACACGGCTGCAGTTTTGCTAGATCATGGAGCTTCGGCTAATATCCCTGATGAAGATGGGGACACACCTCTGATGAATGCAGCCATGCATGGGCATACAACTCTTGCACAGCTATTGGTTGATCACAAAGCGGATGTAAACTTTGTAAACCACAAAGGGCATACGCCATTGGCTGTGAGTGCTAACTTCGGACACACAGCTATTGTGGACTTACTACTAAAAAATCATGTAGATGTTAACAGAATTGGAAGTAAAGGTGAATGTGCCATCCACACTGCAGCACTGAATGGACATCGAATTATTGTTGAGGCCCTCATTGAGCACGGAGCGAGAGTTGATGTTGTTGACAAAAAGAAACGGACTGTTTTAATGATGGCTGCGCACAAGGGGAATGTAGACATAGTTACATTGTTATTGGAACGCAATGCAAATGTTAACCAGTGTAGCGAAGATGGTTGGACACCTTTGATGTGCAGTACACAGTATGGATACACGGAATGTATGAAGGTATTGTTGGATAAAGAAGCTCAGACTGAATTAAAAGATCACAAAGGAAACACAGCTTTGAATATTTGCAGTGCCAATGGCCATAAGGAGGCAGTACGTTTGTTACTAGATTACAAAGCAAATGTCAATACACAATCTAATGTAGGTCTCTCACCTTTAATGCTCTGTGCTAATAATGGTCACACAGAAATTGTTAAATATCTGCTTCATAACGAAGGCCTTAAACCAAATCTGGAGCTTACAGAATTTGAGAGAAATGATACAGCTCTGATCATGGCTGCAAGAAGAGGTCATATTGAAATTATCAATGCCTTATT